>JADLZL010003413.1:0-88310 GCA_015844335.1 Chrysopogon serrulatus
TAGTTATTACTTTATAAATTCATGGACTTGGATGACACCGCTGACCAAATTTAGAGGCCGACCATAAATTTTACTCTACTTTTTGTCACACATGTTAGTATTTTTTTTTATTATCATTGTTTCAAATAGGCGCCGCCGGATGTAGCTGCTACCGCTACAACCAGACTTGTCTTCTTACGCTTTTTTTGCGCGATTAGCTGAATTTAGGGTGCCAAATCCGGTAAATAGCATACCATTTAGCACACTAACCAGGGAAACCGAACTGAGCTGGAACAACCGCGCCGGAAGTTTTAGACTTGCACTGCTAGGCAATATGTTTTACATTTTGGAGGCAGACATTTTTTTCCACCATCTTGTAAATGATCTAGTGCTGAATAGAGGATCCCGCCTCAAATTAGAGGGGACCTCCGTTTTCGTAAATCAGGACTTTCGAGACGAGCCCTTTTAAGAAGTTTTTCCCTAAAGATCTATTTTCAGAGGCATCCTTGTATATAGCCTGCCTATATGTAATTAAAGTAGGCCAAACTAAACCCAAAGTCAAGTGCACAGATCTGCATATATAAATTCTACGAACAAGCCCTAACCTCTACTCCCTCTGTCCTAAAAAAAGGTCGTTCTGATTGTTCGTGCTACAAGTTTGATTCGATTTATAGAATGTATAATATTTATATCTTTAAAAAATATTTAAAAAAACTAGACTTAAAGATCTTTTCGATGATGCTAGTTGTGTGTACTATAAATATTAATGTTTTAATATAAAATTAGTAAAAGTTATTTCTTGGGAAGCGAAAACAACACTTTTTTAGGCACGGAGAGAGTATTGTGTTCCTCTCACAGCCGCCATCTCTTTACATCGACTCTGTTTGCTCTCTCTCACACTGATGCAACCTCCTGTCTCCACTCTAGTGGTAGCGCTTGTGCGGGTCCCCTCTCAATCTATGTTGGTCACACAAGACAAGCCCCCTTTGATAGTGGCCCTTAGGTTAGTCTCAATGGGAGTTTAATTAGAGTTTCATTTGTATTAAATAGCATGGCACATATGCAGTTGTGATGACATGGCAGTGCTTCAATGAAGAGAGAGAAGAAATGAGTGTCATGGGGATGAAACTCTCTTGACACGATTACCAACTCTTTATGAGTCATAAAATTAAATGTCTATGAAACTATAGAATGAAACTCTGTATTCACAATGGGAGTTTCATCAAAGTTTCATTTCAATCTATGTGATATGGCAGTCTTGGAAACAGCGAAATGGAACTCGTCACTGAGACCCTCCAGACACGGCGCACAAGGACCATTGCCAAGTGTTCGATTCCACGGTAGTAATATAATAATTGTGGATCGATGCGTGAGTCTTTGGTGCCTTAAGTACTCAAAATACAGACGTTTTTATCCTAGTTTGAGAGTCTAAGCCCTACATCCAGTAGTGATGTTCTTTGTGCTAGGAATGCTCAATTGAGCCATTACAAGAGATGTTGTAAGAGAGCACTGCACTATGCTACTGATCTAGGGATTGATTGGTTTCGATGGGTTTCATCCTATGGCTGATTGTTCAGTTTGGATTCCACTCTATAGGACCATGTACCCAACCTTATATGCCAAAGGGCAATGCAAGTTGCGAGTACAAGTTACACAGTTTGGGGGAGGGTGTGTCTAGGGATTTAGCCCTAATCTTCAGTTGGTGGTGGCACCGAGCGTCGTCCCTCATCCTGTAGTGGTCGCTGACAGCCTCCAACTGCATCTAACATCCTCTGCTATAGCCTGGAGCTAACCTTACATGTTACCTGCTGCTATTGAACCTTTCCTAGGTTTGCCTTCTCATGGTGTCTGTCGCACACCAAGGGTTCGGACGCACGCATATTGATTATGCAATGTAGGCCAGACTCGTTTGTGCAGCAAGGGTGCGGTGATCCATGTTGTATTGCGTCACGCTATGGAGCGTGATCCTATGCTAGGACTGGTTGATATGACCTCACGTGAGTGAGGGAGCAGACCCCAACATGGCTTGGTGTGTTGTTCAAAACACAGCCCTATTACAAAAGTGCGTCATGTGGCAATAGGGTCAAAATCTAGTAGTGGTGGCTTTGCCCTCGTGTCAAGCTCTAGATGGCTAATAGATTCAAGAGGTATGTTCCCAAGGACAACGATCGAAATGAGAAGCCTGGCCCAAGCAAGGCCTAGGTGCGCGTCATGGCCCCTATTCGGCTGCCACCTTCCAAGGATGCATGGTAGCCACCTTGGCCTGGTTGAGCCACCGCCACTACCACCAGAGGTTTCCCGCTGCTGTCTCTACCATAGGTTCCCACCCGACTCTCGCTGTCGCCGCCAAAGGTTCCCTCATGTGGAGAAGATGCGGAAAGCTTGTGTCAGGATTCATTGAGGACGAGCGCTTCTTCTCAAGTCCGGTCGCCGCTGATTGGACCGATGGGGAGCAACAATAGGGAGTGCTGAGAAGATCGATCCCCCTTCTTCCTCAAGTCCGGCCTTCTTCCTCTAGTCCGGCCACCACAGAGTAGATTGATGGGGGAGGAGCAGTGGGGAGTGCATGTATCCCCTTCTTCCTTAAGTCCGCCTTTCTTCCTCAAGTTCGGCCACCGCCGAGTGCCGGGATCCCCTTTTTTTCTCAAGTCTGGTAACAGCAGGGAGGAGTGTGGTGGCAGCAGCGGCAGGCATGGGTCACGGCGCTGGTCCAGGAACCAGGGCGCAGGGGCAGTGCCGTGGGGGCAGGTTCTGCAGGAGCGTCACGGGGTGGGGGAAGAAGACGAGTCAATTCAACTCCACAAGTTGTACATCGAGACATTTATTTGGTATTTTCCATGTCCTTAGATTCCAAATAGCAATTTCATGAACATCCAAACACGTTATTTGGCATTGTAGCCCATTTCCAATACTAATATGATTTCTCATTAAAACCCAATTCAATTCCAGATGTCCAATATCAACATTCAAACGGACCCTGAGATATTTGATGTAAGATCTTTGTAGTTTTGAAAATTATAATATTGCTAAAATAATGTCTTTTCTTTTTTGAAATTTTAGAAACTCCAATCTAGAACTCTTTTTTATAAACCATTTTGCATGTCTCTTTCTCTAAAACTGATAATGATGCTTACCCAAACCACAATATTTGCAAATATTTTTATTTTTAAAATTTGTTGGGTCTTTTGATACAACAAACGTTGTAGTTTCATTGTAGTTTGTAAAACTATAGTTTTATCAAAACTGAAAGTATTTTTTTTCTTGAGTTTTAGAAACTCCTTGACCTCTCTTTCTAAACCATGGATGGTTTTATACTCCATGTGTATAACTACAGTTTGTGATACCGTAATTTTCAAAATCAACGTCCTACAAATAGACTCTTATTCTTGTTACAAGTCTTGAATATATAGACAACTTATGAGCAACAACATGTCCCGTTCTAAAAGGGTATTTTTCCTGTTACACGTTGTGAGTACATAGAAACCTCATGAGCAATAGCTTATACAACTAAACAATTTCAGCTAATTAACAATAACATCAGATCAAAGAGAGCCTAAATATGTAATTGCTTGCAAACGGTATTTGGATATCTACTAAGAATGTTTTATTTTTCTCACAAAAAACTATTTTCTCCTCGGACTTCACTTTTGGACGTCCGTCAGGGGAGCCTAAAAATGAGGCGTTTAGTGCCAGGATTTGGACGATGGAGTTTAGACTAAACGTTTAGGGCAACGTCAGAGCTATGTTTTACACTTCTCCTTAGCTATATATTAAGGCAAACAAAACCCAAGTTTTGGGTTATTTTTATGGGCTCCGTTGAGTAGAACCGATGTTCTAATCATCATCCATCCACTGATATTTGGACCAACAAATATAGCAATATATATAAACACAGAAGAAAATAAGAGTGTCACCATACATCAAAGATAAAAACGTTCTCATATAGCAAAATAAAAAAGAACTTTATTTTTGGATTCCTTTATATGTCCGTGGGCTAAACTAAAGTTGTGTAGCTCGATCTGGTGGAAAAAGCCATGTTAGCAGATCATGATCTGCTCTATGCCATCGTCCTGGGAATCTAATCAAACTACAGTCCCTGGATTTGGCATCAAATACATCATCTACATCTGTATAGTATATGAAGCCCTCTTTTATATCTCCAAAGGCACGAACGGACTTGGAGAATGATCGGCTAAGAAAGAGTGCTTCGCCTTTAGCTAGCTCGCTGACTGGAACCCAATTGCCTGCTTCCATGTCTGCCTTTAGGATATCCATATCAAGTGTGTAAGTTCCAATATATGGAGATGCTTCGCTATGATGCCTCACCATGAGTAACTCCCCATCATCTCCGTCTCCACACGATGACTGCACTAGTCGCCGAGTTGTGATGGCAATGTTGGAGGGCATCTCCTCCACGTCGTCGTTTACCTTCATCATCATATCCACACCACTTGGAACAAGACCGTTACCATCGGAGCTATCCTCTTCATTGTTCTGGCTCAAGGTCTCATCGTTGTCGTCATCAGATGATGACGACAACGATAGTCCTTCTTCGTTGCTATCGTCGTCATCATCGCTACTATCGTCATACATCCAGCTCCGGTGGTCTTCCTCACCCTCTGCTAATGGTTTTTTGATGACTCGCCTACATTTAGTAACAATGGGTGCGCCCTTGTCATCCTCGTCAAGGTCTAAGACGACTAACTCTTCTTCTGGAGTGATCCCATAGAGTTTGTCTCCACAAAATGCAATATCAAAGACATCTATGTTGGGCAACACACAGCTACCCTTCCCAGGCCGGCAGAGAATTATATTGTAGTTATAACTGTTGGTGATGATTGCGACGAGTTCATCGCCATGACGTTTTGATGATGGACGGCGCATGAGGACCTTGCAGATCTTGAACGTCTCGGCCACCTCTCCAATGATGGAGTCGAGCTCAGGGAGCATAACGGTGTTGCGGGTGAAGGGGTTGTAAAGTAGATACATGTGCCTGTGCTTGACATCACGTCTAGGCTGGAGGAAGCCGTCACCGGAGAACTTGTCCCAGAGCGGCGTGCGCCGGAACACGTCGTCGGTGCAGTCGAGCGCGAGCCAACCAACGGCGGCAGCACCCAGGCACGTCACGTTCTCAGGTAGGCCAGGCATCGCCGCCGGATAGTAGAAGCCGACGCCTGGTCCAACGGTGCCGAAAGAGCCATCGGGGAAGACCATCCACGGGAGCGGGCGCCCGGCAGAGTGCCATGCACGGCACACGGCGCGAAAGCAGGCACGGTCGGCGGGCAACGGAAGATGAGTAAGCACGCGGCCGAGCAGATCCGGCGGGAGATCAGACCACGACGTCGACGATGGAGAAGAAGGCGACGTCGTCGTCGGGGACGAAGCCATATTGATATAATGATTTGGCCGGATCGATCAATAATTGCAATGCAGACTACTTCAATTTGATCGATTGCGATATTTGCAAGCCAGGTTGCGTTTGGGCAATATATGTAGGAATAGGAGCATGTACGTGTTTAGTGCGGGAAAATCATCAGAACCTATACGGATACGAAAACAGCTTGTTTTTTGCTTTCTAAAAATCGACCGGGACCAGGAAACACCTTCGTTGACTTGGTATATCTACCGAGTCCGAGTCCGAGACTAAATTAAAACGAACTCCAACCACGTGTTCTAGTGTTCTTTTTCTTTTTGCTCCATTAGTTCAGACTTCAGATATAGAGGTGAAGTTGGAAGCTTTGGATATGCTAATAATATATTTCAAACTTGAATTAGGTCCAAGTTATTATCGTGCTGTTTTTTTTATTTCTGTGAAGGCATGTGTATAAAATATTACATTCTGAGTAATTTACAATTTTTCTTTCGTTAAACCGCTAAATGAGGCTATAACCTTTATAGCCTCTACAGAACTCATCTCCTAAAAGCCTTAGACCGCTATTTCAAACATTGAAATTATTCAAACTTAAAAACAAATAACTTGGAACAACTCTGAAAATTAGTTTATTCGAGGACGTACGGATGAAGTATTAATTACTATGTCAACAATCACTGTAGTACTACCAAACTGCATTGGTGCTTGTTTATCTCGGCACAGTTGACAAGAATATAAGAATGAGATAAGCTTGTTTGGGTCCAGGCTAACTACTTTGACAGGTCTTCAATCAGTCTGTTAAATGGCCTAACCGACTTTGTCCATTGTGCACACGGTCCAACCTAAGCTGCCCATGGATGAGTTGTTCTGGCCTACTATATAATCCATCATCACTTATCCCAATCATTCAACTTCCATCAGCAAATTGGAGTGGGCTTGTGCCTAATTTCTTTCATCTTCAAATTTGTCTAAAAATTGTGTGGTTTTTGAACCAAAGTTACGTGGTTCCTATGTCCGCTTTCTAGCTTTCACTCAGAAAAAAAAAAACTAGTAACACGTGGTTCCTGTGTCCGCTTTCTGGCTTTCACTTAAAAAAAAAAAAAACTAGAGTAACACTTGTCTTTTTATTCTGTCCTATAATAAAACTAACGACGAAGATTTCACTGTCCTCTCAGCGGAAAAAAATCATCCAAAAAAGGATATATAATCTGCACATTGGCATTATGCATCGCAATCACAGGAAGGTTCTGCTACGAAACTACGAACATACAGCCGTGGCAAAGCATCTAATTATATAGTGTATCTTCTCATTATTATCTTGCGCATGCTCTGCTTTTTCTTGAATAGGATACTAGTAAGTGTATGACAGTAACAACCAGTCAACTGAGTATGCAGAGTTCGTACATACAATCCCAGATCCAAAATTCAGGCAAACAAAATGTACACTCTAACTAGAATGAATATTTTTTTTTTTTTTTTGTAACCAAAGACACAAAACTATTATACACAACGATGTAGTATATATATCAAATCCCAAAACAGAAATGTAGGTGATGCATGATCACCATGGCCAAGAAATGGAATGTTTCTGCACCCAAAAATGCATTGCCATCATCAGTGCTGCTGCAGCCTGCAATGGCTCATCCTTTCCAACTGAAGGAATATGCAGAGGATGCAGATGCAGAGGCAGTGCTCTGTTCATCCCTGTGCACCCGGTTCTTGCCCTTGCGCGCCACGAACATCCTCCTGAGCGCGCGCATCATGGCCATCAGCCCCGGAGGGCGCCGCCGGGAGCTCCTGGACGCGTCCAGCACGGCGCCACCGGCGCCGGCGCCACCGCCGAGCTGGTACTTGTCCTTGCCCACCCTCCTCGCCCTCTCGGCAGCGTCCGGAGCGGCGGCGCCGATGGCCACGGACCGGCGGCGCGACACGTCGAGGGACCGCCCGAAGAAGAGGTCGTCGCCACGGGCCGCCGCCGCGTCGTCGTCGTTCAGGTCCTCCCACAGGCTGTCCATCCTCTCCTCCTCTTCCTCCTCCTCCTCGCCTTCGTCGCAGAAGGAGGCGTCGCCGGCGCGGGCGCCGTAGTCGCTGAGCGCGGGGGGCACCCGCCGTTGAGGCCGTTGCCGCGGCGGTGGCGGTGGCGGTGGCGGGCGAGCAGGACCCGGTCCCGCCACGGCGACGCGGCGCAGTCGGCCGCGGAGAAGCTGCGGCGGATCGGGGACGAGGACGACAGCAGCCACACGGGCGGCGACGAGGACGCCGACGCCGCGCACGGCGGCGCCAGGTGGAGGAAGTCCCTGCCGCGCGCGCCCAGGAGCAGCTGCGGCGGCGGCGGCGGCGTGGGGAAGGTGAACTCGTCCTCGCCGTCAATGTCGTCGGCTGCCTCTTGCTCCCTCTCCGGCGTGGTGGCGCGGGACGGCACGGCCATGGCGCTCTCTCAGCGGCGAACGGACAAGCGGCCTGGGTGTTCTGGGACGGAATCTTTGGACCGCGCGCCCCGCCGGCTGGCCTTTGTGTGCCGATGACGCCTCCTCCTCCTGGCTTCTAGTTCTACCTCGTCTTGGTCGTCGCCGCCATCGTCGTCGTCGTTGGGTTGCGAGGATTTTTTTGGGAGGAGGTGGGAGATCCAAGAACCAGGACTGAGTGAGATTTATGCACCGAGCTGAGGTGGACGGACGGAATGACGGCAGCAACGCTCGCCCCGGTGATTCCGCGCCAAATTTAGCGGCAGGATTTGCGTGGTCTGACGACGTCGGATCAGCGATGAACGGCCTGGATTTTAAGGCGGGAGGAGGAGTTAATGACGCCATGGTTTCGATTTGATCTAGAGAGCATTTACTCCCTACATGTATATATATAGAAAGCAGAGATGACGAGTGTGCAATCAGAGGCGGTAAATTTTGAATTGTTCACTACTAACTGACATATACGTGCTTTGCGATCTAAGGAAGAAATTTATTATTATTATTATTATTGTGAATAACTTGCATTGTATGTGAAGGATGGGATCTTATTACAGCTTGCTGTTAGTCTACTAATAAGTAAGGTATGAAAAAAGCATGACTACTCGCTCCTAGTGAAAACTTATAGTAGGCGATGCTTGCAAAAGAACATTGTTAAACAATTTTATCTTATTATTATATGTTTGTGTGGTTTTTATATAAACTTGGTCACTTTAGCTTCGATTGACTGCCATTTCCTGGAACCAGTTATGAGTTTTGTTCAAATTAAACGGACAGTTACGCCAAACCAAAAATGGATTTTTTTTTATTATATTTTATTTATAAGGAGAAGATATAATTAGCAAGTACCTTACTGTCCGGTGGCCACTGCATGACAAGAATATATACGATCATCTAGCTAGGTAGCTAGCCTCTACGTCCTTGACAACAATTAAATTTAGGTTAGTATATAGTTGGTGCAATTGCTAAAAAAATTGACACCTGATCATCTTGGTCGTCAACACAGCTGGGGCATCTCTAGCTCGCTGGTGGTTCTGGTGTGCGTTGACTCCAAATGAAGCAGGCAGAAAAGAAGAAGGTAGGTAGTAGAAACCAAAAAAGGTTGGCCTGCCGTGGGTCCAACCGTACGTACCGGATTTTCTTCAGTTAACCACAATATGCTGCTAGCCAGTCAGCAGCAGATTGGTGAATGAAGTACTCCGTAGGCGTGTGCTAATTGTAGCCGCCTGCTAGCAGCTACATACAGTACCTCAAAGTCAACACAATGTAGATGCACATTTTGGACCATTTTGTATCTTGAGGGCCTTGCATTATTATTATTCCATCTCTTGGACGGTACTAGCTACGTAAGTTTGGACTTCGCCTACCATTTGTAACTAACTTTTATTGGACGGGTTTGTACGTGCCTACTTAAGCCCCTAGATTCCACAAGTCTTGGCGTGAAAAGTACCTCTACTAGGACTATTAGCTGCTGACTTCTTCTTCTTTGATATATGCATATAAAAATCAGATTGCTTTATTTTATCATCAAGCTTATGAATACCTTTTTTTGATAAAATAATGAGTTTGGTCTGAAGCATGTCTGAACTAGAATTTTTTTTTCCATTATCTGAAACAAAATAAATATTTTATAGTAATGTTTATCAAGTAATAATACAAGTACTCGGCCACAGGCCAGGGATGAAGAGGGAGTATGGCAGGAGCTTCTGCGAAATAAATATTTAAAAAATAAGACACGTACTAACCCAAGTTTGTAAGATAGTTGTGGATCCACATTTTTTGATCGTTCCTTTTAATGTCAATAAAGGACTAAGTAAATTTGAATTGAGGGATCGATTCTCAAATTAGATTCTGGAAAGATTTCTGGTTAGAAAACCATCCTTTATAGCAATACTATTCGAATTTTTATAACATTGTTCGCAAGAAAGAGGCAACAGGTTCAGGAGTTTGAGATAGTGTTCCCCTAAATGTCTCTTTTAGAAGGGCAATAACAGGGATCGAACTGTTCTAATAGAATGACTTAGTGGTGCCACGTATTGTGAATGTCAGTTTACAATCTAGTAGAGTCAAGGGTACTTGGTCTTTGAACAAGAATGTTTCTCAGATGAATCTGGATGTTCTATTATTGTTTTTAAAAAAACAGGTACTCTCCCTCCGTCTCGGTATGAATGTAATTCTAGGAATGAAGTCGTGTCCGCAAAAGAATGCAACTAGGGCCTTGTTTAGATGCACATTGGATTTGCAAGTTTTTACACTCTCTCTCCATCACATCAATTTGTACCCGCATGTAAAGAGCATTAAATATAAATAAAAAAAATAACTAATTGCACAGTTTGGTTGTAAATCACGAGACGAATCTTTTGAGCCTAGTTGGGCCACGATTGGACAATATTTACCACAAACAAACAAAATGCTACAGGACTTTTCAATCTCTCTCCTCTCACAAATTGTTTGCCGCATGTAAAGAGCATTAAATATAAATAAAAAAATAACTAATTGCATAGTTGGGTTGTAAATCACGAGACGAATCTTTTGAGCCTAGTTGGGCCACGATTGGACAATATTTACCAAATAAAAACGAAGTCTTCTGGGGACTTTTCAATCTCTCTCCTCTCCCCATCTAAACAAGGCCTAGAGCTGCCTTAGCTGTATTGGTAGCTCAGCTTTCCGAATGCATGCTGTCCATTCACGCAGGGAGTAATTAAAATATTGCTAGCGTGTGGCTGGTATTGCAAGGGCCTGCATGGCTGTGTACTTCGTATGGTGATGCAGTCATGCACACGGTGTCTGTTGCCGTGGTATAGGAACTTAACGCAACGAGGGCACATGCGTAATTTCTCGTTCCACTAATTCTACCTCGGGAAGCTAGGATTGCATTCATACCGGACGGAGGGCATAGATGCGTACGGTGTTCACGGATAGTTAACATACCTAGGACAAAGCGTACATACATACAGTAGATAGTACCACTCGTAAATTAGTTCATGAATGAACGAACGAACATTGGCACTAACTAGGTGGTAGAGTTTGCAAGTACATTTTTTTTAGAGAGAGGAGAGTTTGCACATACATGGGCGTTCAGGTTTGGTCCAGTGGGCCGTGCGGGAGATATATATGGGCCACTGTTTGCCTGTAAGGCCTATTAGCCCACTTGTGCCAAGTTAGTTTTTTTTTTTTTATTTCATCAGTAAGTATGCCTAATAATTTAGTTAATTATATGATATATTTCTCTAAAAAAAATAATTGTATGATATATAATCCATCAATCCATGCATCTGCACAAGTTAGTAGTAGTAGTAGTAGTAGTAGTAGTAGTAGTAGTAGTAGTAGGAGACATACAAGTGAAGGGTGTCTTTTAATTCCAACTCTTCTTTGCGATCATTTAAATTGTGTTTTCTTCTTTTATTGTTGAACACCTTTGAGATCTTCTTTTAATTAATTAATTAATTATTTATTGTTAAGGACTATAGTGGTTCTAGTAGTCAAATCAAACCTTATAAAAATTGGGGCGCGGCACAACCAGAGAGGGGAGTAATTCGCGCGAAAGCGTGTTATCCTGTTATAGGTGAGGCTTGGGTTCCCATATATACCGTGGAAGTGTGCAAAGTAGTACCCAAAAGTTCTAGTACAGTAGGCAGGTAGGTATTATGCATGAATGAACAGAGATAAGTTGTGACCTTGTTGTGGGTGGGGCAGGCTGGCCGGGCGGCACACGGAATGAAACCGGTTGCTGCAAGCAAGCAACAGCAGCAGAACAGTGTCGACGGCCGGCGGGTACGGTACGGTGGCGGACGAATTAATCATCAATGACGTACGGTTTCGACAACAGAACATGAACAGCTGCGTCCTTTTTTATTGATGAAGTACTGATGCCTGACGGTTTGTGATAGCGTCACTTTCAGTTTCAGGTCTCACCTTCAGTATGTACTAGCTATCACCCTCAGCACACGGTCGAGTACATACATTGCTGCATGTTAGTAACCAGCAACAGCATTTCCGTTTTGATCGAGTCATGATGTATCGTTTCGAGCAGATGGAGCGGTTGAAGGAGCATGAATATAATGGATGGCTTGGCTGGCAATATATAAAATGACCTGGAGAATAATAATTGGTTGGGTCGGTGCCTCGATCTGGCTCGATCGCGTGGCCAAACCGCCATGCCCCGATCCTTCCTGATTGATCCCTCACACACGGAATGGACGAGGGAAATCTCCCGCCACGCGCTCCGAATGGAAGACGACGACGACGCTTCAGTTGTTCCTTTGCTTCACGCATGAACCATCATGCATATATATTCTTCTTGCTTGCTTTATTATGTCATTATTATTGCTGAATTCCTTACAAATACAAGCTAGTACTGACTGCCCATCCACGTCGCAGCCCATTTCTCCATCTTCTTCATCTCCGACTGACCATCCATCCATAACCAAGGTCGTCGTGCAGGCCCCCTGATCGATAGATAATCATGGCATCTTCTTCCTCCTCCGCCTCGGTCCGGCAGAGGCCAGCCACCGCCGCCGCGGCCGGTCAGCAACAGCCACAGCTCCACCTCCAAGACGACGAGCAAGCAGGCCTCCGCCTCCTCCCCTCCAACAACCAAGACTCATCATCCCCGCCTCCACATCCTCCTCCTCAACCGTCGTCATCATCAGCGCTATCCCAGGCGCTGGCCTCGACGGCGAACCTCGCGAACCTCCTCCCCACGGGCACCCTACTCGCCTTCAACCTCCTGGCGCCGACGTTCACGAACCACGGCGCGTGCGACGCGACAACGACCCTCCTCACGCGGGGCCTCCTCGCCGTCCTCGCGCTCGCCAGCGCGCTGGCCTGCTTCACCGACTCGCTGCGCTCCCCGCACGACGGCCGCGTCTACTACGGCGTCGCCACGCGGGCGGGCCTCTGGCTCATCGACTACCCGCCCGACGCGCCGCCGCCGCCGTCGACGCCACCAGGGGGATACAGGCTCGCCTTCATCGACTTCGTGCACGCCGCGCTGTCCGCCGCCGTGTTCGGGGTCGTCGCCGCCAGGGACAGGGACGTCGTCGCGTGCCTCTGCGGGCCGGAGATGGACACGGCGACCAGGGAGCTCGTCGACGTCCTGCCGCTCGGGGTTGGCGTGCTCTGTAGCCTCCTCTTCGTCGCATTCCCCACCAGACGCCACGGCATCGGATACCCCGTCGTTGCCGCCGCCAACGCGGCGGCCGCCGCCACGCTCAACTGATTGATGATTAATTCATTGATTGTTCATCATCAATCAATTAATTATTAATTTTCTTATTATTGTATATACTCCTGTTTGGGAAGGGGAAAAAAAAGAGGAGTCGCACACATTGAACTTATTATTGTTCGTTTCTCATCATTATCACTACACTACTCTACTATGCATATACATTTAATTTGATTTCAAGGCTTCATGTATATACCGATTTTTTTATCATTTTTTGTTTTTTTTTTGTTTGTGCTGTGAGTACCAAACGTTATTTCATCATTGTTTTTTTATATCTACCCTCTTCTCATAAAAACACTGTACTGATAGATTGCTCATTGTCTTGTGTTATATACACACTCGATCCTTTTTGGGCAGGGGGAGGAGGAGTCATACTAATACACAAACTGAACTAATAGATTGTTCATCAGTATCACTATTGTATTTATTGAACCGTTTTTAATAATACATGTCAAAAGAAACTACAATTATTGTTTAAATCAACTGTTTTTGCCGCAGTTCTTTACTACTAAAATTTATAAGTGGGCAAGGACTCTTCCCCCCCCACTAACAGCGTGCACCCCACATGTTAGTGGTTCCCTCAACGCACCTAAAATTTCGGAGCTTTCTACTGAAAACCCGGCAGAGAAAAGGGAATAGTACAACTTTTTTTTTTTTTTCAAACAAAAAAGAAAAAGGCATTCGCTGAAACCTGTCGTACAAGCAAGCAAATCAGGCAAGGTGTATCTGGTTGGGCCTCATCAGGCCCAGCCCAAATCGCAGGGCGCAGCCCGGCCCGAGTGATCATTTTGGAAGGGAGGCGAACCGACCTCGCGCTAGGGTTAGTCGCCCCCCATCGATCCGTCAACCACAACCCTCCTCCTCCATCCCTTCCCATTCCTTCCTCCTCGCCTCCAGGATCTCGCTCGTCCTCTCCGTCTCCTCGGGCCAAGGAATCGTTCCCCGCCGGCGACCTCCCTCCCTCCCTCCGTTCCGTCTCGGGTGAGTGAGTCTACTCGCACCGCACCGCGCCGATCCTTCCTTCTCCGGCCGGATCTACCGTCGATTTTGGTCGCGCGCCAGTCGATCGGCGGATGCGGTTTGAATCTGACGATGGCCGGATCTACGCCATCCTTGCCGGCACCGTGTTCCTTTTCCCTCGACGGCCGCCCAGATCCTCCTCGCTCGCCTGACCTCTCCTTCCTTTCTCGTTTTCAGGTCGTTTTCTTCTGGTTCTTTATCACCATCGAAGCAAAAGGATCGGAGGGTACTCACTCCATCCGGGGCAGCAAGGTAGGTCACCTCCTTGTGTGCATTTCTATCCTATATGCACTCTAGGTTGGGATTAGTTCTGAGCTGTGCAAGCTATGTCTCTTTGTTGTTTTACTTATATCTCGAATGAAATCAAAAGAAATGGATACACTGACAAGTATGCATATGTAAAAAAGGCATGTATCTTCGCATTAGAAGCCCTTTCTTATTTGAGGATGGAGACTCTAGTTCTCATATTCTTGCAATCAAGTAAACATGCCTGTTGTCTTTCTTTTTGGATGAATGTTGTCTTTCTTTTTGGATGAATGAATGAATACATACATACATATAAGCTACTTGGTACTTGCTGCTCTCTGAGATTCAGACTCTGGTCCCATGTATGCTTCCTCTTGTTCTGAAATTGCTCCTAGTTAAAGTGTTCGAAATCTGAACATTGTGAATCATTCAAAACCCTAAAAGTTTTGCTACTAGTTAAAGTGTCTTATAGTACTAAGTCTACTTCCTACAGTTCTGGTTGGAGATCCGCGTGGAGAGATGGTTCCTGTCCTTTAGGTTGACCCTAAAATTGCAGACAGCCAAAGGTTTCTAAATTTACAAACAGCCAAAGGTTCAACCTGCAGTAGTATCCTTCCAAACTTAGATGAATTATACATGTACTAATGCAAGAATAAGTTTTTCTTTTAATTGACCTTGAAAATTAGTCTCGTGTTTTTATGGAAATCTAAATCTTAGGTAAAAATGCAGACAATTGGTTGCTTGTTCTCTTGTTTTACCTACAGCAAACTTTGTGATGATGTCTGTTTATATATAGCCTAGTACATATGTTTTAGTTATTCTTCTGTATCACATCTTTCTATACCAGTCTGCTATTCATTGTATGTGTGCCTCTTCCCATTGCTTGTTAGCATTGATGCGAAAATGGTTATGAACAATGATGTGATGCAGCACACCTTGCTATGTTTTTAGTGATCAGACCTTCATTTGTATTTATCCTTTTTTGAATGGAATGGCATATCTAAATTGTCCATAACAGCCCTATTACTTTTAACTCCAGCTGACACTGAACATTGGAGTAGAACAAAGGTGCTTGTTCAAAAGTGTGAATTGCATGGAGATGGGAATGACTCCTGAACTAATGTATGGGCAAAATGTTTTTGTTCCTGCTACTGCAAATCCCTACCAATATGGTTATCCAGGTAAAAGGAAATGTCCTATCTTTGTGTTATGCCTGTCTTGTGCTTGCCTCCTTTCAGTATTTCATTTGATGGTAACTAATTTGTCAAATGCAGAAGTTGGATCACCGATTGAATGGTATAACCACCCAAGCTCTATAGGATATGATGGCCAAGATATTTTCTATCCGGTTAGTATATACAATGTAAAAAAATTGATACTTAAACTGGTGCCTTTACAGTCATGTGTTTTAACTTGTTCATTCCTTTCGTGGTGTTTGCAGGCTGAAGGCATGCAATGTGTATACTACACAGCCCCAGACAATGGATCTATGCATCCTACCTACAGTCCTTACCCTTCTGATCCTTCTTTTGTACCCTGATGGCTCATTTATGCCTCAGGAGTATGTTGCTGACCCTGCTAACTCCACATGCCAAATAACCCCGACATCCTATTACATTCCAGCTGTTCTTCCTTATGCACAAGATGGTGTCTCGGGAAGCACAACCACACCTCTTCATTCCAATGTTGCGTTTCTTCCTAGCATACCAGGTTATGCTGCAACATCTGCAAGTGCAGCATTTCCTTTAATTGCCCCTGTCACCACAAAAAGTGACATTGTTATGCATCCACCTGTACAGTCCACTATTGTTCCTTCAAAGCAGTTCCAGGACCATGCGAAACCGCCAAAGGTTCAACTGCACAATTCGGTTCCACAGAAGCAAGAGTTGCCGGATAGATGCATGGTGCCTGCTAAACTCCCTCATGCTTCTCAGGTAGGCAAATTTATAAGTTACTACTAATCGGCCTTTGTTTTGTCAAGTTACAGTGTATTTGTGATTAATTCTTATCTATAGAGTAGAAGGAATTATTAACTTTCCTGGACCACTGTAAGATTGCCTTTTTGGGTAGGGCCTGTGTTGTGCCTTCTCCGCATGATAATCTCATCCCTCATGAACATGTTCACACCATTGTAATCAGATTTAACTTTTTAGTGGAATGTTTATTAGGTAACTTTATTCACTCAATGTATCACACCACTGGATGTCTGGTCTTCATGCTGAAGTTTTTTCCAGGATTGCTTCGGTTGGGGTACTGGTATTTTATTAAAAATGCATTTAGCAAGGAACCTAAGTTTTGGAAGTCGTTGAGAAGTTAACTTTCAGTAACTTATAAGGGGCA
Organism: Chrysopogon serrulatus; assembly: GCA_015844335.1. Classification (NCBI taxonomy): domain Eukaryota; kingdom Viridiplantae; phylum Streptophyta; class Magnoliopsida; order Poales; family Poaceae; genus Chrysopogon; species Chrysopogon serrulatus. The sequence continues at coordinate 16,646 of JADLZL010003413.1, forward strand.
TTACCTTTTTGTTTTTGGGATTAATTTTAGCTAAATGGACTCTGAAATTATAAACACGTATTGCATCTATGAATGGTTTGAACTTGATTATGTGGGGGGCTTGTTTTACCTAAACCAAAGGGGAGTTAAGTTGACCTTGTGAGAAGTTTTCCTAAAAAAATAGTTCAGGGGGTGTTTTTTAGCAAACTGTAGTTTGCTTCTATAGTGGTGAGCCGGTGCATGGTATGGTATATAAATATTGTACTGATTTTTTATTGTTTGTTTTCAATATATAGTATGTTTTACCTGTAGTAAGCTGTGCATCATCTGTCCCCAACTGACGTGTCTTGTCTATGACAGGTATCAGCACACTTGCCTGGAAACAATTGCCTTGGATGTGCTGCTGGATCTGATCTTCAGAAGTGGGCTGCCGCTGAGAAATTCCAGCCATCTTCAAAGTCTAGTGGTCATCTATCTGGCCAAAAAGTGCATAGCTTAGTTGATTCTGAGAAACCAAGCAATCAGAGCTCTGCCATGGTTGTGAAATCTCACACATCAAGGCTCTCTGTTGGTAATCCGGATGGGACAATCATTATAAGAACTGACCAGTACAACAGAGATGATCTCCGAATCGACTATACGTATGCAAAGTTCTTTGTTATCAAATCAATTGGTGAGGCAGATGTGCACAAATCAATAAAGTATGGTGTATGGTCAAGTTCCTCCAATGGAAACAGCAAGTTAGATAGCGCATTCAGGGATGCTGACAGGATATCAAGGAGGAATTCTACTAAGTGTCCAGTTTTCTTGTTCTTCTCTGTGAGTATTGATTTATTGAACATCCATAAAATTTACGGTGCTCGAAGTTCAACAATTGAAGTTTTTATTATGTTTATCAGGTCAATGGTAGTGGGCACTTCTGTGGCATGGCTGAAATGGTTGGACCTGTTGATTTTCACAAGGACATGGACTTCTGGTGTCAGGATAAATGGACCGGATGCTTTCCTGTGAGATGGCACATTGTTAAAGACATTCAAAATAGTTCTTTGCAGCATATCACACTGCAGAATAATGAAAACAAGCCTGTGACACACAGCAGGGATACACAGGAAGTAAGTGTGGCATGTCCTGTTTTGCGTTGAATTTGTTTTAGATTTGCTAAATTGTTTGATTTCAGTTAGTAGTTTATTTCACTTAAGCATTTCCGTAGTCAGTGCTGTAATAACTTTGCTCTCATATGAATAACTTTGCTCTCATATGAATGTGGAGGCCTCATGTCATGATCTGTTGCATTGTCTCATTTGCAGATACCATACCTCCCTGGAATATCTATGCTCAAGATCTTCAAAGCGATCAAAGCGACTTACTGGCTGTTTGATGATTTTATGAGATATGAGGAAGAAGAGGCGCAAAAGAAGCCTCACAGAAGGTGCAAGCTGAGTTACAATGCTCCAGATTTTGTACCTGTCTCTCAGCGTACAAAAGATGCTTCTGACAGTCAACAGGCAAAATCCAGCAGCGTGCTGGTAGACAGAACATCTGAGATACAAAATTTGGCCGAGAAGCAGCATGATGCTAAGGTGATCAAACCTCAGGAACCGTGTGCTCTCTGAAAAACAGGCCAGTGAGGCTGAGAAAGAGAATGGACTACAGGAAAGTCATTGCAGTGGCAATCAGAGCCAAGAGGATGCAGTGAAAACTGTAGCCAACCATCCACCAGCTTCAAGCTTGAAGGCAGGTGCAGAGGGGAAACAGCAGTACTGGAAGAAGGTCGAAAATCCAAAGCAGCATGCAGACAGTGGTGCAGCCCCCAATGAAAGCACCTGAAAAGCGGCTAAATGGAGTCAGCAGCTCTGCGAGCACAGTTCCAGAGGATGGTGAGGAGCAGAGGGTCACTGCCAAACTTGGGTCTCTCAAGATCAGTCCCAAGGCAATGGAGTCCGACCGGAGGACTAGCACAGTTGTTGTGGAGAAGCAGCTAAATGGGGTCAGCAGCTCTGCGAGCGCAAGTCCAGAGGGTGGCGAGAAGCTGAGGGTCACTGCCAAACTTGGTTCCCTCAAAATCGGTTCCAAGGCAGTGGAGGCTGACCGTAAGACTAGCACAGTTGGTGTGGTGACAATTGGCTCAATGCCGGTCCGGGTTGACAGTTGTGATGTCTAGTGGCCAACCGGAGCTTTTGTTTTTTGGTTGGTCCCAAAATTTTTTGCCCTGCTGGGCTAATCTTTTGCCCCCCAGGTTTTCATTTTCCTTTCTTTTGGTAGAATGCCTGTCTTGGTTGGTGGTTCCTAGCTTCTATATGGCATCAAAAAAAAAAAAAAAAAAAAAAAAGGATGATGAATAGTTAGGTTCTAGTTACGTTGGGTGAAAAGCTAGTTTTGCAGGCAGCATTCTGATGGTGGTGGTGGTTTCTTTTGTGGAAAAGAAAGGAGAGACTATAAGATGTGTTCGTTTTAATGACATTATTAAGAAAAAAAAAAAAGAGAGGAGATTAGTAAACCTGGACTCTGGTGTGATTTCTCGCTTGCTCTATATCTTTCATGTTTATTTTCCCTGTGTAGTGGCAGGATTTTATGGGCGTTGCCTGGAAATCTGATCCGTCAATGCTTGGTTTAGTATGTTTTGTGATCATATATGGTTGCTTATTTTTTGTTGTGTTATCGTTAAACTCCGATGTGACTTGCTAGAAAGTATTGTTCAAAGTAGGATCGGACTTTAGATAAGTGTAGTACGAGTAGTGTGACCATGACAGTGATCTTTCCAGATTTTGGACATGTCAGCATTGCTGCTCTCATAGCTCCCACACGAGCCTTGGTCACTGATGTTACTGCATGTCTCGTACTGTCCCGTTATTAGCTCACTACGCCTTCTAATTCTAGTAATTTGCTCTCATCACCTGAGCCACCTTTCAACTTGAAGTCAATGCCCACCTTGACCAGGTCAACATTGTCTTCAACATCTTCCGCGTATCATCTTGAACCCTACATGTAAGCAATGCATATTTTCTAGGCCTCACTTGAACTTGCATGATCCACCAGTCCACCCTCGTATCATCTTGCTTAACCTTCACCGTCATGCCATTTACCACCATAAACCTACATCATGAGCCAAGAAATATTTTTTTCCTCATCATCCTCAGCTCTAGTTCATCACCACTCTGGTAGCCTAAACATAACCATGCATAATTGAAACATGCTATGCGAACCAAATCACTCGTCACTTGTGTATTGGAACAAGACACTTATCCGGTTGGTCTTTTAGTAAGTCGACTTAGCAAACTTAACGGTTTATGTTGGAATATAAATACGCAGAGTTCTCTCCTACTTATTTTAAGTCGCTCATATGTTCATGAAAACCCTATGAGTAGCAACAAATCACACATTACCAATTAAAAAATTATTATGAGTGAATCTTAAACATAACACGGACAAAATAATTTGCATAGCTAGCACAGGATGAATATGATGCTCTGATGAATAAGACTGGCAACAAACTTCTATAGTGAAATCTCTAGTTGTCCAAATCATACAAAAGACACTTGAATTTGGCTCATGTTCTTGAAGAAAAATCCCAAACCCTCGGTATAACCACATTGCATACTCTATATATGTTGAGCAACTCAATATCCTATGATGAACAATGAGGTAAATATACTGTTGACTACTCTATAGATACACATGGCTAGTTACTAGTTGAGGCTAAAAATTAGCCAAATTATCTTTAGTCAATAATACCAACACCAGCAATGTAAGTGCTAACATTTATGTTTCCCTGAACTATATAAAAAAAAATACTCAAAGAGGCTAACTACTTGACATCTCACACTTCAAAATGAATGTTGATAAGTAAGAAATATAATGCCTCGACAATATGATGTGCTTTTCTACAACACAAAAAGAATAGAAGCTATTTGTGTGGTGACAAATTTATCATATTTTGAAATAGAGCCATATTTTGTCTTAAAATTGTGCACATCAATGAAAAAGTAACATGTTATGCTAGTAAGCACCAGACCTACCCAAATAATGATATTTTATCAGCTATAGGTAAAAAAGTTAGGCTAGAGCTTTGTTGAATTTGTAACCAATAAAGAAATTAGTTGGCTAAGCTGATAATAACAACTACAACTAGATACGATTTAACAATCACTTATTACCGGAGTGATCTAATACAATTTAACACTCACTTGTTACCAGAGTGATCTAATTTGAACACACTGACTACAACCACATAATGCAAACAAAATGATCTTTAGTTTCTATCATTGCTTAATGACAAGAGACTAGCAGTATATTAAACAAATATTGTTGGGGGAGCCATTATTCATATGGGCCAAATCCACCTAGAACAGACTCAACTGATGCCTCTGAAGTGGCATGTAAAATCCACCACTCCCAAGGGGGAACATGTAAATTATCGTTGCATATATATTTAGTGTCATGAGTATGAGAAAAAGGGGCTCTCTCTCATTCATTTGCAAACCCTCTCTACTTCACTTTTCCTCACTCTTTCTCAGTTGTTTGAAACCCAAGTTCCCAACAGATATAAAGGCAAAATAGTAGTAGAGAACTAAATTAGTAGTATTAGTATTTAATAGACGATTGATTCTTCACAAAGTTCAAGTTGTTATTTTTTAACAAGATTTATATAACAATTTGTGTTTCCTATATTTTTTCTTTATGACACTCATTTGTATTATTTCTGAGATTTTATAAATTAAATATTCTTCAATACCACTATACTCATATATTACATTATCAATGTTTATATTATATTCATTCAAAAACATATAATTAAATATCAGTGCTTGTAGATGGGTAGGTTTTTTAAGAGTCTTCAAGATTGTATATTCTCATGAAGTCATAAGTGTTGATAGAATGCCTTTCAAATGAGGTGTTGATGGAATGCCTTTCAAATGATCAACATCTTCTGGAAGCACACCTATCCATATATATTAGGTGTTGGAACAAAGAGAAAGATTATCAAAAGATCTTTCAATAGAGCCAAACATTAAGACACCATATGTATTTAGATTTAGAGTTTGTAGATTATAACCATTAGTTTATCCGACTGTTTCTTACAAGAGATCTAGTTGTAAGCTTAGGAAAAAAACTATAGAAGTAATAATAATGATTTGTATTTTATATGAAATTTCCTTTAAAAGAGCTCTATTAACATGTGAAGCTATTTAAAAATATATGTTGAATACAAAATAACTCGTAAAGCTATAAGAGGTTATGTCAAAGGGAGCCTTATTTTGACAGCTTGTTCTACGTATCAACGATAAAAAAATAATGTTGTAAAAACGCTTTGTTGTCTAGCAACATCATGTAGTCCATCTGCAATCAGTGTGAAAGCATCGATGATGATATCGCTGCACCGGGACAAGAACTGACATCTAACTTTGATTGATCGATATTTGATGATGATTAGTTTATTAGTCGATGATTGTATGTTCATTATTCTATAGCTCAGTACATGCATGCTAATCAATCAGGGGAAAAGATACGTCAACATGTGAATCATTAGAGGAGTAGATCCCATACCCAAGGTTACCTTGAGGCTCCTTTGGTTGGACTTTTTTGGCTTTGGTTTTTGTCTCCAAAAGCTAAAAGCTCAACCAAAAGGTTTAAAAGAAGCAGGTACTTTTACCTCAAAGCATCTTTTGCTCTAGTTCAAAGTTGAAAGCAGGTAGGCTAAATATTTACCCACCTACCACTCGTTATGAGATAGTTGTCCGTTTTTTCTTTTCTTCTTTCCTCGACTACAAGTCTCCTTGTCAGTCTGCCGCATAGAAGCACAACTGCCCCCGTGGGCTCTACCTCCTCCCTAGAGCGCGCCGCCACGGGGGAGTGTGACCGCCTCGCCGGAGCCCCGGTGGCGACCAGCACCGGTTTCAGGAATAGGGCCTCTATTCTCCATTCGACCTCTCTCCCTCCATACAGAGCATGGCGGCAGCGGCACCCAAGGCCAATGGCAGCGTATGCTGCCTGGATATTGGCCTCCCAACTTTGGTGGCCCCCGCTCAAAACTCTGGTAGGAGTCCCCCATTCCCACTCCCGGCAATCAGCAGGAAGGCTGCCACTGTGAGTCCTCTCCGTCACCCACTGCGGCCTCGGCACGACTCCCATGGCCTCCACCGTGGTCGTAGTTGTAAACATCACTACGGGCATGGGCGCGAGGCCCCTCGCCGGCGAACCTTGCTCGGGCCTCACCTACCCTAGTCCTCTCCTTCCCCCGATGATCCCTGCTCCAACCTCCACCATGAGCACATCCGCCCCCTTTCGGTCCCGATGGTCGCGGCTTGCCCCGACCGGCATGGCGTGGCCGCCGCCCGGTGGCGCGGCCGCCTCGGCCGGCGTGACAACGCTAGCCTCGGCCCACAAATGCAAATTGCCCCGGCAAGCATGGCCATCCTATTGCGGCTACCTCTGGCGAGAGGAGGAAGAAGATCCATTGTGTGTATGACATGTGGGTCCTGTTTCTTAGTGAAAGAAGTTTTTGCAAAAGCCAAAGTCATTCAACCAAATGGGCTTTTGCACAACTCACATTAGCTTTTGTAAAAGTCATAGTTCAACCAAACAGGGCCTAAAGCATGCATTGACGGGTATTTATGAGATTGATACCTTATAGATGTCCACTGTTGACAGCAGAATTACAATAATATTAACTTGTTTTGAATTTAAGATGTTTAGACTTTTTAGATACATTGTTTTTACTGTATGTCTAGACATAGTATATATCTAAATCCATAGCAAAAGCTATATATCTAAAATAACAAAATGCCTTATAATTTAAAACGGATGAAGTAAATAGCTAAAATAAAAACATGATCATTGCACATGTGTTCCGAATTGAAGATTTAGACCTAGACTAGATGAATAACACAAAAATTCTGATCAAATAAAATTATTTAGATATTTAATTCTGGATGACAAGTTCAGGCACAATATAAGAGCTCATTTGGTGTTGCTTCCGCATTGGAGTGGATGAACCCATAGCAAATGAGATCATGCGGAGGAGCTGCTTTTATTCTGAGTCAGAAATGCCAAAAACTAGCTCTATCTGTTGGGCTCTGGCTCTGATGACAAAGCACCTTGCATAGAAACGTATCAAATGGACCATAATCTATAACTCCTATAAGCCTAAACCTATTAAACTAATTCTCTTGCCTCTGATTGGTTCAAATCTAAAAAATGATGTCATGTGATGTCATTAAATTAGTTATGTCCACTAAGCTTTATTTATTTCTCACTAGCTATTTCTTTTGAAATAGAAAAAAATCTTAGAACCTAAACCAAGTATTATAATTAAAATCCAATTGCACCATGATATTTCTCACAATAAACTCTTCAAAACAAGATCCTCATATAAGTATATTTCGTTTTTTTACAAACAGTGCATCTATACATATATATCTTTTAATCTAGTCTAACTTTTTTATATTTCTACTTCACACTCGTAGAGGCGTTCCTACTAGTTCTATAGATGAGTATGGCAACTAAGGATCACCACTTGAGCTGGTCGATGAAGCATAAAGGAAAGTGTTTTATATGTGGCAAAAGGATAAACATATTATGACTATTATCTTTTTGCGTGATAAAAATGGCCGTGTTTAAAGATCTATTTAGCTCAGTTGTAAGCTGCTCCAAAAAACAAAAAAAAAAAACTCAGCTGTAAGCTACTATAGAATCTGAAAAGCTGTTGTGAATTCTATGAAAAAAATTGTAAACTGTCTAGTTGAAATAACTATAAAATTTACTACCTTCTTTCTATATATCTTCTCACGAAAGAAATATCTTTGTATTTTCACTCATGTAAAGAAAAAAGTCAAGAACAGAGTAAGTGCTACAACTACAAAAGTTCTATGTATGAAAGCAACTTCTAAAAAAAAAAAAGATATTGTGAGATTCCATCCGTTAGATTAACGGTCCGTAAAAATACCTTCAAAAAGCTGAACCAAAAGTATGTATATAGCCAAAATTTGTGTGTGACCCACGGGAGAAACAGAAGAGGATGGTCTCATATTGTCGACATGATATCATGACGCAGTGCACCGAACCATAAATGAAGGTGACGGGTGAGTGAGCTAAATTTTCTTCCTTTCCAACAAAGAAATCAATTGATGATTGATTCATCATTTGTTTAAGTTCTTTTTTTTCTGCTCTTATTATCAGTAAAATATTAATTAAGAATAATAAAGCAATAATAATGGGTATATTTTTCTGGAAGGTGCGTGTTTATGGCAAGCGGCAAATGGTGGCGCCGCGTGTTAGCGTAATATCCGATCCTGGGACTGCGGCAGGGATAGACACGGATGACAAAGCAAAGCAAGCAACGGATGCAGAAAGAGAGCGAGGGAAAAAAATCATTCACCAACCGATCTCTCTATCAAATTCAAGATTCATCTGCACAAAATAAATGCAGTATTATTATATGAATTATGCTATATACTTATTATATTGTATGCTATATTACCTTTTTTTATATATAAGTACTCCGTGCCCGTGAGAAGGAAAGATCAAATCAGAGATTCTTTCGTTCAATTCTGATTGTTTCCAAATCACCTTTTCAGTTCTGATTTCTGCGGGCGGAATTCCATAGATATAAGGCCTTCCTATTCGTCCTCCTTGCCTTGCCACTCCAAATCCTCTGCAAATTTCTCATGGCAGCCGACGTCTCCATCCCCACTCGATCCGCCTCGACCACCCGCTAATTCCTCCTAATTCTAGTCCCCTCTATCCCGCGCCGACTCATCTTTTTCCTCGTCTCACTCCCCTGCCGCTGCTGCTGACGCTGACGCTGCTGCCGGGAAGATCAAATCCAGTCAAAAAGGTGCGGACTTTTCCTCCTCGGTGCGTTCCGGCCTTCACTGATTTGATGGGAGACGATTCCTGCCCGATTTGATGGAATTTGGGGCGGAATTTGGGGAGGGATTTCCTTTTGGGGGTGATTTCGTGCTCAAATTGCCATCTTTTTAACCAGAGGCCAAATGCACTTTTCGTACCCCTGGAGATGATTCTGGATTTCGGGCAAATTTATACGGGCCTTGTAAGTGCTCTTTTCCCATGACTGGGAAACCAATCCCTCCTCTTTTTTGAAAAGCAGGTTGTGGAAAAGAAATGAATCTCTTTGGCCTGTGATTTGGTTGTTCTAGGCCTCTCCACCATTTACTCTGCTATACATGGGGTACCTTGGGTGATGATACGACTGTGCAGAGTGTTCGTGTTACTGTGAAGTTACGCCACTTCTGCTTTTAAATTTCAGTTTTGTTAATTTTAGTGAATATATGATTGCAGGTGTTCTAGGTGTTTGGTGCTTTCGACCTGGTACTCTGCATTAGTGCCTTTTGTTCAATTGCTGGACCGAAGGAGCAGAGTTCTGTCAAGATGGCATGTCCAAGAGGAAGGGCATCTTTTCCCCTTTGTTTCTTTCTGATGATTTGCCTCATGGCTCAGCTGGGAGCTTCCAATGTTGTACTCATGGCGAACAACACTACCTTATCGTTTCGATGATGTCGAAGCAACTTTCAGTGAGTGCTACACATTATTATTATACTATCTCCATGTATCTCTGTACATGTCAATAGCACTCTGGTATTCTAATGGCAACACAAGCAAAGCTAGTTAGCTGTTGTTTTTTCTCGAACACACAAGTGAGTTGTGTATTATCATATTAAGAAGATAAAAAAATGGTATAAGAAACCCATGCATCAAACACACACTCCTTTAATTAGCTGTTGTTGTTATGTTCTGTTTTCTTTAGTGCTGAATTGCCCTGTTTTAGTGATTACTGAATAATGGGTTGATTTATTTTTTCTTTAGCCCTGTTAGTTAGATGGCTCTTCCAGTTTCTTCTTATATAGTAGCGTCATTTTTGTATATTTATGATCCATAATGTGCGATGTTACTTGGGTGCCTGAACCAATCTATCTGGTTAATGCAATGCTTATTGACCTTTTTCTCTTTTCCTGCAGCTCCAGAGGTGAAAGGTTCAGGTGTAAATGGTGTCCTTTATGCCGTGGAACCTATGGATGCATGCAGTCCATTGAGAACAAAAGCGATCGAAGGCTCTGTCTCACCTTTTGCGTTGGTTATAAGAGGCGGTTGCCAATTCGATGACAAAGTTAGAAATGCACAGAATGCTGGATTCAAGGCTGCTGTAGTATATGATAATGAAGATAGTGGCGTCCTTGTTTCAAGTAATAATCCAGACATTTTTTTTTTTTTTTTTTTTTTTTTTTTTTTTACCATAGCTTCGGTTACATGTAATCCTTTATCAGTGCGCATAAATGGGTGTTGCTCTATAAGTATTTGAGTATTTCTAAACTATTAGATTAGTTTCATTGAAACTAAAAGGTGGAGAACTGAAGTGATCAAAATTAATGGTAAAAGGTTTACCATTTACAGTACTTGGTGTCTGCATATATTTGCAATATGAACTAAGCAGGGATTATTGCAGTGGCTGGAAGCTCGTCTGGAGTCCACATATATGCAGTGTTCATCTCTAAGGCATCGGGAGAGGAGTTGAAGAAATATTCAGGCCAAGCTGATGCAGAGTTGTGGATAATACCAACATATGAGAACTCAGCTTGGTCAATCATGGCAATTTCATTCGTAGCACTGCTTGCTATGTCTGCTATGCTAGCTGCTTGTTTCTTTGTGAGGAGACACCAGATAAGACGGGACAGGGCTCGACTTCCCCAAGCTCGGGAGTTCCACGGAATGAGCAGTCAATTAGTTAAAGCAATGCCAAGTCTTATTTTCACAAAAGTGCAAGAAGACAACTGTACATCAGCAACATGTGCCATTTGCTTGGAAGACTACAGTGTTGGAGAAAAGCTAAGAGTGCTACCTTGTCGACACAGTATGTTTCTCTCACAGTTTGAGGTCTATTCATTTTATATGTTAGCTGAATCTGGCTTACTAGCCATTACTGTCTATGCATTGTTTACTACTCTTTACTATTTCCTTTGATCACAAACGTAAGTTCATCTAGGTTTATCCCAAACTTTTTTTTTTTTAGCTGGCACTACTGTCTATGCTTTGCTTACTATTCTTACTACTACTTTTCATCACAAATGACAAATATGACCCATTTAGGTTTGTCCTAACCCAAGCCTTTTTAGCTTCGAGCTACTAGATTCATCAAGGAAACTACTTTCACATATATTGGTTGTCCAAAAGTGTCAAGTTAGTAATATTTGTGAATAAGCGGAAGTAGGTATTACAGATGCAAATGCAGAATAGCACTAATAGAATGGTAGTAAGAGATTGTCGTGGTAGGGAGCCAAAAAATTTATGTACTCCTGTATTTTTTTGCCAGCTTGAGATTTCAGCTTGGTTGTATATTATCATACAGCATTTCGCATGCATTCGACAACTTTATTTTGCCTTCTGACTTAATGTTGATGCATATATTGAATTTTAGTTGCCAATTTGATTCCACTATGTAACTAGTGATGCATGCATTTAAAACATCACCTGGTATATTTGTTAACTGCATTCTTATGGATCCCTCTTCTATATAATTATAAATCTCTACTTAACTCATGACCTGAGGCTTGGTTGTTCACTTTGGCTTGGTTGTTCACTTTGCAGAGTTCCATGCAGCTTGTGTGGACCTATGGCTCACCTCCTGGAGAACATTCTGCCCTGTATGCAAGCGGGACGCAAATGCTGGAACATCAAACCCCCCTGTATCTGAGTCTACCCCTTTACTTTCATCATCTGCCATTCGCTTACCAGAATCAACTGCTTTGGCTTCCTTCCGGTCTACAGTAGCAGCATCTCCCCCCAGACCAATCAGCCGGCATCCTTCATCACAGTCCATATCCCGCAATTACTCCATTTCAGGTTCAAGTATTCCTCGCACCCCTAACCCTAGGTTTTATGCAAACTCATCTCCTATCTGCACAAGTGGAAGCAATTTGGACCTTGCAAATATGTCATCCCCATGGTCTCGCACTTCGCACCTTGCATCTGCTCACTCTTTGTACGGTGGCCACTTGTCCCCACCGATCGACATCAGGAATACCTCAGCACATGTCTCACGTTCTGCCTATGGATCTCCCAGCCGTTACATAGCCTCATCACTCATGTCCCATGGATCTCCGAGTTACTACCTTGGATCTTCAGGGCAGCAGCATCCTTACCTGAGGCACTGCACGTTGTCAGGCCCAAGCCTGTTCACCATGGTGCCCCAGTCACCGCAACAAAACCAGTTGCTGCATGGAGGAGACTCGGAAACAAATCTGTCAGCTGCTGCATCAACTCAGTCATTCCGTCAGCTCAACCTGCAGCATTGTCCTGATTCTGACACGTCATCTCAGTCACTTCCAGGGTGCTAATTCTTGGGCAAAATTCACCATTTTAACACTGATGGTGGCTCCAGTAAGCTCCAATGTGAAACCTTATCTGGTACCGAATTGACATGTGGATTTGAGCTGTTCAACATAATTCACCATGATGATAAAAAAAGGTGTGACAAAACTGCTTGTAATTAAGAAGAGACAATCGGCAACCTCAGAATGTGATCATTTTTTCTTCGCTGAGTGCTAAAGAAGCAGATGGCTATGAGTGTACAGGGAGTTGGGAGTAGTTTTGGACTTGCCTACTTTGAGGCTTGTAATGCAGTCATAGGTTACTCCTGCTCAATAGTTGATGTGTTGCTTCATCTTGAAGAAGCAAATGCCCCCGTGTGGTTTCACGAGCGTTTAACGTGTACTGATATACAGCTTTGTAGGACCCCTAGATGCTGTTTGTCTATTGGGGTTTAAGCCTGTAACATTTCTTTTTTATGATTTTTGAATTAGTTCATATGGGCTTTGACATCTGAATAGAAATAAAGCCTTGGGGCTCGCACTTGTTCTCCCGTTTAGTATGATGAATTGATAGATAAATGCACCCCTCTATTTCTAGTACCACTTGTGCGGTAAGACTAAACTGCCACGGCAGCCATGACCTGATGAAAGAAATACTGAAAAAATGAGATCAGTTAAATGAACTGGTATGATGTGCACTTTTCAGCTTTATTTATTTATGTGGTTGCTTGACATCATTTTAGCTGACTACAATTCAGAAACCGAGTATGTATTCATTTTGCAACAGAAACTGGAATCAGTTGTAATTCCTCGACAACGTAAAAAACAGTGAGAAAATACGTTTACTTCAGTCACTGAGCAACTGAGTATACAAATTCCTCTAACTATGTAGTCCACAAGTAAAGAAGAGAAGGAAAAAAGAACACACGGAACACAAGCTGAACAAAGAACTAGTATTTTGCCCTATCCTGAAATCTGCACTTATTTTCCCGCGACAAAGTGATTCCTGTGGTGAACTTGAAAGCTTCTCCAGCAGCATATTGGTACTGTTACCATACAAAAGTTGTCCATTGGTTGTATTGTATACCTACCTCGTAAATAAACAATTATCAATCTCTCAGAGTACATCTGTAATTGAACTGAGAAATATCACAGAAAAAGTAGGATTAGATCAAAGCACAAGAAACTATTGGGGAAGCAGTTGATGCACAGGGAACGGAACTCACTAGGTGATTATGCATGATGGTTGAATTCGGAGATGCAACCCAACCGTATACCTAGAACTTCCTGTTCATTTCCATAATGATTCTGGATCTGGTAGTTGGCCAACTGCAATTCATCGGTGACTTAGCTCCCAAGGGTAAATAAAGGTTGGTGTATCAAACACATATCGATGGTCTTAGGATTGATCAATGATGTACTTCTGCCCATTATATGGATAGTGTTTTTTTTTCATTGGAACATATATCTGAATACCATTTTTCCTTTACAAAAATACACGAGTTTCCAACATGTGTACCTTTCAACAACTTCTAGTACCAGCTGCTTTGACTTCGGCTCATTTGCTCACTAGCAACCACAAGATCTCTTGCCAGGCAATGGCAGTTGGCAGCCATTGACAGTTCAAGTTGCAGAGACAGATCAAACCGCAACTTAAAACCCTCCAGTAGTCCAGTCCACATTGCCTTTTGGCTTCTCCAAGAACTGAACTACATAGTAATGAACTACAGTGAGGAACAAAATAAGGACACATGCAACTGGGGAAAAACCTACATGTATGACCAACATTAACCATTGGTATTGTTATGGTTAAGATAAACTGTAAGGACCAAAAGAAATGTGTAGCTTCCTCAAGCAAGCAAAAACATGATCAAACACAGGAAAACAATAGCATAAAGTTACAAGCATTCGGAAAGCACCTGGAAACAACTGCCTATACAGCAGTACTTTTGGCACACAATACATGAAGTCCAATGATTGTTAAGACATGGACGCGAAGCAGGCGTCAACTGTGCACAATTTATGTCTCAAACTCTCAATATGAACTGAATGTTTATTTTGTCTCGAGTGCGCAGGCTATCTGAATTCAATGTACAAGTAATCACCCCCAATAGCTAACGGCAACATATTGCAAGATAAGTAATAATCCACATCTTCAACAGAGTACTTAGATAGTAAATCAGTGAATGAGGACACAGAGATGAATCATGCATGAAAATAGCTGCACAATACTCCAGTAACTAAGCCAACCAACAGTTATTGCAATTATCCTGCAAAGTATTGACAAACAACAAAGAGCACAAGAAACCACATCTAGGACAACAACGATCAACTAAGATGGCCTTTTTCTTGAACTGGGAGGAGAGTTACGAGTCATCATATTAGTGCTACTAGTATATTCAGATAACAGTATGAAACCAGCAGACAACCAGCATACCGAAGAAAAATACTACTACGGATAGGATATCAATAGTATAATATATGCGCTATGCTATTGGTCATTCCCTTCTTGTAAGTTCCCAATTGTTAAAAATAAAATTGCATGAAGTTATTCCTATAAGAAACTGGTCCTAAACTTGGAGTTATCTGTTGTACAATGCCACATGAGAAAGAATCATAGATAAGTCTTCGAATGATTCAGAAAACAAAGGAAACGCGTAAGAACTAATGACAAAAGGTCAAACCTTGGTAGAATTATGCCATTCTGCAGATTTGCATTCTTTCGATTTTTGTGCGGCTGCTAGCTTCTCCTTGTCTGGATTCTATGAAATCTGAGCCAA
The DNA here is from genome assembly GCA_015844335.1 of Chrysopogon serrulatus. Classification (NCBI taxonomy): domain Eukaryota; kingdom Viridiplantae; phylum Streptophyta; class Magnoliopsida; order Poales; family Poaceae; genus Chrysopogon; species Chrysopogon serrulatus. The sequence goes on from JADLZL010003413.1 coordinate 31,725, forward strand.
CTTCTTCAAAATGCTCACTATCACTCCCATTAGGTAACCCCAACACATCATATGCATCACTTCCCGCTCCTGCATAGAACCAAACACATCTATGTAGCCTGTAGGCATAGAATGACAAACTGATTGCATACATGGATCCACAAGTGCAGAAGAGATTGGAAAATTGAGAATGGTAAGAAGATTAAAACAAAGACCTGTTTTTTCAGTTAATGTGCCATCCTCCAAGCTCTTTATTAACAAAGATGTACCAGGGAACAACATTAAGTTTATGGTATCAAGTTGCTTCCTTTCATATTCTTCAATAGGTTTGAAGCCAAACCCTGATACCCATGTACTCACCAGCTCTGGAATCGCAGAAAGCACTAACATCTTTACATGGAAGGATTTCAGCATCTGCATTTTAAAAAAAAAACATAGATGACTTAAATGGTTATCAACTTCATAACCACAAACAAGAGCTTGCCTGAATCTTTTTTCTGCAGGAAGAGGAATTTTTTGGGGGGGGTTAAGATTGTAGAAAAGGAACATATCAAGAACAATACAAAAATGAAAGATAAACTAGCAAGTTTCCTAAAAAAGCTACCATTTAACTAGTGAGGATTAAATTCAATGTTCCCCAAACAAGGTACCTCTTCAATGGTGTTTATCAGTCTTCGGCACATTCCTTTACGACGATGCTCTCTGCAAGTAGCAATGAAAGGCAGCTCAGCTGCTTTCATGCCATGCACTCTGCAAAGGCCATAAAAATGTCATAAGACACAAGGTTGTGTCAGAAAAAGGGCAACCAGGCTGAGAAAAGGCTTGGCAACATGGTTCAAATCATGACACCATTTGTGACCACTAGGATCTTAACTACATATAGTTGACAAGCAGTCTCAGAAAATAACTACCTTTGCAATTGCATTGATAGCAGTTAGTTAATCTCTAAGAACGTAGATCTGTTATAAAAGTAAAGCTTCATCCCATTTAAAATTTAACAAAGACATTGCTGTTGAAGATCAACTGAACATGGATAACTTGCTGGCCATGCTAATGGGCTACTGTACTAAATGTTGGATGACTTGTAAGGATTTGTTATCTCTGATCAGATCAGACATTTTAGCTCCATCCCCAGCATGATATACCTATTTCATTTGTAAGCCTGTTACTTATTCACTTGTAATAAAAGTGCTGCACTTCCTATTGACTATTGGCAAAAAAAAACACATTCCTATTCATCATAACATTAAGTCTGTTATGACCGGCATCCACTATGCCAGGTGCCAGCATGCCAGGCGCCGGCCCATTAGTGGCTAGGAGGCACCGGTTATTAGGGGCTAACAGCCCAAGATTATATCTTTATTTATTTCCTAAAAGATCGAATATTTATTCCTTAAATATATAGGATCTTATAGATGGAAGTCTAGGAGGATAGCTTGTAAACATTGATTGGAGAATTAAGCAGGAGCAGCTATTTTGGTTGCTGGTTTCCTCAGTAAAGTTTGAACATGAAAATACATTTAGGGGAGGGATGGATTTGCACCAATCTTTAGGAAATGGTAAAAGAGTCCTGGTAAGTCCATAATAGAAAGAAAGTGAGAAAAGATACCTGATAGATGCTGCACATAATATCTCTTCACCTTTCTCCAAGATCACAGTGTAGAAGCCATGATAATTTAAACGTGCATATTTGGATCTGGTTAGAGCAAAGTGTTTTCTGCATCAGTGGAGTCAAACTTTTGCAAATATTGGAAGAACTAGAATAAAATAATTGACAAGAAAAGCTACATTGCCAAGAAAACAGTTATCAACTCAGCAACTTGATATGATGATATCCATCATCTTGGCATCGATTTTACCCTTCTTATCGTATCGATTTTACCCTTCTTATCGTATCAAAAGTAGCATAACTGAAGTCATGTTTTAGTAGAAACCAGTGCCAGATAAACATGAAAAGCACACCAAACACTAGGGAAAAGAAGAAAATAGACAGCATAAATACACAAGCATATTGCGATAACAAAAATCTGTACCAGCAATTTTCATTTTTATAAGGAGAAACATGGAACTTCTTAATATTACCCTTCTGATATTTTTATGACTAAAGTGAGTGTGAAATCTTGTATTCTAGTAAGTTTCTCGTCCTGTTCTTCAACTCAAACAATAGTTAACTGGTTTTTCCTTTTGCAAAGTGCAAGTACAATATGAATTCATTAGTATGATGTGCCCTCAGGATATGTCATCCCACTTCAATATGATTAAACAATTTCAGAGTATTATTATTGGTTTCAGGACCGAGAAGAACTTTAATTTTCCTAACACTCAACTTACAAAATCAACTTACAAAATGGCACTTCAGACTTACAAGTTTATGTTGATCATTCCTTAATGGTTTTGTCAATCACTATACCACGTTGCTAATCAGACTGTTGCACTTAATTTTGGTGTGCAATTAACACAAATGGAACTTAGAATATAGCAAAAATCGTCACCTTTTGAGCAAATAAATAGCCAAAACAAAAACATGAAACTTACCCCTGATTGTACAAGACATGTGGTATCATTTTTATGCCAGTTCTAGTATCAACCATTTGAGCAAAACATTCCTCCATAAGAGTTAGAGCCACTGCTAATTTTGAATTGCATTCTATCGCATGGGCAATCTTCTGTACAGAATGCAGCTTCTGCCCACCACTATTGCACCTCAATATGGTCCATGATAGCCCATCGCCAAGGGGACTCTCCACTCCAACACAACCATGCAGTCCTAAATATATCTGTTACAGAAAAGGGGCTGATAAAGCCTCAAGCAAGGAAATGAAGAAAGGGAACAGGACTTTTGACACAATAACACTATTAGTAAAGCATAACAATAGTAGTAAAGCAACTTGTTCAGTACACATATGAGGTTGTGCACTTTATTTATATAGATCTTTCAAATGATAACCAGATCAAATTGAAATGGCAGTCATATTAAAGCTTTGGAAGAATGGCAAAAGATTAGCACAGGAGGTAGAGCCGGCTACCAAGTCTACAACACTGAGTGATTCTGAAGTTGGTGTGTTACAGATAATATGCCAAATAAATCATATTACATGTAAAGACTCAATAATGATCCATCAGGATCAATATTCTTGCAAAGCAAGCGCACACCTCTTTACAGTGTGTTCCACAAAACCACTCGTCAGAGTCCATTTCCTCAAAGGCTGTTGCCCCCATCTCAACACAAGTGTCATGGTCTGCCAGTAAACATTATACAAGGAACAATACATCAAACTGACAGCAATAATACTGCAGGATAATTTTCTTTTCCCAACTATACCACATAGTATGAGACAACACACAGTGATTACTTTTATCCGGTACCAAAACTGATGATAAAATGATAAACAAAAATAAGTATCAAGCAGGGCCCCAAGGCATTCTTGTAGATGATATTAAATATCAAGTTTTAACAGGAAAAACATCTGGAAACAAATTGAAGCATCTAAAATTTGAGAGAACAAATTGCAGTGCTTACGTGCAGCTCCACATTGTAAGCACTTCAAGATAGCCGAGAAGCTTGAGATCTCCTTTTCACTAACTGGACAACCGCAAATATGACATATACAGTTATGGCAGTACCAACTATCATCTGGGAAGCTCCTACATTAGAAAGAAGGATAATAGGAAATCTTAGCTAAATCATCTGTAAGAATGCAACATGTTCATACAGCATAACATCATCCGAAATGAGGAGATATGCTCCATCAATATACATGATTTGTGTTAAAATGACCCATATAAGATTCAACTAGAGAGAAGTTGCATTCTATTGCTTGATAAATTCTTTAAAAAAGCATCTCAGCTGAGAAGTTAAAATACCTTGACTGACAGGCAAGACTGATGGTATGTTGATGGGCAGTTATCACAGCAAAGTAGTTCACCGCCATCTCCACAGAAACCACAAGTATCATCATTTTCATCGGCCGCTTCCACTTTTCTACAGCATGCATTACTCCGCCTGTCCATATATTCGGCATTCCAAGCCTCAATTTGACAGAGAGTGAATGACTTGCCAGACTGAAGACACAGATTCAAGGAGGAACTAGGAAGACTGGTCATAGCATGAGCCTTGAAGTCTGAAACTGATAACGTCTTGATGCAACAACTACACAGAATGCCATCCCAGGTAACCCACCCATCCTTGAGTACTTCATTATTTTCTGGATTTCGGCACTGCACGACATCTTTTAGAGTCATAAAACCAGTAGTAACCAACCAGCATAACACAGTCTTCCGTGCCAAAACTATTTGCCTTCCATCCAGTACATCTGTACCCCCTTTTCGTATAAGCAGTCTGCTGTCTTTCTTTGAGCTTTTTAGCTTCCTAAACTTAGCATTTGAAGATACGAGCCTTGGTTCATATTTTTGGCAGGAGCTGATGTCCCTTTTCTTCACAATAGCAGTGATCAAAAGGTCATCATCATTAAAATGCATCTCTAAATGCCTTTTCTTCGCCTGCTTTTCTAAAATTTCAGACTTGCTTGAAATCGTGGATTGCTTATGGCTTTGTGCTTCCAGAGAAATACGGCATCCCACCACACTAGCATTATGTTTCTGACATAATTTGACAGCTACATTGCTGACATCAGAAACAGTAACCACATCTTTAGACAAACTCCTGGCTGGTGATTTCTTCGGTGAAATAGATTGTTGCTTCTCAGCAGAGACACCTTTCTTTGCATCTGACTCCGTCACAGTAGATTTAGCTACAGAACTTCCATTTGACTCCGAAGGCATTGACTCGTTCCTGGATTTTACATGTTTCTTGAGCGTGCCACTGCCAGCTGAACAGCTCCCAGATTCACTCAAAGCTACAGAGGGCTGCATAAAGCTCTGGGAATATAGGCCATTCAGTCCAGTTGACTCAAAGTCGAATAGCCATCTGGGCTTCTTCCGCACCCTTTTAACCAAAGTGCCGTTGAGGTTTGCTCCAGAATAAGAATGTGCTAGTCCAGCATTTGACTGAATGAGGTTTTCTGCTTGGCCAGAGACCCCTGTGTCTATTGTCAGGCTATAGCCAGAACAAGGGCTTGTGGTAACAGTAGGCTTATGCTTCTCTGTTGAGGGTCTATCGTCACCATCATCAACAAAACAGGTTGAACTGTCAACAGCTCTGATCCTTTTCTGCTTTTGCAAGGCAGTGATCCTCTTATCAATGAACACCACAGCCACAAAGGGGTCCAGAAGCTGCCACCGGCGCAGAAGAGCAGCCGAGCCATCCGTGGCCATATCCCTGACACTCTCCATAGCGTCCACAAGGTCCTTCCAGAACTGATCGACATCAGACCACTCCTTAGGAAACCGATGCCCCAATTCCAACGCCCTGGAGGCACTGAGCAAACTCCGGCCGCAGAATCTCCAGGCCTGCGACAGCGAGGTCAGCACCGCTTCCCTCTGCGGGGCGGTGAAGTAATACGCCATCTTGCGGCGGTCGTTCCTTATCCGTGGCTTGACGCAGCCAGCCGGTGTCCATGAGCAGCCGGCGCGCGTGCGCTTCCAGCTGATCGGGGAGGTCGCTGCTCGAGGTCCTCTCGGAAGCAGAGACGGCGGCGGCCTTGCTGGGACGTGCAGCTCTGCGCTTGGGATCGCGCCTTTTTCTGTAACACAAATCTCCTGCTCCTGCTCCTCCAAGTTGCTGTCTTGCCCCCGTTGACTTTGGTGCGGGAGCCGCCTCGCTGCGAAAGGAGGCTTCTTGAGCTGATGATACGCCGTGCTCTGGGCTGCCCGGCATGCCGCTGCGGCACCCACGGACCATGGCCGCCAAGCAATCACCGTGGTCGGGCAAACCCAGGACGTCCTCCCCCGCCGCTGCCTCCGGTCTGGTGGCGGCGTCCTGCTCCTTGAGCGCCTCTGCCTCCCCTCCACCTCCCTCCCCATTTGACGCGATCGCCACCTTGGGGTCGGGGATCAGAGTAAAGAGGTGGCGAGAGGATGCGCCGCGGCGGCAAATGCGAGCTCCGGAGAAGGCGAATCTGCAGCACCGGAATCGGACCGAATCAAATCAAGGCAGAGGTGGAGAGAATTGGGGGTGGGAGTGGGTGAGCCGAAGGCGGTGGGTGGCGGCGGAGCACGGGGGTAGGGAGCAGGAGGTCGTGGGGGTGGTCCTGGAGATGGGAATGCGGTGGGTTGGGGACTGGACCGGACATGGATGAGGCTCCCCTGCTTCTTCTGCCGCCAAACTCCGGAGCCCGGGCAGCTGGCTGTGGCTGCCATGTGGTTTCCCATCACTTCTCTTTTGTTTATTTATTGCTAATAAATAAAGGCTTCTCCACTCACTTCGGCACCTCCTTTTTATCTTTACAGTAATAACATCGATCGAGTAATTGAACATTTGGTAATTGGTATGAATTCCTTTTGAGGTGGCAAGTCCATTCTTTGACCATAGTACGACCATCCGAGTTTGTTTATTGGTTGCGAAACTCAAAAACCATAAATATCCAGTTCGACCGTTCAAAACGTTTAAATTTAGCTACTATCTAAGAGTTATATATTCAAAAAAGTCAAAACAATTTATATTTTAAAACCGATGTTGTACTATTTTAATGAGTGGTATCTATAGAGTAGACTAGTGCTTATTGGACCATGTGGCAGTGCATCAAGTAGCTGTTCCATTTTTTTTTTTTTTAGTGTCTAGCTATGTGTTAAAGGTTTTAGATAGTCGAAGATGTCATATGCTAGATAAGATGTGGCCCACTAAAGTAATGTTTAGAGTATAACTTAGCATACACAAAATTGATAGATTCAAGACTAAAATAATCTTATGATAAATAGTAACAAAATTGTTTTTTCATTTATTATTTTGATCAGTGTGGCTATCCTTCGGTTGTATAAGGCAGCTTTTATGTAAGTTAAAAAACATACATAACACTCTCTTCACCATTTTCTTTCATCTCTCCTCTATCTGAACATAAAGCTCATAAAGTCTTTTATGTATAAGAAACCATTTGCTTTGCTCCTTATTTCAATGTGTGTCTGCTACCAAACTATCCACTGAGACTGCCCTTTAAAGAGAGCAATCATTTGAAATAATCAACAAGTGTGCAATAACACAATTATTCTGACTTTGTTTCGTATGAAGATCGAGTTTGGGGAATCCTATTATTTCCTGGTGTAACCCATCATCCCTAATGTAAGCACCATTTCTATATAAAACAAGGGAACACCACACACAATTTCTAACTAATATAAACCTAGAGTTACCCTACAAATATCAATTAAGATTATCTTATCAATTTTACTTTGCCATCGTGGCTTCATCGCCCTGCTGGTAGTCTTTTGTGTTGTTGTTTCCTTGCAGGTCTAATCAGTTAGGTTGTGGCAGCCCTCCCAATCGTGTTTTTTTGCTTTTGGTGTACTTTGTTCTTAACTATTTTCTTTGTGGTTTGTGTGCTGCGTTATGGGTTCTGTCGTGTAAGCCGTTATTTCGGTACTTTCACTTCTTCTTAATAAAATACACATAAAGTCGTGCGTTGAGACGATGCCAAAAAAAAAAATAGGTTCCACGATCTAATTTGGGCATCGATCGTATTTTGTTGTAGCATTGAGACATCATTTGTAGGGGACACGGATTTTGTTCCATTGCTGACTGAACTGGGGTAGGTGAAAGAGCTGACTGAAGTGATTGTGTTCCATTACTTTACTAACAGAGAATCAGAGATGGCTTTGTTTCTTGCAAATGAGTGGAGTTCAGAAAACTTGAGTTTTGCTGATACCTCCTCCCGACCCAATTGTCTTCCCATATGGAAGACAAAAACAAACAGGCAATCTTGTCATCATGGTGGTTTATGGGCTCTCAGTGAATAAGATGGTCGCAAACGATATATATATAAATTACAACCATTACTAATACAAAGATAGGCAAACCTTTTGTCTGATCGAGAAAAAAAAACCATTATTATGAACACAACCGACAATAATAAGAGGGGTATTTCTTCAACGAAAATAATAAGAGGGGTAATTAATACAAAGCAGTTCAGGCTTGACGTTATTGATCCATAGGAGTGATCTGCAATTTATCAGGCAAGAAATAAGTTAGTTAGACATCTCACTATATGTGAAATGCAGTTCTGATGCTAATGAGTTTTGGAGAAATGGGAAATTCTACTGATAACAACTATGTGGATAGCAGTATCAGCTTGAGACATTCTCAAGAAGGGTTTTGGTGCACGGTAATTGGTCGACAGTGCAATTTTGCATCTAACTGAGCTACCACTGTAAATTAAAGAGTATATATATGTATATTAGCTTACCGACGAAGGCTGTTAGGCAAGGTCTGCCAGACAGATCTATTTGTTCATGAAGCCGGGGCTTGCGTGATAAGTGCCATTGCCGCCCTCGCAACACGAGAAACAGGCTTATTGTACCTAGCAACTCCCACGCCTCTGTAAAATAGCCTAAAGCTCTCAAGTTTTCTTGCCGACCATACCACTTGTTCCAGTTCAGCGGCTACATTAAAATGCCGAAAAGATGCTATGTTGCTCTTATTGCCTTGCATTATCCAAATCATCAGTTCAATTGTGACTCTCCTTATCTCTGGAGTTTCAGTAGTTGGGGAGTGGTACATCTGTAATATCTGTTTGAGCTTCTGCACAAGTATATCGATGGTGGGATGACTGCCAATCTCATCTCATGTTTTTCAGCAAACAAATCACATGAACTCAAGGAGGCACAAATCTGCACAGCAAGGCCGATGAAGCTCTCTAGTACTTCTCCTTGTTCAATATTCAGTTTATCGTCATTATTTCCCTACATATATAGACCATGTGCAAAAGATGATCATGCTTCATGTAGAAAACTTGGTCTTAGTCTTAGTACTGATAAGACATGGCGATTGAACATCTATCAAATGGGGCCGGGTGAACATGCATGATACAGTCTATATATGCAAAAAGCATAATTTCAGGATCGAGAAGACAGAGTTTGCTAGCTCTTACTACATGGGACGAATTCTGACTGGTATTTACAGAACAACTCCCCAAATTAGTGACTCGCTTTACGACCGCTTCCAACACCTGACAGAGAGACGATTGCAAAATATTAATTAGGATCGCATATATGCAGTATGCTTAAGAAAGGACGGAAGCTCAAACAATGGGGCACATATATTAATTTGATGAATGAAAGCAATTGCACGTGAACAACAGGCCGGGCAAAGGGAAATAAAATTACCTCCGGCATGGTCCTGTCGATTATATGCATCATGTTGGGCAGATGATTAGGATACTCTGTCCCTGAGTAAGCACGGAGGTTGCACAGTAGTTTTGCAGCCATACTTGTGGTGGTGTGCCCTCCATCTGCAAGAAAGAGCTTATCCACAACTTGCTGCATCTCTCTGGAATCAGTTTCTTCCAGAAAGGCTACCACATTGCTGTGGCTATCCATGGTAAGAAGAACCAGTGCTTCAGCAGCAGCAGCAGCAGCAGCAGCAGAATGTTCCTCTTGGCCTGAGATGAGCAAGCAGGCCTTGAGAGCCTTGATGATCTCAGGATACTTTCCAATCTCTTCCTTTGCTTCCTCATCCAGTGCACAGCATGCGATGATCCTTATCGCTTCGACATGTCCCATCATCAGACTGGCATTGCTCAGGAACTGGATATTTTCTTCAGTGTCACGCTTGAGCACCTTCACAGCTTCAGCAGCATCCGTGGCGACCAGCTTGTGCAGAACCCTAAGCGACATCTCCAGGATTTCTTCTTCAACTGTCTTCTTTTTCGCATTGCCATGATGATGACCATACCGATTTATAAGGAGTATGAGCTTGGGCACAAGTCTGTCTGCTGCTTCAACTGCGTCCAGACGATTGTTTGGATTGTCCATAAGCTTCTCGATGATAGAGAGGCCAAACCAGGTGAGCTCAGTGTCGCCACAAGTCTTGTCATCATCAAGCGATCCAGACACCAAGTGTATCATCCCAGGGACAAGCTCCACTGTGAGGCGCGGAGCAAGGTCCAAGACTATGCTCGCGGCTGGCCCCCTGATCTCTTCCGCCGGGCTGTTGGCGGGCCCCAGGGCCAGCAGCATCTTGAGTAGCTTCTCTAGTGTCTCAGGGGAAGCTCGAAGACTTGCAAGGGCGTGCTTCCTGTACCGGCGCACTGAGAGGATGTCATCAATGGTCCGGACGCCAAGAAGCTGATGGGCAGCCGAACTAGAAACTACCAACTCCATGGCAAAGGACACAAAGTCCATGTTAAGAGCAGCACGCACATCGCCCCTGTTGCACCCCTTCAAGATGTGTTCCATGTAACGCCTAAAGTGCAGCCTTGCCTGAAATACCAAGCATGTACCTTCTCTGCACCTTCAAAATCTTGTACACAAAAGCTGGGTTGAGCATTATTATTATAAGACACAGATAGCAGATGCCCTGAGCGAGCACCAGCCCATAGAATATGTTGAGGGATCGCCTGATGTTTTTGTGCTCTTGGTCCCCTTGGAACATGGGATCTACGTAGTCTTGCTTGCTTAAACGCATTGATGAAAGGATGAAGAGAAAAGTAACTGCGGCAAGCTTCGCCAAAAAGATGGCAACTGTGAGGAGGCCTCCAAGGCAAATGCAGCAGCAAGAGTCGATTAACGACTTCACTGAGTTTTGCGGGTCTGATGATTCAATTATGGGACACGTAGGATCTCTGTTCCTCCGCCAAATATCTCGCTCCAATACCACCCCAGCAGGCAACCTCTCAGTGCCAAGTAGTCCTTGAGATAGACGTGGTGCAAACTGAGTAGTGGAATCATCACTTCCACCAAATATCCTGCAGTGTGATTAATGGAACCAAAACAGACCATATATATATCACTTCCGGTCTATAATTGCCGTGCACTTTTAAATCGACACCAATAGGAGTATCACTGTAGATTCTCTTAAGCAACAGTCCTATGAACATCGGATTTTTAAAATCACCCGACAGTGATAGATACTTACCGGCTGGCAATGATAGCTATCACTGTGTCATGTGTCAGGGACTGCCTATGGTTGGGCCACAATATGGATCCTGGGCCTTGGTCTAGGCGAGTATTGCTGGGATCACTAGACAACATCTATAAATGTATTATAGGATCAGCGACAGCAACTGCGAAGGGGATCGATCAATTACAGACAAACAAATAGGTTATCCTGCTCTTTGAAATTTCCCGAATCTCTCTTCTATCATTCATCTTCTCCAACCCTAAGATTCTATTGCTATTCCTCTGATTCCATCCTATTCTCTGCAATCTGGTAACATGTTGCTAACACACTGACGACTTATATCGGTGATCTCCTCATCCTTATCCCTCGCTGTCTCTGTCTCTCAACTCTCTCTCTCTCTCTTTGTTCTTTCCTCAGATCACCCGGCTTCTCCATGCCTGACGGCTCTAATTTGATTTTGATAATTGATGAAACGTTCAGAACTAATTCTCTAAAAAATGGTGATCAAGTGCTCTAATTTAGAAAAGAAGAAAGAGAAAAACAAAAGAGAGATCAAGGCAAAGGTATAACTTGATATAATCTTTTGTTTTGGCACCCAAGACACTATAGCGGGTGTGAGTTTGTTTAGGATAGATAATCGTACTATTAAGAGGGGTAATCTTAATGCAAGAACGGTTACCTAAGTGCCAATAGATGTTTTTATTCTATGCATATGTATTAAGGCCCAATGACCTAACCAAAACCCTTTAAAAATATTTAGAAAATGATAACACATGTACGCGAGTGGTAAGACACTTTGGTCTTGGCACATGAAAGTAAGAGTTTAAAGTGTTTAGGGCTCTCTCCCTCTTGTCGAGTTTGCAAGGCAGGATTCGGCGAGTATGAAAGTGACAGGACGCTAGTCCATTGTGGACCGGACAGGTCTAGTGCACTGTGCATAGGTGAGCACGTCCACTTAGAGGAGAACAGATGCGTCCGATCACATTTTGCTTGGGAGCTCTCTCAGTTGTGATTGGACACTGAGTCATGGAGATGACCGGACGCACGGGTGGCAGTCTGTTCATTGTTGGCATTTCTAACGTCACTACTAAAAAGCAGAGATAAACCCTACTCCTAGCAATGACCCCAAAAATGGTTGGTATATAATTACTTGTCATTAGCAACTAGTCACTCTTGAATTACTAACATTCCTAAACATGAAGTAGGTTGTCATCCCCAATTATATTGCTAGGAAATTAACATAGATTTATATTGTACTATTGTGACTAGGCAGATAAAATATATGAATAAGATATAAATATAAACTAATGGGTTCGCAAGCGGACGATAATTATACCGTTGTAGCATTTTACCTAGGGAAGTCTCCGGGTTGTTGATTTATAATTATACCTGGGAAAGCTATGTAATAAACTATTATTGCCATATTGATGTGAAACTATGTGGACATGATAAGCAATACTACCTAAGTCGTATACTCTACTTATAACAAAGGCAGAGGTCACACGATAAATAAAGATAAATGCGGGTGATAGCATAATCATCAAATATCATAATTAAAGATAATCATCGAGCATCTTACTAGTCATAATCACAGCTAGCCATTGGATAAACTACGAGGAGATAGGTCTATAACTACGTCAATTGAATAACTCTAATTAGTGCAACTACATCTAGTAATCATTGCTAAATCAACCCTAAATCATCATTGCATGTAAAGAGGCATCAACTAATGAGGGTATTAAGACCTAAGTCACCTCCTTGGCGGCCCGTGCCCATGCTAGTCCTACATACGGGGGTGGACTACGGAGGAACTAACGTAGCTGTCACCTACATGAGACTACCACACGTCCCCGGCATATCGGGGTGCACTCATGAGATAAACAAGACATCTAGACACCACGTCTACATATCGCCTATCATCTACCCATTGTACATATGGATAAATTTGCATGCGAGCAATTACATGAATTCAATAAGATCGAAGTAACTAAACTAGACATATAATCAAAGTAAACAATGACTATTGCAATTAAGAACATATGAATATATTTAGAGTAAAGTCTCCCTAATCTGAATAATGAATACAATAAAGTAATTAAAAACTAGATCTATTACCGAACTCTCGCGCTCGGCCCGGGACGCCGGGGGGCTCCAGATCCGATGAAGAACTAGATCTCCTCTACTTCTAATCTAGCTAGTTAATCCTATGAACTAGAAGGCTCTTGATGAACTTGAAGGCTCTTGATGCTTGATGGCTTGAGACCTTGATGAATAATGAATTTGCTCTCTCCGGGGGGTCTACCCTCATATTTATAGTCGGTGGGATGCGCGTGCGCCGCAGGATCAAACCGGCGTAACGTAGGGCGAGATGCATCCTTGGAGGCAATGGAGGAACATTCGGAGGGGGGAGCAAACCCTAGCCAGGGGCGCCGCCCGGCTAAAGGTGGGGCCAGTAGGCCCCACTGGCGGCCTCTGGCCCCCTCGCTCCTTCCGGTGTCTTACGGAGTCTTCCCGAGTCTTCCCGTGATGTCCTTCGTGGCGGATAAGTTTCGTGGTTATTTTTTGCGTTAGAATCCCTCTTTTTCAGCTTTTTCTCGAAATCACCACGGAAATTACGAGAATATGCAAAACTCGTGGAATTTGTCGGATAAAGCCCTAGACTAGTGTGTTATCTTGTTGTCCATCGGGTAAAAAGCCCTAGTAAAAGTTGACGCTAACAGGTGTCAACATTCATCTTGACGTCTAGTGACACTAGCGTGAGATATGGCCAGGGAAGTGATCGGACTAGCGGTGACCGGACGCCTCCGATCGTGAAAAACCTTCTCTGGACCCTCTCTGGGATCGACCGGACTTAGGAGCGTCGGGTGTTCGGTCAGTTGAGCTAAAGCATTTGGTGCATGTCGACGGCGCATGAGTCAAGCTAGCCGTTAAGCGCGAACATGGAGTTTTAAAATGGCTAGTACACGTGGACTTATAGAGTGACCAGGTATTTGGATCGGATGCATTCGGTCACCAAATCCTGTGCGTCCTATTAGTGTGCGGGCGGCGCCATTTGTGAGTAACGGTTCTATTTCATTGGGGATGTCTATGAAAGTTGTTTGGCGGTTCTAGCTCACTCTCTTGGACATTTGATTGGTGATACATCCTTATGAGTTAAAGCAAACTTCTCCCACTCATCTATTGCTTGATTGTGCATCCAAAATGAGATTGGGAGTAATTCTTAGTGCATTTGCTTAGAGTTTGAGCATCTAGTGGTACTAGAGATCGTTGAGCTTGATGGGATTTGCTTATTTCTTTTGGTGGTTGTCACCACCTAGATAGCTTAGAACTTCTTTGTGGAGGCTTGGCACAAGTTGGTATTTGCTCGTGGGCTGGCTCGTGTTGATTTGTGAGGGGCATTGCATCTTCCTGGCGAAGAGCTGCAAGGTAGCTCTAGTTTGTGTCATTGACGTACCTCACCTGTGAATAGTTTGCGGCGCTCGTGGAAAGCTAGGCATTGGAAGCATATTAGCTCGTGCAACATAAAATTGTGGTCGACACAACAAGGACTAGCGTGCCGGCAAGCTCATAAACCTTAGGAGAAAAATTCATTGTGTCATAATATCTCCTATGGCATTCTTGGTGTTTATTGAATTGATATTGTGATTGGTTTCATCTTCTCTTTGCGTCACTACATCTATTTACATTACTTTCTTTACATTCTTGCAAAGTAGCTTAGCAAGCTTTTTAGTGTAGGTAGTTTTGAGAGTTTGCTTCTTTGTGCCTAGATTAGTGTGGCTCTTTAGTTAGCCTTTGAGAGCACACTAATTTAGAGGAGAGGTAGTGACTTAGCTATATGTGTATAGAGATCATAGCAACTGGTTGTTAGATAGATGGCTTGCAACCCTTTCTAGAGCTAGGCAAACCATGCTTATCGCCATTTATCTTACTAACCTATTTACTCTAGTGTTTTTTGTAGAATATTAATTAGGCTATTCACTCCCTCTAATTATTTAGAACTTTTCATCAGTGTGGCCCAACGTGGTGGCAGATCCGGCATGGGCATGGCACTGGCAAGGGCGTGGCCCAAAGCCCCAAAGCAGCTTCGATGCCCCTAGTGCGGCCGCGGCAAATGACAACGGACTATAGCGACTACGGTGTGGGCTTAGGGCATGGCCATGACTTCGGCGGCTACAGTGACTATGGAGGCTATGGCATGGGCTTGGGTGATGGCGCGGCAACGACTCGGCGTGAACTTGAGGTGCTAGCGTGACCACGGCCCCCGGCAGCCACAGTGGTAGGGCTGGTCGTGGCCTTGATACGGCAGCCCTGGTAGTCCCAACTAACCGCATATCCAACATGACCTAGAAGCGGCAGTCTTGGCGGTCCCTAGGTGACATAGCGACCACGACAGCTATGGTGGTGGCACGAGCGCGGATCCGACCGAGCAACAAAGACATATTAGCCACGATAGCTACGGTGGCGGCGAAAGCACGGATCGGACCAAGCAACCAAGACATATATACTAGTAGTATGCCCCGCGTGTTCTTTGCGGGTATGAAGTAGAAATGTAAGGAGTTTATAATAGTCGAAACTATGAATTAGTACATACATACATATGGATGTAAAAAGTCAATTGTGGAGGTCATATCCATTGACATACATGGTCTAGATTATTTGAACTGGCCATCACCCAAATCTCATCTACTCGAACCCCCACCTCTACTACTATATCGAGGGTCATCCCCTCCCAAAATTTAGGAGTTTTCCTTTATAAAATTATGTATGTTTTGGAGGACCACATGTAATCCATGTGATATGTAGTTTTGCTAGGTTTTTGTTTACAAATGGGTTTTTCTTAAAAATGGTTTAACTTATCAAAATATATCCATGTGGGGTCTTGTTTTAAAGAGTTTATTGTGAGGAATACTATGGTGCAATTGGATTTTAATTACGATACTTGGTTTAGGTGCTACGATTTTTTTTTCTATTTCAAAAGAAAAAGCTAGTGGGAGATAAATGAGCCTTAGTGGAGGTAACTCATTTGATGATGTCAGCTGACATCACTTTTGAGGTTTCGACCAATCAAAAGCTAGAGAATTAGTTAGTGGAGGTTAGGATTATAGGAGTTATAGATTAGACAGAACTAGTCCATCAACCCGTGCTCTCGTACGATCTAAAATTGTAATAGATATATCGTTTAATACATTTGATAGTAAAGAACTGTTTAGACTAAATTGCATATTTTTCTTTGTGTTTATTTTCTATAAAATAGACGTAATAGATACTTCATAGTCTATACCAGTTATCACAAACTTATTAATTACCTTTTTGCAAGGCACTATTTTATGTTTTTCATCCATTTGTATTTTTACTTTGCATTAGTTTGAAATCTTGCAACTAACAATAGTGATTTTTGCCGCATCACGTATCTTATGAGGTCATGAATCAAAATTTGATTTTTCTATTCGTTTCAAAAAAAAAAATTTGATTTTTATTTTTTTCTTATCCTCAAGTTAATACTCTTGTACTTATTAACTCTCCTTTTTGCACTTTCAAAAAGGACTTTAGGTCTTCATTGAGTACATTCTAAAATACTAAATAGTATAAATAATCATTTGAATCTTGCACAATGTCACCTAAAGTGACAGAGCTTGAAATGTGATCTCAATGTGGGTAGCAGTGCCAACCTCTAAAGCATTTTAATAGTTCAATTGTATGGTGTTCTATTTTTTAAGGTAAACTAGTCTTAAAGGGATCAGGGAAACATAGTCAGCGATGGTCTCTTCTATACTTTTTAAGATGATTGAATTTTCTTGTCAAGAAATTATTTATGCAGTTCTGGTTATACTATAAATATAAAAATGTCAAACATTTAACTAAAATATTTCAATATACCTAAATTAACAACCAATATAAATCTATGTTATGATTACTAATATGATTTTAACTAATTTTTAGTCTCATTAGTCTATAGATAAATTTTAAGGAAGTATTTTTCATGTTGAAACATAAGATATATTTATCACTAATGCATACTGGCACTATCGTGTATGTTTACTTCAAATCAAATGTTAATATTAATAACAACATGCTCTATGATTATTTAAATAATTTTTTAATATAAGATGTTGATAATTTTTAGATGTAGACTTGCGAGGATATTTAATCTTTTAAATAATAAGATAAAAATGGGGTTATATAGATTATCCATCATAATAGGTGCACATCAATAATTAGATATAAATTTTTACTTTATATTTTTATTTACACAATATGAGCTAGTTAATCATTTAGAATTTAGAATAGATCCAATAGCTATTATTATTGGTGGTTTTAGGGAAATTATTAATGATGATTAGGTTATACTGAAATGGACAATCAAATATTTTGGATTTTTGTAAAAACTTTTAGGTTCTATCTTTTGTTTTCTTATCATATGTCGCAAAGACTAATGTGGAGGCTCTATTAGGCACATCTAGTTGACTTTATAGTTTTTTTTTTTTTCTAGCATGATACATGTTTGTTGAAAACATAATATTAACATATATAAGCCCTAGTTGCATCCCATTCTCGTGACTTCATTAATCGTAGTTAGATTTTGAGTTTTAATTGATTTAAGTAGAAACTCTAGTGTTTTTTCATCTTTATTTAGAATTTATTTTTTAATTAAAAAGGGTTACATTATCAATACTAAAATGATATAATGTTTCACTTAGAATATATAAAATTATTTAAAATAACAAACTATAAAATTAATTATCATGTAGTATTAATATAATTTAAAGTGAATTGTTGATGTCATGTTATTACTATTCAGTTTGTGAATTAAACTTTTTTTTTTGCTTCATAAGCAATTAAAAATATCTATCTTAACATCTATATATTTACTTACTATACATGGTAAATGTAGCATATGGTTATTTAATTTCATGACAGTAGAACTTTAACATTTATAAATATATATATATATATATATAAAATATAAACAAAAAATATATCGCTCAAATCTACATTTAAATACTATATCAATTTATTTTTTGTAATAGAATATATTAGTATTTAAATGTAGATTTGAGCGATATTTTTGTTTATATTTTATAATTGCTTTTTAGATAAATACAAATATAGAGGTTTAGTTTATTTCTTTCACAACAACATACATGAATAGGTTAGATGTAAATCTACAGTTTTATTTTGTATTAACTTTCATAATTATATAGAAATCTATAAAATTAATATTGTATATTTTAAATTATCTTTCATAATGATAGATTTAGGAATCTAGATACAAAGTTAGAGGGTTATTTTAAATTATCTTTTCAAATAGCAAAAGGTGTGTAATTTAGATATAACGTGAGGGGTTTATTTTGACTTATTTTTTATAATGTCAAAGTGGGAATAAATTTAGGGGGCTATTTTGATTTATGGTTCTAATGATAGAAGTACATAGGGAATTTATGTATAAATTTAGAGGGTTATTATGAATTGTCCATCGTAATGGTAATGGCAGGTGGGTAATTTTTTTTTTTATAAATTGCAACCGATGGCTATTATCAACTATGATGATTAGTGTCTACCAAATTATTAAAGGCCAGATGTTTTTGATTATTGTGGTAATTTCTAAGATTTATTTTTTTTCTAGCGTATCTGGTGAGAATTAACGTGGTGCCTCTGTTAGGGCCTCTAATCAGTAGTAGTAAGATGTTATATGTGTAATATTCCTTCTAAAGGAGTCTATCTATAATATATTAGGTATTGTTTGGATTGGGCCTGGGATCTCTAGCCTCAGTCCAATATATGGGATAAACTGAGAGTTTGGCTACAAAGACACAAAGATCACACATGATAAATTCATTAGACCTCGATGGGTTATAGTGCTACCTCTGACCACAAATATAAGTCCATTAGGACATAGACATGGTCTTTGATCAAAACCATACCTTGACTAGCAGTAGAGAGAGAGAGAGAGAGAGAGAGAGAGAGAGAGAGAGAGAGAGAGAGAGTGTGTGTGTGGGAGAGGTACGTATACATATTTTGAAAGTATGTTTCATGAATATAGTAAGAAACATTAGTCTTAAGTTATCAATGTAGCTAGGTATTGATGGTCAAAGGTAGAGCGTGTAATAGCATATAGAGGGACTGGAACATGAAATGCGTGGTGGGTACAAATACACGTACCCGACTGCTTGGACGAAGGAGATGATGGTGACGAACCAAAAGTCCGCTGCGTTATTAGCGTGGCGAATCCCCCGAGCAGCACGACCGTGGCCCAGACAAATGACAGTGTCCCGAAGCCGTTCGTCACCTTCCAGAAGATGGTTGCCAAAAGGATGGCGATGTTGAGCCCCTCCTCTGGCCGAGGCGTATTACTGTCCTCCTCCGGCCGCGGCCGCGGCGTTGGTGTTTCAACGTCTTCCAGCCGAGGCATCGTCAGCTTTCGAATTTCCTTGGTAACATCGGCCGCGGTCGGCATGGTCTTAGCTAGGCTGGTATGCTTAATTAATTTTGAGCAGCGCAGCTGTATCCCATGCAAGGCCAAGCAACTACTTATATATAGCAGCATCGAAAGACAAGCTTTTGTAAGAAATTAAAATGGCCAGCTGGTAGCTGCATCCCCACACGTGACCATGACCTTTTAAATTTCCAGATTTCAAGTTTAGAACAATGCCAAAGACCAAAGCACAAGCAAAGTAACACATGAGGGACCGTGGCTTCCTTCGGTCTATCACCTACCACATCGAATATTTGAATGCTATTTAGGAGAACTACAAACATGAACTGATTAATTATAAAAACTAATTTGACTTGCACAGATTCTAGCTAGAACTGATTTTTTTGGAACGTAGGAAGTACAAGAAACTATTTTCTTCTCTCCTTAATTCCAATGTACATCAGCATTTTATCTCTTCTCTCCTCCTTAATTTCAATGTGCATCAATATTTTACCAACTTCATAGCCTAATTAATACTAGGAACACTATCCACTGGGACTGCGGACTGCATGCCCTTAAGAGAGCAATCATTCGAAGTCATCAAAATGTAAGTGCACGATAACACAATTATACTTGGACTTTGTTCTCCGTATGGCGAGGTTGGGGAATCGATCCCACTATTATTATTCACGGTTGTTGGGACAAGGGTCCCGAACAGGGTTGAGAGGTGAAGGCTTCTTAGAGAAGGTAGGAAGATGCTGAAGGTGGGTTGGAGAAAGTCCACCGACGAAGGTTCACAGAGGTCCGGCCGGCGAAGCGGCGGAGGTCCGAGCTGGAGAAGGTCTGACCGATGGAAGTTGACCAGGGAAGTTGGCTAGGACCTTCTCCTAGTGACGGTCGGTTAGAGGAGGTTCCCGGATGGCTGGAGAAGATCTGGCGAAAGTTGACCGGGAAAGTTGGTTGTAACCTTCTCCCAGCTATAGACAACTAGAGAAGGTTCTGCTGTGGTGCTTCAACGTTGTCCAGGCGAGAGAGGGAAGAGTCTGACGTAGATCAAGGGAGACACATCAGGGTTTTCATATATGTGAGTGAGAAAGAAGGAGAAAAAAGACCCCTTGCCTTTATGCTCTTAGCATTATATAGGTAACGGTAATTTACAATTGTTCTCTCGATGGAGGAAGAATTGACAGCCACTATACTGGCCTCTATTAGGCCTCTTCTAGGGGGTTGGCCCATACTAACATGGAGCTCCCCCACAACGGTGGAACAACCTATCATCCCTAATGTAAGCACCACGCACCTTCTTTTCTTTTTTTCTATATAAAATAAGGGAACACCACACACACACACTCTTTTCCTGGTGTTTTATATGCTTAATTAGCACCTTCTTTTCATAGTGTTGAGCCGATGCCAGAAAGAAAAAATGGGTTCCACGATCTAGTTTGGGTATGGATCGTGTTTTGTTGTAGCATTTGAGACACCATTTGGGAAGGATGGAGGCTAGTACTAATTTAGAGGACCCGATAAAGTTATTTCCTTGTAGACTCTGTTTTCTCAGCTTCAACATCACTACGTGCAGTGTGGCAGGAGCGGCACTTGGAATTTCCCTCTCTGCTTCTGAGTTTTTCCTTTGAAAAAGTAAAGGAATTCATTACTTTAAAGGCACCTTAGAGATATGGATCAGAGTTGTTTCCATTGAAATATTTGAAGTACTCTTTGCACATTACAACACATTACAATTGAGGAGTGTAGAGACCAGAGGTAGAGATATGGAGCAGAGAGACAGAGTGGTGACCTTTATTTTATTTTATTTTCTCTAGCTAATATACAGATGGTAGGCTCATAGCTTAGGAACGCTTCAATGTAAGTACTCTGATAGCATCTTCGCAAAAAGAATGAAAGAAAAGTGCTCTGCCTCATCAAATAGTAGTAATAAAGAAGAAAAAACGTACTTCCAGAAGAAACTATACGAAGGAAACTACCTGTCTACGCTGTAATACCTCCGGCCAAGGTCACGCTGATTTTTGAATCCGAGTCAGGTCGTGTAGCTGATTTTTGTTTTTCTCGAAGTGTTGGAAATCGATTCACGCGCGGCTTGTTCAGTTCAGTTGAGCTGCTTGGTTTTTCACGAGTTGTGCGCCACAGAACAGAAACGCATGTAGCAGAGACACGCCTGGTATATGGCCTTTATTTAATTTTATTTTCTCTAGCTAATATACAGATGATGATGATGATACATATCTCATCATATCATGCTGCCTTCATATTAGTGCATGTAATGAAAGTTTTGCAAAACCTGCATAGAAAGAAAGAAAATGGAAACAGGACACTAGCAGAGCAGGTACTGTAGTGGTGGTACAGTAGAGAGCACTAGTGCGTGCTGGTAATCAAATCTCAACGGCAGCCACTTAATTAATTAATCAGCCGGCCGGGCGTCCCAGTCCCAAGCAGAGCAGTAGTGCTGTGGTGATAGAGTACAGAGCAGTAGTGCTGGTAATCAAATCTCAACGGCGGCCACTTAATTAATTAATTGATCAGGCTGCCGGGCGTCCCAGTCCCAAGCGACGTCCGCCGGCTGGGGGCTCGGCCACGCCCTGCCGGCGGCCCGGCTGCTCCGGCGCCGTCGCAGCAGGGTTCAGGTCGACGCCGGGCTCCGACTCCGCGCTGATGTTCTTGTTGGTCGTCGTCGTCTCTTCTTCTGCTTCTTGTTCCTTCCTGTGCTGCTGCTGCTGCTGCTGCGAGTCCGGGTCGGCGTCGGCGACGCGGTGGGCGGCGGCGAAGAGGTCGACGGGCTGGGAGTCGGCGATCTTGCCGGCCTCGAGCGGGGTGCCGTCGATGAAGCCGGTCCGCAGCATCTCGTCGTCGCCGGCCACCTTGGTGTGCGCCCTCCCGGGCTTGATCTCGCGCTTGCTGTGCGCCATTATCGATCGTCGTCGTCTGTGTAAGTATGTTCTTGCTGGATGATTACTGACTGCATGAGTGGTAGTACTAGGTACTACCGCGTATTTAACTTGGAGCGGTGAAGCTTCGCGCCGGGACACGTCGGGGGCGACGTGGCCGCCCACCGCACTGCCATTGTGCTGCGCTGGCCCTCCGTTGGCCAGGCACCTGCCATGCTTTCCTTTAATTTCCTATACTACTAAGCTAGTTGCATGCATGCGTTCGTGCCCTACTTCTCCACTCCAAGACAGTATAATCACCCTGTTCACTTCAACCAAAAAAACCGTTTTACTTATCAGTTAATAGTATTTTCTTCTTATAGAAAATCAACCATTACAATAGTATTTTAGCTTATCAGCTAATTTATAAGTCCTGCTGAATGTTTTTTAATTATATTGGAGATCCGTGTAATATTACAGTATATTATGTCTATAGTTTATCTTTGTACCAACTACTAAAATTATATTATAACAGTTTGGAAATGCAAATACATATTTCCTTAATTTTAGTTTAATAGTTTATGGTTCATTTTGACTTTTCTATATATATATAACTTTTATTATGTAAATAAAGTATATCAAGATACTTCTTAAAAGCTGATATCTAAAAAAATCAAAAAGATCTATAATTTAAGACCCGTGAAGCCTTCAACTGGTCTATTGCTACTTGGCTAGACCAATAGAACTCACAAGTGCTAATGGATCTAAAATTGTTCATCCGCCCTCCTCTCTTCATCCCTCCTACCAAATGCAAAATAATGATGACTTCATCTCCTCAAGCAAGGACATTAATAGAATCATCACATCCCTCTAAAACTAGGATGGAACCACCTAGTCTCCAAACCAAACCACTTTCTGATGTGGCAATCCATGCATGCTTGCACCTGACCTCCTTTCTTCTTCAAATGGTGGCTCAATTGACGTGGCATGTGGCAGTTCCAGGACGACACCATGGGATGCTCACGTGGTGCAGTCCGCCTCCCTATATATACGTACTTTTCTTGCTTGCTGTCATGCCATGGCACTCCTCATCATGGCTACCACATTTGGCTACCCCCTAGCTGCCGCCGTGTTCAAGGAACGTTGCCCCCATTTATCATCCGCAGCACTGCCTTCAGGAACGTACACCACCTCATTGCAAAACACTACATATGCACCATTGTGCACACCATCGTAAATGTTGATTACACAAAGCGCACGGATGTTGAGTTCCTACTCAAACCGCTGCCGAAACCTAAGATTCTCGATGCGCGTCCCTACGAAGGAGAAGACGCAAGACCGGTACTTTCCTGCCATCTAGCAATGTGTTCGCGCCTCTCCATGATGTCGGAGGTGTTGAGCATCACCACTGCGTTGCTCTTTGGCTAGGCATTCTTGCAAGGTGAGGAGAAGTGAAACCTAGGGAAACACACCTTACACGTGCAATAGATGGATCTTGTTGGGCATCCGCAGCATGGAGGCGGTGATGTCAGCGATGCACTCTCAAAGGCGCACCTGGTGGGCGCCGTCGTCATGCATGGTATTATTGATGTCGAGCACCTTGACAATGTGCCCGTGGAATGTGGGGCCCATCTTTTTTATGTCCACCTTGCATTGTTCGCCAAATAATGTATTTATCTTGTTGTATTTATTTATTCTCTTATTGCTCCACTTGCCTCTTATGTGCCTTCTCCCATTCTAATGTTGACCATCACGACCGACTGACTCCTTTTCCAACAAAACCTAGTTTCTCTCTCTCGTGCACACACACACACACACAAGGGACGAAGCTATATAGAGATTAAGGATGCAAATGCACCTATTAAAGATGTAAAACGGTGATTAACTAAAATTTCACCTTATATATGCATCTCCTATAGCAGCACAAGCCTATATATGCATCACATTCATAAGGTAAATGTGTCACTCTCTAATTTGCTCTAATTTCACCACACATACTTTCTACAAACCCAACCCACCACTAACTGATCCAAGCACGTCTTCCCTTCACTGTGACCATCAAAGCCCCACCCCCAACTACCGTCACAGTCGACCGCCTTTCCCGTCCACGTTTAGTAGTAGGCGTAACTCAAAAAACTCAAAAGACCAAGGAGGATGTTAACTTAGCTTTGTGGCTCTCATTCATTCGCACACAGAGCTTGATGCAGCTAGCAACTGAAATTTGGGAGCTGTTTGATTAAGAAACAAATTAAATGAGGACACAACTTTGATATTGGCGAACTCAAGACATTCAATTCAATATATAACCAGTCTTGCTCATATATAAAAAAACAAAAACAAAATAGCAAAACAACAAGCTTATTGGACAATTAGGCCATATAATATTTAAACAACTCAACATTTGGCAAATATAAGCACACATGCATGCACAAATGGTAGGGCGTCTCTCTCCACACGTATGGGATGAAAACTCAACGCTTACATGAATATTGCAAAACCAACAAACAAGCAGTGCATGCGTAATCATGTCATGACAGAGATATAAGGTAATTAAGCAGCATGCATGAGGAGTAAATGAAGTAATTAGCCGGTGAGCTCCTCCTCCTTGTGCGTCTCGATGACGACGTCGGAGGTGGGGTAGGCGGCGCAGGTGAGCACCCAGCCGGAGGAGACCTGGTCGTCGTCCAGGAAGCTCTGGTCGGACTGGTCGACGGAGCCGGAGACGATCTTGCCGGCGCAGGAGGAGCAGGACCCCGCGCGGCAGGAGTAGGGCAGGTCGATGCCTTCCTCCTCGGCCTGGTCCAGGATGTACACGTCGCTGGGCACCTGCAGCTCCACCTCACCGTCCGGCGTGATCAGCTTCACGTTGTACGTCGCCTGCGCGCGCAGCCTCGCGCCGCGGGCCAGCTTGTTGTTGGCTGCGGGCAGCGCCACCACGGTGGCGGGCGCCGGCGCCGGCGCGGCGGCGCGGAGGGAGAAGGGGAAGCTCGGCGCCCGGAGGCTGCTCAGGACGGTGGCCATTGTACGCCGGCTGGGGTGGTGCTAGGGGAGAGGGAGAGCGAGCGGGTGGAGGAGTTGGTTGGGTCGTCGGAGGAGGTGAGGCAGAGAGCTAGATAAACGAAGGGCATGGATGGATGGCGCGAGCGAGTGCAGCGTGTAGGCTTATCTTTTTGGTGGGGCCCTCGGGCAGAACGGACGGACGGAGACTAACCTCTCATTTCATCACGTCACCAATGCAACAATTTTGGCCATGAACAATTTTACCGGCATTCAATGGCATCACGGGAATATATAGTGGTGCTGAAATTAAATTCACATTGTTGTGAAATGTGAATATTCACGAGCAACACACACATATATATATTTATTTATTTAGTTATTTAGTGAGAGCACAAGTAGTGACTCTCACTCAGTACATGGAAAATGAAATGTGGAAACCAATTGGTACGGTGGTCACTCTGATTGGTTATTGTGCGTGTGGAGGCCACGAGTCCCGAGTGTACTCTGGCCATGCATGTATATAGTTCGAATAATTTGCCTGAGAATCGAGTTCTGTATTGTGCCAGGGCCGGGGCAAGGGGTATCTATACGCTGCTCTAACTCCTCCAGTGGGTATAGGAGGTTTGGAGATTTTTATCAACTATATTATGGCTTACATTTCAATTCATTTTAGGGTTTGGACTCCACATGCACCTTGTCTGAACATATATTGTATGTTTGGTTTGAGAGATGATTAGTGTTAGGATGGATCGATCTCATTTTAGACGATGTTTGGTTCAGTGTCAACGAGTGATGATGATAGAAGTCCGCGAGGGTGTATTTCCTCATATTAGGGGACACAGGATGCCCTACCTCTACAAATCAAAACGGACCAAGGAGTGGGGGTGGGCTGTGGGGGGTGTCCTCCCCTCATGCATGTTATTGCTCTTCCGCCCGTGGTTGTCGAAGGTGAGTCGGCTGGAGGCACGAGAGACACGGTGTTGGTGCATGAGTTGTCAGCGCCATGGGCCAAGGTCCGCGGACAACTCCATAAAAGGTGTATGATAGGCAACGATCTCACGAAGTCATCATATTGCTCCATTGAGCCGGATCTTGATAAGATCCTCATAGGTCATGGGGTCACGGCGGCTAGGGCAGTCTCCTTACCGCCAAAGGTTATGGTGGCCCGGCTGGTCTCCTCACCATGATGGGGCAGTCAGGCAACGGTGGTGCGAAGAATAGGTGGAGAAACTGGGTCCATCGGATCTCCATGGCCGAGGGGTTGTGACTTGTGCGCAACAACAGATGAAAATATTCTTCATGTTCTTTGATATTATCAGCTGGGGATAAGGATAGATTAGGGATAGGGATTAAGGGATTACGCGTGTATATTATTAAGACTGAATAATTTTGGTAGGTTCAGTTAAGTATATATGTAGCTAGCGTATACACATATATACTCTCTATATACCCATAAACCTTGTTGTTTTAGACAAGATTTAGGTCAAACAATAGAACATAAACTATCAATAACTTTTAAAATATTTAGTTTAAAAAGATGAAACTTATATATATACATTCACCTTGAAACCTATTTCTATAAAAGTAGTTTTATTTTTAGTTTTTCTTATATATTTTAATAAAAAAAATAATAGATAAAGTTTAGTTTTGGAGACCATATGTCCTTGTCAAAACGACAAGTTGTATGGATATAGAGAGAGTATAGTAGAAGACTAGAAGTAAAACTGAAGAGGGTCGGGAAAACATTATTATTTGATTTGCATGAGCAGTGAATTCGAAACCCATATATCATGCTTCCGCAGTAAAATTGGATTATACAAGACCAATAAAATAAGATAGTATAAGGGACGATAGAGCTGCTAGCTGTCATGGATGCATGCTAGCTAGCTAGCTAGCTTGCTTGCTTGGGCCATGCATGCATACATCTCATGGTGGCCGGCAAGCATGCATACATTGCTAGTAAATTTGCATCGAGATCTCTCCGGCCGGCCGCCGGCGGCGCGGCGTCGTAATTAAAATTTGCTTAGCCGACGAGGTCCTCCTCCTTGTGCGTCTCGATGACGACGTCGGATGTGGGGTAGGCGGCGCAGGTGAGCACCCAGCCGGAGGAGACCTGGTCGTCGTCGAGGAAGCTCTGGTCGGACTGGTCGACGCTGCCGGAGACGATCTTGCCGGCGCAGGAGGAGCAGGACCCCGCGCGGCAGGAGAAGGGCAGGTCGATCCCTTCCTCCTCGGCCTGGTCCAGGATGTACACGTCGTCGGGCACCTGCAGCTCCACCTCCCCGTCCGGCGTGATCAGCTTCACGTTGTAGGTGGCCTGCGCGCGCAGCCTCGCGCCGCGGGCTAGCTTGGTTGTGGGCAGCGCCACGACGGGCGGCCGCCGGCGCCGGGGCCGCGCGGAGGGGGGAGAAGGCCGCCGGCGCGCGGAGGCTGCTCAGGGCGGTGGCCATTATTGGACTGTAGTGTCTACTGATGATTGCTATAGCTAAGGTAGCTGCTGCTGCTAGCAGGGTAGCGACAATGGAGCAAGTTTTGTTTGCTCTGCGACAGCTAGCTAGGGAACAATGGAGCATACGGGTGGCTGCCGGCGTTTTATCGTTGGTATGGCGAGCTGAGGGAGGAGGGGGTGGTGTGCCACGTGGCGGGCGGTGAGTGGTGGGGTTATCTAGGGAGGGATATCGCTTGTGCAACGAGGATCACACATTGCTCATCGTCGCTTCCAGCCATCCATCCATCTATCTACCACATCATATCCGTATGTACCTCGATCAGACAGAGTGTCTGTCCATGGGCGTGTGGAGGCCATATGCATGCAGCATATACCACTACAAACGCATTCTGCTAGCTAGTTGCTGTGTGTGCGCTTTTCCTCTTCGTTCCTGTATTTTTGGTGGCCCTCGCTGCTTCATCCATCCATCTATCCATCTGCTATATTTAATTTCGAACACTCATATATATATATATATATATATATATATATATATATATATATATATATATATATATATATATATATATATATATATATATATATCATATATATACATATATATATAACCGTGGATAAATACAAAGGCAATGCCATAAGATAATAATGTGCAAATAAAAAGAAAAAAATGGTCTTATATATGCGTGCTGGCTGTGTGTTATTTTCCACACATCAGTGCAGCCGGCTGGATTCAGGTTTTAAGGTCATAGGGATCCTTGGCGGCAACTAGCTTAGCTAGCTCTATGAATGTAAAATCTCGAAGCTTCGCGAATTTGACTGAGTAGTGGTAGATATTTATTCTCACTGTAATATTATAACAAATTCATATAAGCACTATATATATTGTTGGTGTGACAGACTGACAGCGGCATAGAGACGCTATCACCCACCAACCATCTCTCATCGTCTTCACAGCAGCTCACATCGTCCCCTTCTTCCTTGCCCCTACTTTTTTGCGGCTACGTATTGTCGCAAATGGTACACGTGGAAGGGGCTTAAACACCAGTGATCCTATACTCCTATATTGCTAAGACCCACAAAGAGGGTTCCATCCAATCAGAGTTGAGTATTAGGCAAAAGTGATGTTTGATTACGTCGTCATTTCAGTTTCTCCCACCACCGAGTCCTCTCCTATGTCGCGCTGTTTTTTCCCCACACGGCTGGCAGCTGGATGCATAATTTTTCCCACCATCGTCTTGATTTCTCAACCACTACTGAAACTTGATTTCCCACCATCAGAAACCAAGGAGACTATTGCAATTCGACCACCAACTGAAACGATTCATCTTCAGGCACTTCAGCTCCGTGCTCCGATCCCGCGGCTATAAAACCAAATGCACCACCATCTGCTCGTCGGCGGTCGCCATCAACACACAGACCTCGATTCACATTCCTGAGACCGATCGATTCAACCCATCCACCACCCATGGGCTCCTCCAAGATCTCGCTCAAGGTCCTGATCGACAACAAGGCGAAGAAGGTGCTGTTCGCGGAGGCCGGCAAGGAGTTCGTGGACTTCGTGTTCAGTCTCCTCACCTGCCCATCGGCGCCGTGGCGAAGCTCATGTCCGCCGGCACCATGAACGGCAGCGTGGGCCGGCTGTATGAGAGTGTGCACCGCATGGGCGCGTCGTACCTGCAGCCGGGCACAGACCGCTCCGACCTGCTGCAGCCCAAGGTGCTCACCCGGACGCCCGCGAGCTGCTCCTGCTGCGCGGCGGCGACGGCGATGGCAAGTCCCCGCTCGGTAGGTTCCGCCTCTACACCTGCGCGGGCTACTGCGCCACCGCCGCCGCCGAGGCCAACGTCACGTGCCTGCAGTGCAAGCTGCCCATGGCCACCGAGGTCGCATTCGTCCTGCCGCATGCTGCCACCGCCGCTTCCTCGTCGGCGGTGGGTGGTGATGACGGCGGAGTTGGAGGTTACGTCAAGGGGGTTGTGACATACATGGTCACTGACGGGCTCAAGGTTACACCCATGTCGGCCATCTCTAGCATAACTCTTATCAACAGCTTCACCGCCGGTAAGGACGTCGAGCTCACCGAGAAGTTCGTCACTGTCGGCACCGACGAGGTTCGTTCTTGGAGTGGAAAATTGGATTGTCGCCTGCCTGCGGCTGTCAATTTTAACTAACGTTGTTTTTCTTTTGGAGTTGGTCGGCAGGGGCTGGCGCTTCTCAAGGCCGCTGCTGCGCTCGGACACTGTGCTCTCGGATATCTTCCTGGCAAGGAAGAAGTGATCGATCGATGGCAACTGGCCAGGGAGACCATCCAAGCTTCCTTAGTGCTTCTGCTTCAGTTACCATGTCTGCTTATTAGCGTTTTATCGCTGCATCGTGTTCCAGTTTCAGTCATGGTTGCGTACGAGTTTCAGATTGGTATTGACGTATTGGAATTTTATAGTACATTTTTAGTTCACTCCAAATTTGAGACTTCATTTCAAATAATCTATGACATGTATGTCAATGAAAACAATCTCTGAAATATACCTACTATATTCATATATCTCTCTCTCTTGCATTTCTACTTTATTCCCGCAGCAACGCGCGGGGAATCCTCCTAGTTCATTAAACATATGACGTAGACACACATCATTGAATATTTTCATAAAACCCATCCCTTCAATGCAAATTTTGATGAGTAGAGCTTAGGCCCGGTTTGAGTGGTGGAGTATCATAGCATTGTTATCATTACTTTGATGTGTTAGCAAATAGCTAGAAAATGCATGACTAGGCTAAGGTCCAAGGCCCATATGACTGACTAATCATGGGCAATCCCTAACACCCCCTCTTCTTGAGCTTTGACATATTAACAGGATCCCACATAAACTGGATGATCACTTGTTCTGATACATCATGTCCTCTGCATTGCGCCCTCCATGCTTTCGTTAAAATATCTATTTTTTTAGAATTAAAAATATCTATTTTTTACAACAATGGAAGAGGAAATGGATAAGAAAGAAGAGGGCAAGGCCAATGTTAAAATGGAACGTACCTAGTGCAAACTAACTTTCCGTGAAAACTCGTGTAAACCACGGTAAAAAAGTAGTGTAAATTCACCTTAGATGATATGATGATAGACAATCTTGTAAAATATCTTGTCCAAACTTCGACTTCGTTTGTGAGATATAAAAATAACAAATTTCAAGCCAGAAAGCTGTTCAAATGGTTTGCTAGAAATTTGTTATTTTTATATCTCTAACAAATGAAGTCGAGTTTGGACAAAATATTTTATAAAGTTGTGTATCATTATATCATCTACATGTGTGAATTTTTTTGTGAATTTAGACAACTTTTTTGCTATAGTTTATACAAGTTTTTATGAATTTGTATATATTTATCTTTGTTGTCTATAAAAATTCTTGCCATACCTTAATTTTATTTTTGTCCTCTGCCACTATGTGGCAACACATACGTGCTATTCGGCAGGACTTCTAAGCCGACTGATAGGCCAAAACACTAAAGAAAATAACTGATTTTTTATGAGAAGAAAATAATATTGGCTTATAAGTTGAAACCACTTTAACGCCGATTAATTGAAGTGAAGAGATTTGATCAACCATGATACTCAATGAAGAGGTTCCATCAACCAATATTTATTAACAACAAAGAGAAATAAACCACGACTACGTCGTGACTTGAGCATGTGCCTACCAAATACATGCTGACCTCAGAGAAAACAGACATTCCTTCTTTTATTTCGCATTTGGTTGCTTATTTCGTAGCGTTACGTCTTTAATTTTATATACTCACTAGCTTGCTTGTTTAATCACGAAGCTGTTTTCCTCTTTCGTGTTGCATTTTAGTCTATTTTATTTTATTTTATTTTATTTTATTTTATTTATAAACTCTATTATCTATTTTCTATTATTTTAGCTACTAGAGAGAATAGACTAGATTTATTATGTATTTCCTTTCAGTTTACTCATATGATTTTTTTTTAATTTATTGTACCCGTCGGGTAGACCGAGAAAGGACCGTGGCCTCTTTTTCTGTTGATGGGCTCTATTTGGTAGTAGTTGCACAGCCCAGTACGCATACCATATATGCAGCCCAGCCCAGTACGCATACCCCAGGCAGTATGAACACGGCCTCATCGCCCTTTTGAATTGATTGAATTCATTCATTCACGCGGAGAAGAAAGGAAGAAAGAAAATGATACGCTA
This sequence comes from Chrysopogon serrulatus, assembly GCA_015844335.1. NCBI lineage: Eukaryota > Viridiplantae > Streptophyta > Magnoliopsida > Poales > Poaceae > Chrysopogon > Chrysopogon serrulatus. Next base: position 63,595 of record JADLZL010003413.1, read on the forward strand.
TCTAGATAGGCGATTGCGAAGCATCTTCTTCTTCTGACTTTTTCTTGGAAATAAATAGATATTTTTTGCCGCTTCCTGCGCGTACAGACTATTATTTGTTTATTTATTTATTATTTGGCTGCTAATAAGCCAGAATTTCGTTAGTTCCCACACACATCCTTCGATTCTTGTCACCTCTTGTAAAAAAATCTTGCCACCCAAACCAAACACTGTCTTATATTCTCGTCACATATATCTATCAAATTCAAAAAAAAAATGGACGAGGCTATCTTTTTTGTTTTCCGAAAAATGGCCAAATGATTTGATTTGAATTTGAACCCATGACGAAAGATGCTCTTCATTTTGGCTGTGTTGTGGCTGCTGCAGCATCCACCCAAGCAGCAGTCAGGCAAACCCATTTGTTTGCTGATTTTGCGCCACATGGCATGGTGGCATACGTTGTAATACATCATGCTATGTGGCTTCTTCTAGCTGCAGCTCCTGTTCTCTCTTTCATCAATTCCTTGCCACAGCATTAAAATGAGGTACTGTATTTAGTTTTTTTAGATTATAGATATACTTGAATTCACCATTAAACTTTACTGCTACGGATTCAAACGGTCTAGCTAAAATACTAGTTAGAGTTTAGCTATTTCAACCCCACTAAAATTTAATTAAGTGACTAAGTCTACAATCGCCCCTAACTAAAATTTAGCTAAAATAATAACTTTGAGCTGACTAAAGTTTAAATTTTAGTTGGGTAGATATCCAAATAACGTGGCATTGTATTTAGTGAGGAATGAACTCCTATATCAACGCATCTCCCGTGGGTTTTACCTATAATAAATGAATTAATAAGTATGTGAATAAATTAGGCGCGCCAATAAATTATATAAAGTAAACTATTAATTTGCCCCTTAATTGCTCCGACTTCTGAACATGCATGCATGCATGGTGGCACCGTTTTTTTCATCGGTCCAATAATTGACGCGTCTTGGATCTATAAGCTTGTCCGTTTTCAGGATCATGGATGCCTAGTCCAACTCAAGCTGTATCAGATCCATCCATCGACATATCGGAGATGCATGCATGCTTGTACGTACGTGCCATCTCATCTGATCAATCACCATGTTGATGTTCATGCCTAGTCAGGACACTTCATTTTCATTTTCACATTGCCGCCATCTCTCTAGCACGTATACACGACTACATAACAACATGCGGTTTTTCTTTTTCCTACTTCATCCATTAAAACAAACATCATTTTTAGTGAGTTGTATTTTCTTAAATCTAACTAGATTCCACCGGCTTTGGGAGCCATTTGGACCGTTTTGTGTCAAACGGAGTAAAACAAAACAGCTTCACCTATAAAACCCTTTAAATCGTGATCTCAAAAAGTTTTAAGATGAGATGGAGCCAAAATAGTAGCTTCACTCGGTGTTCTGTGAGAGCATGATTTTAGAACACGATACATGAAGCTATTTTGCTAAATGATTTATTAAAATGATTCTAGCTCTATTTATAGAGCTGTTTATAGAGCTGAAGCCAAATAACTTCACAAGTGAAGTGGAGCCGTATCAAACGGGCTTTGATTTGTATCTCTAAAGTGACTCATAGTTTCTTAAATCTAACTAGATTTTTATAGAAAATAACGTCAGACATTTAATTTGTACCTCTGACTAAATCTATTATAAAATACCTTTTAATATTCATCTGATGTGAGCATCATATATATTAGTAATTTTTATATATTCTGTAAGTTGAGACAAATTAACTCCTAAGAAAAAAAATAAGAATGATACTTTTTAGATCGAGTAAGGAGCTTTTGCTTATTTCATTTTTTATGGCTACCTTACTTGTATTAGTGTACTTATCCTTCTCTCTTTCTCCATCCGCCGGACCTGCTGCTTTTCTACCGTCATGTTCCCTCCTCCACAAGCAAATCAAATTTGCAGTTTAGCACCGCTTTCTCAAGTACTCTCTGTTCTTAAAAGAAAACAGTTTTGAATGATTATATCATAAATTTAACTTAATTTATAAAAAATGTGTAATATTTATATCTTTAAATAAATTTATTAAAAACTAGATTCAAAAAAATCTTTTCGATAATATTAATTATAATACTAATTGATAATATTTATTATTTATAAAAATTATCAGCAATTATTTCTTAAAAAGCTAAGAAAGCTAAGACTATTTTTTTTTAGGATGGAGGAAGTATTGATTAGTAAATAATGCTACCATGTTTATCTACTGATATTATTTATTAAACGACGATTTGGATGGCCGGATCAGTTTCCATTCTCATTGGAAACTCGCACTTTCTGCCAGGGATGAGTGAAACAGCGATTCCGTTTCAGTCTCTCATGCCATTTTTTTCCTAGTTATTATTCGTTTGAAGTGCAACAAGTTAAAATAATTTTTTCTTCCCTCTACGCATGCGTGCGTGCATCGGGTGACGATGACCTTGCTTCTTCAGACATTCGTACGGAGTATATTTTTTATATATATACTACGCGTAAGCAAATTGTCGGCAAAAAATATGTATATATCACAAATGCTTCGATCTGGCTAGCTCGAGACATTATAGCTACAACTGATTATCTATTAAAAAGGATTAGAATAAAAAATAAACAAGAATGGGAGCAGCAAATTACTAGGCAACACGAATGAGTGAAGAATCTTTTGTAACAGGGAAGAAGAAGTTTCTAGGCAACGAATGAAGAATCTTTTGTACGAGACGTGAAGATTGCTCCAACAAATGGAAGATGAAGCACCACAGCCGACACAATTGAAATGGTCTCGGTCAAACCATGCATGCCAGATATTGCTGTTTCCGCCGCCCCTTTTTTAAATTTTTTTTTTAATTTTACTACCCCATTACAAAACTAATAATTTTATGTCACTTTTACAATTGTAGAAAATAGTATCAACATTTTACCTCTTAGAAAAATAATTTTTATGATTAATAATATAATAATGATATTGATTACTTTCTCCATCCCAAATTGTAAGACATTTGACCTTTTCTACTTTAAGTTTGACTACTTATCTTATTCAAAAACATTATGCAAAAACAAAAAAAATCAATTAATTTTTGAATTTCTTTTATTAATAAAGCAAGCAATAACAAAAGAAATGATATTTTGCAAAAAAAAAAAATGAATAAGACATGTGGTAATGTTTATTAATCAGATTGATTAACTCATCGAAAATCAACATTTTTTTCTACTTATTTTGCTGCCACATTCATGCTTCGGATACTAATTAAGTTTTCTAGAGTTTTCTAGCTATTCTTAGTAGCTTTTTGACTACATTTCCTTTTATCAAATAGCTAGGGTGCACCATATATATTGTTCCAAGGAATATTCTTACCCGTGTCAGAGTGGTTGGCTGACAAACTAATTGAGTATATAATAAGTAATCTCTAATGCGAGTGTTTAAGCACCTAATCGCGGGCCTTCCATCTGTACTTGTGTTATTGGCTGACGATTTAATCATTTGACCTTTGCTTATAAGCAACACACATCGATCACTTGCACTTGGTGCTTGCATTGCTTTTTCTTCTTTTGGCAGAAAACCGACAGGTTAATTGCTCTTTTTCTCTGAGTTTTTTTTACCGGCAGAAAACATGTAATAATAGGGGCTCTGGAGATGCCAACGTAGTACGGTGTGAGATGTGCTTCTCTCGAGCTCATCTTTTGATAAGGCAACGCGTGGCACAAATATTACCGCAACAAATTAAAGACATTTCTATGTCTATAAATATATACATGGGAAACTGGCAATTTCATCTACACACTTCGTTTTATCAGTCCATTTTAATTTGATAAGTTACACTTTAAACATGGTTTCATAATAACTAGTTTGCTTATTATCTGCCAAGCTAGTGAATAAAAGATGCATGGACTGGATTAGCATTTTCTCAAATGATGTTTATTTTGTATAAATTTTTAGTACACCGTAAATGAAGACTATTCTAAAATAAATTTAGGGAAAGTTAAATATGCTCTTGAAGGCTTTTGTCTAAACAAAAGTACATGTTATAATCAAGGGGATGGAAAATCCCTATTTCATATTCGGCGAGCCTAATTCGTCTCCTCTTGGGCCACTCGGCCCTTACATACTTGCTAACAGGTAGTTGAAGGTGTATATAGAATATTAGCATCTCATCACCAACTATGCATGAGTAACTATTAGCACATCCACTTGCTAATATAGTTAGCATGTCTATTAGCAGGCCCGCTTAATTTGGTTTCTCTCCTGTTGATTTTAGCAACTAACTATTTTCAATAATCCAAATAGGCTCTAAGAGCATCTTCAAGAGAGTGCCAAAATTCATTTGATAAATCTTATGATTTGGCAACTCTTTAAAATATATAGCAAGTGAAAAAAGAGTTACTCTCCAATAGTTTGGCATAATTCACTTACCAAACACAGATCAAACTTACATCAGGAACCCCGAGACAGAAACAAAATTATGTTTATATCCTTCCACCTCTTGAAAACTTACATCAGGAACCCTGAAGCAGAAATAAAATTATTTTTTCACCCTTCCACCTCTTCTAAAAGCTTGATGGCAAGTCGCGTCCGCGCGTAGGAGGAAAGAATAGCAACTTGGGATAAATGAGGAGTTGATTTGAGGAGTTGTTGGAGAGGGTTTTTTATGATTTTGCCAAGAAAATAAGGATAACAAGTTGAAATACTAAGTTGTTGGAGATGCTCTAAATGTGCTTTGTTGACAAAGTGAAATAGATTTTTTCTTTGCTACATTGTGCTTGAGTGTATTTTTTTTATGAATCACATTATAGACACACAAAATGACATACGTGTATATGTACTTGCCCCTCTATTAATGTATAACTTATCTTCATGAGCATATCTAAAAGACTGAGCAAAGAGATCTAGAGCAAGTACGATCATATTTTTATTTAGATATCATGATTTATAGTAACATACTCCCTCCGTCCCTAAATAATTGTCGCCGTGGAATGCGTACCACAGGTTTGATTTGATTTATAGAAAATGCATGCAATATTTATATCTTAAAATAATTTTGTTAAAAAACTAGATCCAAAGATCTTTCTGATGATACTAATTATAATACTAATCAATGATATTTATTATTTATTAAAATTGCTGGTATTTCTTTCTCGGGAAGCGAAGCGACAGTTATTTAGGGACGGAGGGAGTAAGTATTTGACCGTGAGGCATCTATGACACCTAAGTACCATTTTCTCATGCTAGAAGAGGTGATCGTTGAGTGCCCAATCTAGTGGTGATCACTCTACCATCAATGCACACATTGATTGTAAGAAAAATACCTTTCATGCTTCAGAAACCAGTAGAGTGGATAAGGTTATCATATACACTTATCACCATTTCCCTCGTTTAGATACATATATAGATTGTGTGTGGTGAAGTCAAGTGGATGATGCTGGAGAACAAGGCGAGCATGATTGATACGGGTAGACACGGTTGACAGGCAGACAGATAGCATAGTATGACTTGCCTGCCTACCCTAGCTAGCTATGATGAATTATTTGATTGATTAGTAGGGTTAGCAGAGAGTGGCTTTCTTATAAGTGGATAAAGTTAGATTGGTCATATCTGGTAATATGCATGTTTTGTTTAAAGAAGAGTGTTACTCTCTCCATTCTAAATTATAAGAAGTTTTGACTTTTTTAGATTTTTAGATATATATATATATGTTTAGATATATATAAATCTTATGATTGATCTTAATTATATATATATATATATATGGGCACCAGGACAAATATAGTAAACAAACAATTGGACTAAAAAATGGATACCAAAAAAAAAAAATTTTTGTCTCTTTAATTTTATAATGGAAATAGGAGAGGTGTCAAAACCGTTTTTAGTCTTAAAAAAGCCAATTTGTGACTCCTCCATAAATACTTTTACGAAGGAGCCAGAAACAACTAACTATGTCAAACAAGCTGCCTCGATCGTTATCGTCTTCCTATTTTTCCAAACATAAATTTAATGCTGTCAAAGAAAATCTACTCAATGACCCATTCATGTTTCCGCTTTTCAAATATAAATCTAGTGTCATCAAAGAAATCTATTCAACGACCCATCCTGCTGCTTAATTAAAAATGTTGTCTTACGTCTTGTTGCTTTATCGCTTTACGGTTGACAACTCTTAGTTACGTACTTATATTATATCTCCTTCTGAGTATTACTATGTCCTTGCATCCTTTTTTACAGTAAGACCGCTGTCAGGAAAGATCGATGTCTACTGTAGTACTCCTATTGTCCTATCACCTCCTCTTTCTTTCATCGTACACAAATACATATAGATATAAAAAAAAAGTTGTAACTCTCATCAGCTAGTTGCTTTGCGGCACCAACTAGCTAATTAATCCAAGGCGTTAAGTTTACAACGTCTCGCAGAGACCACCTCATCGATATCGATCATAGATGTGATGATGTGACGTGTGCACCTTCGATTCTCTTTGGAACCAACCAACAAACAACACACCACCAAACAAACGCAAACAATCATGATGGATCATGCACCGCCACACCTATATCCATTTAAATTATAGGAAATTTTGATTTTTTTCCTAAATAATTATGTGTTTACTATATATCTAACAGGAACGGTGACATGATTGGAATCGGAAAGGACTGGCATAGGACACGTTGTTATTTTCTGCTTCCCAAAAAGTTCAATTGACGAGTCTGTTTCCAAACCAAAGTTGCGGTGTCCTATCCGCGTGCAATATCGATCCAGTTAACAACATTAGTACAGTTTGGAGTATTACGAGGAACCCAAACAATGTCCGTCTCTGCGTCAGCCCAAATAGATAGATGCTGATTCGAAACAATATAGGCTTCAATGTCCAAATATATGCATGCACGCATATACTAACCCTGTTCGACAAGGCCCTCAGCCAATTAATTAATTAATCGCATTCATTGCACCGAGCAGGTTGCCCGCAAGACGTGATCCATCATGATTGTTTGCGTTTGTTTTTGGTGGTAGATGGGGTTGTTTGTTGGTTGGTTCCAAAGAGAATGGAAGGTGCACTGTGGACTCGTCATGTTCGAGAATCATCACATCTATGATCGATATCGATGAGGGTGGTCTCTGCGAGACGTTGTAAACTTAACGCCTCGAGAGGATTAATTAGCTAGTTGGTGCCGCAAAGACAACTTCAAGCTATATTTGGAGGACATTTGGGACTTCAATTCTATATTTTTTTTGAGACTTCAGGTCCTTATTTGATATTTGTGTAAGATAAAAGAAAGAGGAGGTGAAAGGACAATTTCTTCTTTTGGTCGTGTTCCATATGTCCTGGGTTTTTTTTTTTTTTTCCACAGTTTTAGACATCGTTTTTCTTTCCTGACAGCGGTCTTTTTTTTACTGTAAAAAAGGATGCTTGGACATAGTACGTTCCTGTAGTCATTTTTCATAAATGGAGATAAATAATAAATAAAGTCAATAACTAAAAGAGTTGTCAACCGTAAGTGGTTGATAAAGCAACAAGACAAAAGACAACATTTTTTGAATTCAACAAAACCTTGATCAGCAGGATGGGTCGTTCAAATAAATGTTCTCTTTGATGACACTAGACAGGTTTATATTTGGGAAAACAAAAACATGAATGGGTAATTTCATACATTATAATTATATATTTTTTCTTTGACAGTCATTAAATTTATATTTGAAAAAAAAAAAATAGGAAGTCTAAACGATAACGAACGAGGAGGCTGTATTTTGACATATGTTTAGACATTGTTTAGTTATACCATGGAATCATAATTTTTTTATAGAAAAGTTTTTAGAAAGGAGATTATAAATAGTATCAAAATCATGGTTCCTTTTTTAAGACTGAAAAACGGTTTTGACACCTCTGCTATTTAATAAAAAACGGTTCCTCTTCTTAAAGTATTTGGTAATTTGTTGCCCTGCTGCCAAAGTTGAAGCCGGAGCCGTGCCATGGCCCTAGAGCTACTACTGCTTTTTATTCTCTTCGGAAATTGATAAAAGTGAATCTCTGACTTAAAATCTTTCTCCAAGATAGACTCTACGAATACAATGATCCTGTTCGCCAAGCATATTAGCTGTTGGACTAGTGTTTTTCTTTCTAAAAAGATTTGTCATTTCAGTTTATAAACCGGCATCCTGCCAAACAGGCTCAATACTATTTTGAGCTCCTAGCCCCCTCATTTATTTCACTTCACATAATCAACATATATATAATCATTTGTCATTAACAAAAAACTTGTTGGGTAGAGGTTTTCTTGAAAGTGTCACCAATTGCCTGCTCCGAACTTGCTGCCATCATTGCGTCCAACGGGGGCTACCTCTCCCTTTGTTGGCCCTCCACCGCCACGGAGGGACCCATGACGGCGGCGGCACTGTGCTCCCTCCCCATTACCAGTGTCCTTCCCCACCTCGGCGGCGTGGATCTAGGGCGGTGAGGCGCGCGGGGTGAGTGCGGTGACGGCGGCGAGTCGTCATCCTCCTCCAACGCCTCACGACAGCTGGTGGTGGAGGTCCTGACGGTGAGCGCAGTGACCTCCTCGTATTGCAGGCCACCGCGGCACGCACGCACCAGCCGGGAGCATGACATGCACAACCCCATCGAAGGTGTACGAGCGGCTCCATCCTAGCGTGGTGAAGACGATGGTGCTAGAGATTTTCGTCGTCTCAGTCGAAGGCGCTTATCTGTGTTCCTCCTCGCGTCGTACCTAAAATGGGTCTCTGGATTGCATCCTCTGTGGAGCATGATTTTAGTATATAAACAGTGTGCAAGACGTAGTTTTGCGTTCGAGTTACGCTATTAGTGACCGTCTAAACAAAGGGATTCTTGTGAAATTTCTACGAAGAGAACACTAATATTTAATCTGATTTTTGTATCATTGAATAACAGAAGGTCGGATTATTGGATTTGGCGCTGATGTGGTACAAACAAGTAACTAATCAAGTAGCAATAGAAGAAGATTTGTTTTTTTCCCCTTCTGGCAGGATGGAATGATTTTGAACAGTAATTAATTGAGGTGACGTACGTACAGCGTACAACTACAAATAGGGAGGAGATGAGGAGCTGGCCGAGTCAGCCCTGCAGCTTGCTGCATGTGGGGTATTTTTGGTCTCCAGTCCTTGACCTGACCGTGTCGGCGCCCGCTTACCAATTTCATTTATCTATTTATTTATTTTGTCTCTCTGCAAATACTACGTACTAATCATATACCAGTAATAATATGTCAATATCTGATGCTAATATTATCAACGTATATATACAGGAGTATATTATATAAAAAATAAAAAAAGAGATATACAGTAGTATTTTAATACCGTATTTATTATAAGTTGCACGTATAGTATATTAAATAAATTAAATTAGTTAATTCCAAAAGGGCAAAAAATATATACTAGAAGATAGTTGTGCGCGGGCCCCGCCGCAGCCGAGGCAGGTGGGACCCAGCGGCGACCAAGAGGAGAGCGTTCCTCCCTCCATCACCCACCTGCCGCCGTCTTCCTTGCTCGCCTTCCTCTTTCTTCTCGGTCGTTTCTAGACTAGGCTTTGCTGCCTTGGACTCCCCTCCCCCCTCTCATCTCTCCTGGTGTGCCTGCCCAATCGCTGCGGCCAGAGACCCCGCGCACGCTACCGGAGAGATTGAGGATTCCAGCGCCGTCGAGCAACAGGACTCTAGCGCCGCGCCCGACACCGACCGACCACTAGTAGACGCGGCTGCCTCCCTCCCTCCCTCCCTCCACCGCCGGCTCGGCATCTCGGCAGACGGGACGGGAGACGGGACGGACGGAGGAGCACAGAGATCCATCCGAATTGCTGCTTTGCTGGGCAGGCGCCCCGTACCATTGGGATTCCTGATTCCAGGATCGCTCCGGGGATGTGCGGCCTCCCTCAGCCTCGCTGCTCATCCAATCCACACGATTCCGACTGGATTGGATTGGATTTTGATTTCAACTACCCTCCACCCCGCGTGCGTGCGTGCTCAAGCGCTAGCAGCTCCTGCCGCCGACCGCCAACCGGCCGACCACCGCGCAAGTCCCTACGGCAGGAGGTGCCCAGGTCTAGGAGGACCTTCGCCGGCGACGAGCACCCACCAGGTTCCCTTCTCCTCCCTCCCTTTATCATGCATTCGGATCTGATCTACTCCAATTCCTTAAACTTAGGAGCTGTAATTTACAAGTGTATTATGCCTGCCTTACTAACTTGGTTTTTTCCCCCGCTTTGATTAATTGATGATTGACCCCGTACGTAACACACCAATTCCAGACCAACCGCAAGGGCATGTGACAAGCTGCCGCCTGCCCTCGCCGCAGGCAATGTGCTCCGACATGTCGGATCAGCGCCACCACCACCACGCAACCAGGTAATTTTTGATTCCCCTTCTCTTGCGGTAAGCTTCATCAATCCTCATCCTCCTCTCCTCTGGCTTGGCTCAACCAATTCACCAGGTTAACAAATTTATTACTTTATTATTATTATTATTATTACTTTGCTTGCTTCCATGTTTAACTTTCCTCCCCTCCTCAATCAGGTCCAGGTGTATCATTCATGTTTAGCCCCTTTTTTTAACCTTCAGCCAAAATGTTATGTTATTATACAGCATCTGTTTCTTAAGCACAAGTCCCGCCCCCTGGAAATCAGTGTTGCACAGCTTGAATCTTAGTCAATTATTCGCTGACCGACACTATGTTTTGATAACACTGAATAGGGATCCTTTTGTTTCTTTGCCTTCAAACAACTAGCTAAACCTGTACAGCTTTAGTTTCTGATTGTCATACAGTGTAAAGCACATAGACATGTATGGAGGCCCCCATCCTCATCCTTTTCCTTTTGCCCATCACAACAGGGAGGATGCACCGGAAGCTAACGGTTACCATCGCAGTCCCCATGGTGCGGATCATCTTGAGCAGAGCCAGGCTGCGGACACCGATAAGCATATAAATCATCTGGCCACAGATGACAATGTTCCCTCCAGCGCATCAGGCCCCAGACACGGTGGTATCAGCCGCCATGCATCCACGTCTTCTGTTGATGACCGCTCCATCAAGTCTGGGGATGATTCTGACGGGCCAGAGAGTACCAATGGCAGAAGCAGTAATACAGAGATCTCGTTTCTAGAAAATGATGCCATCTGGATACCACCTCAAGCAGCAGATAAGGAGGATGAGGCCCAGAGTTTTGCTACAAGCATCGCTTATGACGACGATGATGACGATTATAGTGACGGGATAAAGTGGGGCCAGTCAAGTTTCCCATCCCCTGGTAAGCAGCATGACGCTGGCACTAGCAATCATAGGGAGGAACGAGAAAAGGCGATGCTAGAAGCTATGAATGGCCAGCTGAAGATACTTGTCAGTCGGTTTCTGGCATCTGCTGGCATTCCTTCTTCCAACGAAGAGGGTAGCGATAGCTGGCTTGACATTGTCACCTCCCTGTCATGGGAAGCAGCGCTACTTATCAAACCTGATGGTAGCATGGGAAAGGAAATGGACCCTGGCTCTTACATCAAAGTCAAATGCGTAGCATCTGGTACTCGCCGGCAAAGGTGAAGCAATAATTGGGTCTTCAACTGTTTCTCCTCAATAGATAAGATTCTGTTTCTGTTTGAAACTATATTTGTTCACCTGTGGCAATGTTGGTTTGGTTGCAGTGAGGTGATCAAGGGATTAGTCTTCAAGAAGAACGCTGCTCATAAGCACATGCCAACAAATTGCCACAATCCTAGGCTTCTACTTCTCAAAGGAGTCCTTGGGCATTCTGATGTCGGTTTGTCATCATTTAGTTCAATGGATCAGGTTAGATGCTAGATATTTATATATGTATGCAAATAATAAACCTCAGCTTCTGTTTTTTTTTTCACAGATGCATAATACCTTTCTATTTTCTATGCCTCTAACAACCAGGAAAAGGACCTGTTGGAGAGAGCTATTGGTAAAATGATGGAGATATGCAGTCCCAATGTTGTTCTGGTCGAGAAAACAGTTTCACGAAACATTCAAGAACTTCTTCTGAAAGAAGGTGTCACACTAATTCTTGATATGAAACTCAACCGGCTACAAAGAATTGCACGCTGTACAGGCTCTCCCATAATATCGTTTTCAGAAGTTTTGGATAAACCAAAGCTGAAGCAATGTGACTACTTTCATATTGAAAAATTTATCGAGGAGCACAACAACGCCAGTGAGGGTGGAAAGATGCCATCTGAAAACATTAATGTTCTTGGAAGGCTTTCCACGTCCACTCGGTTGCACGGTATGTACAGTTCACACTCATTGTATGCTGGATCTAGTATATTCCATGCGCACTAATACCATTTCGTTGAATAAGTAGCAAGTCCCAAACTGATTGGTATTCCATACCTTTTGCATTAATATTTACAGTTAAGAGTGGTTTTCTTTCTTTTTCAGATACTGCTAAAAGGAGCAAACAGCGAAGAATTGAAGAAAGTCAAACAAGTAATGCATTTTACGGTCTTTGCAGCGTATCATTTGATCCTTGAAACATCTTTCTTTGAAGATCAAAGGGTTTTTCTAAATGATAAAAGTACCCCGAAAGAAACTTCTGTTACTGCTACAGAAGGGACATCACCAACTGCTTATGATGTTGCTGCTCTTAGCGATTCTATCCATAGCTTCCCTTCACATGATGACTCTCCAGCACTTAGGCTGTTCCATGCCACTTCTAATAGCTATGCTGATGTGAACAAACCTTTGACATCTCCAAGAAATGGGGATGCATTCAGTTCAGTATCCAGCAGCTCTGCAAATGACCTTGAACAAGGTCCAAGTATCAGGCCCAACAATGCTGATAGGTTAACATCACCAGTCCAAGGACCACTAAGGAAATTGTTCGCTGACATGTTATGCCACCAGAATATTTACTTACCTGTTACATCGTTGCAAGATGCAAATGATAATAGGAAGGAAGTCAGGACTGAAACCGGTCAAGAAACTGTTAGTAATGGTTTCCATAGGCCCAAGATAGAAGAGTCTGCGGTTTCCATTGAAAATGGGGAATCCGTAAATGATGCCCAGAAACAAGAAATTACTCAAGCAATGATGCCAAGAGGTTCCTCTGTAAGTGATAAAAACGGAGAGTCACCTGTTATGGGAGACAATGGGGCACATAGTACTACAAGTATCGTTATCAAAGAGAAATATGTCGACGATGATCAAGCTGATGATGCACTTGATTCTCACAGCATACTGATTTTGATGTCTAGCCAGTGCACGGAAAAGCAGGTTATCTGCGAACAAAGCCATTTAACCCGTATAAAATACTATGGGAGTTTTGATGTGTCCTTGGGGCGATATTTGCAAGACATTCTGCAGAATCAGGTGACACTATTTCATAGCCTTTTAGTGTTTTTTTCTTAAGTGAAATATCCGTGGTTTGTGTTCGTAATACAATTTGACTCTGTTGCTGAAGGCTCAGCTTTTAATGTTTCCCTTGCAGAAACTGAGTTGCTCCTCATGTGGAGAGCCTCCAGAGTCGCACATGTACTCCTACACACACCGAAATGGAAATTTGACTGTTCTAGTGAAACGTCTGGCGCCCCAATACCATTTGCCTGGTGAATCTGAAGGAAAAATATGGATGTGGACTAGGTGCTCAAGATGTGATCACGAACATGGGGCATCCAAACCAACTCCAAGAGTACTAATATCAGCTGAAGCACGCAACCTCTCGTTTGGGAAATTCCTGGAACTCAGTTTTTCGAGCCACTCTGCAGCAAGAAGGTTATCAATATGTGGACATTTGGTCAACAGGGATTGCTTGCGCTTTTTCGGGTAAACTTCCTGCTAGTAATTAGGCTTTCATATAACAATTCCATGGAAACTACCTTTTTTGCAGTTTGGTGATGAATACTTCCTCTTCCCTACTAATTTCAGGTTGGGCTCTAAAGTTGCTGTTTTCCGGTACTCATCGGTTGAAATTTACGCTACCTGCAAACCACAACCTACTCTCCAGTTCGTTAACCCCATCAGACAGGATTGGTTTGAAAGACAAAGGAGAAATGTATGGTTCATTCTCTTGACTGTTTTGTTCTTTACTTATCTTCAGTTATTGTACGATGGTGCCTGACGCTTATGCTCCATCTTTCAAGGTTCATGCTAAAGGTATGGCCCTTTTCTCTGGGGTTGCAAGATTTCTACAAAACTTGAAGAATGAACATCCTGATGTAATAACATTAGCAATCAATTGTGGCCTCGCACTCCCTGTTAAGGACTTCACTGAACTAGAAGAGTTGTTGATAAAAGAAAAGGCCCAGTTTGAGGTGGGTATATGCATTTTATTGTCCTCGGTAGTTGTTCTGTTTATTATTGTTGATTGGATGTTTATATCTTTGTTGTCCTACAGAGTTCTGTGGACAAGGCTGCTGATCAAAATGGGATACTGTCGTCGTCTGTGCATGAACTATTGAATATAAATTGGTACTATCAGGACCTTCTACTTGAGCTTTACATTTGGGACCGCCGTCTACATCAATTATTCTTCTGTAAATCTGTCCAACTAGAAAGTGTTGCTAATTACAAGAATCCTGCTGATACTGTTGATGGGATATATGGCGATAACTCTGGTAATGAATTTACATATGACAAAACTACAATAGCTTTGGGGGTAGCCAGTACCATGGACTCTGCAAGTAACAAACTTGATCATCAATCAGGTGATACTGCAGCACCCTTGCTTGATGAAAGCCAGGAATCTGGGCGCTCGGAACTAACTTGCAATGGTGGTAGTAAAGCTGAAGAATCTTCCATTCTTCATGGTCAAATAAAGGTAGATGGCACAATAGAAACCGCAAATGATCCTTGTTTCGAAATATCCAATGATAAGGAGGTCCAGGTCAATGATACAGTAGCAGATCCAATACCCATGGAACAGGAGCCTTGTAGCACTCCCCAACAGTTCAAATGTCCTTATTGGGATGAAAGGGAAAGGTGGATTTGGAATTCAATTTCTGAGTCTCAATCGGCTTACAGGAATGACATTCAAATTGGATATTTGGAAAAATTTGAACTCATTAACAATTATTTGCCACATTATCTTCCTCCCTTGTTTGAACAACATGACGAGGCATACTCGCCGCAGTTTGCGGTAGGTCCAGGTGGTAATATTTTGTGCATAATGGAAGATGAGATATCAAGCATAATAGCTCGTGCTCTTGCTGTATCTGATGAACGCCGCCATTTGATAGATTTGAAATTTGAGAATGGAATGGATTATTCCAAGGGGGAGCATGCTAAAACAATGGAGAAATCTTATAGTTTTCTGTCTGAAAGTTCGTTCAGCTCATCACCATGGTCATCTACAGATTCTGAAGCAAGCTTGTCATCTCTGCCTTCATTTTCATCTGACGACTTTTCTGGTTATGATAGCTCATCTTTATTGTCCCCGATGCATCCAGAAATGACTGTCAACGGGAAAGTAACTCTCAGAGACAAATATTCAGTCACTGTTGTATATGACAATCAATTCTTTGCACTCCGAAAAAAGTGTTGTCCGTCTGAGCTTGCATATATTACTTCCTTAAGCCGCTGCAAGAAATGGAATGCTCAAGGTGGAAAGAGCAAGGCATATTTCGCAAAGACAACGGATGACAGGTTCATCATAAAGCAAATCAAGAAAACAGAGTTCGAGTCATTTATTAAATTTGCCCCTGATTACTTTAAGCATGTTAACCATTCTCTGGACACTGGAAGCCAAACTTGCCTTGCCAAGATATTAGGAATCTATCAGGTAGTTATATCAAGATCTCCAGTTTGATTTCGATTCGTTTTCCTGCTTTTTTTTTTTTTTCTTCTTGTGGACTCACTTGCCTGTTTCAGGTTAAGCAAATTAAGCATGGCAAAGAGGTAAAGATCGATTTGATGGTGATGGAAAATCTTCTCTTTGGCCACAATATTTCACGAATTTATGACCTCAAAGGTGCTACTTTTTCACGACGCGTCACTGACTCAAATGATCATGATACTGTTTACCTGGACCAAAATTATGTTGAGGACATGGGGTTTTCTCCAATCTATATTGGTGGAAGAACAAAGCATCTTTTGCAGCGTGCAATCTGGAATGACACAGCTTTCCTCACTGTAAGTATGAAGCACATCTTTGCCGCAATTACTGGCACTTATGTTTTTCAATGATAACATTTGTGAACATAATTATTATACTTGCAGTCAGTGAATGTCATGGACTATTCTCTACTTGTGGGAGTGGATAAAGAGAAGCATGAACTTGTGTTTGGCATCATTGATTATCTGAGGCAATATACTTGGGACAAACAACTGGAGACATGGGTGAAGACTTCTCTGGTGGTACCCAAGAATGTTTCACCAACTGTTGTTTCCCCCAGGGAATACAAGAAAAGGTTTAGGAAGTTCATGGCAAAGTACTTCCTGTCAGTTCCAGACACATGGAGTCCTGATAATTCGTCAAAGCCATGCAAATCCCTTGGTCAGAGCAATCACAAGTTGACGGAAGTCCAGAATGGTGATAACCTGCTTCACCACCCAAATGAAACTGAGGGGTGTGCCTAATCATGTGCAGGACTTCCTAGCAGTTTTGTTGAAGCCTATCCCGTTGTTGTTTGGCTACTTTTCACTTTGTAAAATGGTGTACATAGGAGGACCTCACTGTTGATCTATCCAAAAGTTTGCAGTTTTTAGGCAAATTGTTGGGCAAGTGAGGTCCACAGGACGTGTACCTATACAAATATTCATTGTTAATTTCACAATTATTATAGTGAAATTAAAAATTCATATGATCATTTTTTTGAGCCTACCACTTGTGTGACCGGAGCAGTCTATTCTTAGCTAGTTAACTTATGACTAACTGTCCAAGATAGACATTTCCTACCTTTAGTGAAATTAGGTCAATTTTAAGTATTATGTTGTACTGTGTACCCCCCAGTGTACCTGCTGTGATCTGAGAGTGGCGCCGTATAAATGCCTGCCCCCTGATCTTGTGGCACACAGCACAATGCAGATTCTGTGTTTGATGGATACTGTCCAGTTTCGGTATGCCCCCTTTCACTTCTTTTTGGTTCTGCACAATGTACAGCCTTTTGGGATCTCCTGGTATAGAACATATTGCAAGCTATTTTTTTTTTTCATAAACTGAATTCCATTGTTACTTAGAATGGGTGAGATTGAGCTACTTAGTTGGTTTGTTCAGTATGTGTTCTTTTTCTGGAATATCATTCAATATGTATTTATAAACCATTTTTATACGCATTTATGCCTTTTTTATTTTTCAGTTATCTTCCTGTAGATGAGTTTCTGCATCAGGCAGTATACAGGCCTGGTGATGTGCCTGCTGTTTGTGGTTGTTCTATGTGCTACACAGGTATGCCTGGACCATTGAGGTATATTTTTCTGACAATTCATGACTGAGTACAAACTTCACTGATCAGTGCGGTACTTAATTATATGCTACTTTCCCTTTCTTGGAGCTTTGTATTGTATTTTTTGCTTGACCAGAGAAGATAGCAAGAACTGTTCTTCTGTTGGCTCAGCAGGTTGACTGAATGTCAACTTGACCTTTTCTAATAAATCAGTATTTTGATTTTTCAGTTCTGTGTGAATTCATGATGAGCAACTTATATTTCAGTCAAGCGATTCTGATTGTTGCTTTAAGAGGTGATCATTGTGTCAGTTTGAGGAAGAGATTGGATTTGGTGAGCTGAAGCTCAGCTTTTCCCACCAGAGGCAGAGCCCTAACCCAAAGGGTGGAATATGGATTGCCCTGCTGCTGCTTACCATGATATCGCTTGCTTTTGGCCCTGCATGGCAGCTCAATCAAATTGGCATTGCAACCTTTGCCGGCAGTGGTTCTCTTCATCCGATTGAGGTCCAGAGGATGATTCTGGCTCAAAAGACGTTCACAAAGTGATCATTCGTGTTCCAATTCCAGAAGGCTGTTCCTCATCATTATGCAGACCAAATGGTGACTAGGGTCAGATATCAAGGAGAAGCGTCTCAAGAAAAGAATCCCACAAAAGCGGCATACAAAGGTACCATCCCTTAGCTAGGTCGTTTGTTCATTTTCTCCGTTTTATTAAAAAAATGACTGGTCTTTTCTGTACCATTCACCATATTCTTTAGCTGGTGGGAAGCTAAGCCTACCACCAAAAACAACACAAATAAGCAAAAGAGATTAAGAACAGTGAAGTCTATGTAGTTTCTAATCCCTTTTTGTCTCCTACATATGTCCAGCAAGTTGGCCACAGCACCACAGTGCTTTTCCAGTTATAGAAAAGTGCAAAGAGTTGGTTTTCCTTTTTCCGAGATCTGATTGGTGGCACTCGCAGATTCTCCTTTTCAGTAACAGCTCTTATATTAATATTATCATATATCATAAAATATTATAACTGAAAGGCCATCTAAATCTAAAGTATATGTTATGTTCATTGAAAAGAATGCTAGAGATATGTTCTGGTTCTGATTCTGACAATAGGCAGGCAGGCACAATGTATGAGCGATATAGGAAGTGGCAGTACCGCCGCCGTTGATTGGGAAGCATACAGAGGATGGTGATTCTGCTGCTACATTGCATGACTGACTTAAGTATGGACACCCTACCAGAATGGTTGCTACTTGCTAGCTAGCTAGCTAACTAGAGAGGAGTAAACACACAGCACTGTACTCCACAGGGCAGGCACAGCAGACAGCACAGCACTGCACTGCACTTAACCAGAGAAGGGGAGAAGAGGAAAACAAAACAAATTAAACAAACAAACAAAAAGCACCTTTTCTTGGGTTGCCTAGATTTGTTAGCCTCTTGTTGTAGCTAGGAATATCTACTACTAGTACTAGGGTGGCATAGAATAGAAGAAGTGGAACTGACTGCCTGCTTGCTGAAACCGTTCCTCTGAATATTATGACTGTGAAGTTTGATCTGTTTCAGCTAGCTATAAGCTATGGAGGTGCTAGCGATGGCTGCAGAGGTCGGAGAGCATCTTCCTGCCCTCGACGATCTCGTCGAAGAAGTCATCGAGCTCAGCGATGACGGCCTCGGCGCCTGATCTTAGCATGCCAACCCAGCCACTGATGATGTCGGCTCTCTGGCCGAGGGTGTTGCCGATGTCGCCGCCCATGGCGAGGACCCGGTCCAGGTCCTGCTTGAGGCCGTCGATGGCGGCCCTGGCCTGGCGGAACTCGTACATCATGATCCCGCCCGAGTGCGAGTGCGAGTGGTGGTCTCCGTCTTCCATCTCCTGGGCGACGCGCTGGCGCAGGCGGGCGACGGAGGCGACGTAGCCACCGGCGCCCGAGCTGGCGCGGAGCTGCTGGGGTGGGCAGAGCACCCGGCGGTGAGGTCGGGGAGGCATGTGACGGTGCCGGAGATGAGGAGGACGAGGAGGAAGGAGGTGGCGTTGCGCAGCGCGTAGAGGACGCCGCGGAAGCCGTTGAAGGCGTTGAGCTTGAACTCGAGCGGGGAGCGGTCGTCGAGCAGGAGCGAGGCCGGGTCGAGCCTGGCGTCGGCGAGCGCGCGGTTGTCCTGGTGGAGCGCGGCGGCGTGGCGCCTGGGCGCGGTGATGGCGCGCTGGAGGTGTCTGGCCGCCGCATTGGCGGCGGCGTGGGAGTGGGCGTGTGAGCCGCCGGTGGTGGAGGAGCCGCCGTAGAGCAGCCAGTCGCGGGCGCGGGGGGGCGACGCGTGCGGCGGCGGCGCAGTAGGCGTCGAGGCCCGCGGCGCCGGCGCGGGCGAGCTGGCAGGCGTCCCAGAGGCGGGAGGTCTCGTCCATGTACTCGTCGAGCCAGCTCTCGCCGGGCGGCAGGTGGAGGCGCTGCACCAGGTGGAGGAGCTGCGAGTGCAGGGACCGCAGCAGCGCCGCCGCCTGCTGCAGGAACGCCGCCGACAGGCACGCGTGCGGGCTGCGATGCAGCGCGTCCAGACCGTGCGCCATGGAAGAGTAGAACCCGTTCATCGCTGCTGCTGTTGCTGTTGCTGTTGCTGGCTGGCCTTGCTCAATGGTGGTGGTGGCTGTGCATGGACAGACAGACAGATGTTGGACAGATGGGCTATATGGACAACAGGAGGACACAGCCGCTCGCTGGAGTGCTTGGTACTTGAGCGAGCCTGCACGTCTCTCGCTGGGTTTTATAGGCAGGCAGGGCTGAGTGAGGCGCAAGAGAAGACACTCACTGGGCCAGCCAAAGCAGTAGCAGAGCTGGGGAGTGCTGCATGCAGGGGAAGGGGAGGGGAGGAACTATGGTAATGATGGAGTGTCTGTTGAGCAGGGGGAACGATGATTGATCCATCTGGATGCTGCTGCTGCTGCTGTTGGACCTCCCTCTCAGTCTCTTCTGGCTTGGCTTTCTACTCCGTTCTTCAAAAATTCCATGCCAAAATGCTACTACTGGTTGCAGAAGAAGATGCCCACTGCTTCTGCTTGGCTGCTTGCTTCCTCCTAGTAGTCAAGAACAAGTCATGGCATGAATGATGAAGGAGCAGAGCAGGAGCAGCCGCCCGGCATGCATCGGAAAACCCAACAGCCTACTGACAATGCGTAGGTGTACCACAGTGTAGTTGTAGCTCATGACGGCTCGGCTGGCTGCAACTCTGAATACAGTAGTAGTATGCTTGTGATGAGTACTACTACGGTCCAAGTAGAGACTAGGAATTGCTCAGACTGACCATGCATATGTGTACAGTATCGATCGTCGTAGTATGAGCAGGAGATGAGACGACCGTAGCAGACTAGTACTGTAGCAGTAGCACCTGCAAATTCACGGCTGGCTGCCTCTCCGGCTCCGCTGTCTGCATTCCCGGTCCACGACGAATCATTCTTTACCTTTGTTTTTCGTTCGCAAGACCGGCCATGTTGGCTTTTTAGCTGGACCCCGTACACCATACGTACACTCCTGTGTTCGGAAAAATACTCCAGTCGGCAAGTAGGTGTACGCATTAAAACTGCATTAGCTTCATTCCAAAAAATTATTGAGCGCATACGTATATATAGTGTAATCGTGTAAACGCCACCTTCTGTGTTCGGAAAAAAGAAACGGCAATGGCACTTCTTAGACCGACTCCAACAAGCTACCCAAACATAAATATACGTCCCGCACAATACATTTGCCTACCAAAAATCGGCTCCAACAGCTGACCCTGACGCTGGACGCATTTTGGTTATCGACCCGAATGAGACGCAGAAAAGTGTCACCTCCACGCTACGTAAATCTCCGGCACCTCCCTCTTCCTCCTCGCGCCCGCCTGCAGCGACTCCGGCACCACTCGCACCATCGGCGTTGGCGGCGGCGCGCGGACGGTCGCGGACCGTGAGCCGAGCCACCGAGAGGCCACGACCGCCGGGGAGTCGCGCCACCTACCGAGAGCCGGAGAAGAGCAACGCGAGGGGCGGGAAGAGCAAGGCGAGCGCATGGGCTGTGGAGGGGAGGCACGCACGGCGCGCGAGGAGGAAGAGCGCGTGGCGTGGGGCCGGAGGAGGACGGCGAGGCGGACGCTGAAGGGTCCGTGGAACACCGTGCAGTTCGCCACTCCGCATCTCGATCCGAGCTCGAGGCCTCCCCTATCGCCGCCGAACACCGCGGACATCGCTCCCCGCGGCGACGAGCGCAACCGCCGGACTCGGAAGAAGAAGACGGGGCCGCCGGAGCTCGAGCGGGGCGGGGATCAATCCGCTAGAGCCGGAGGCGACGGGCCGGGGCGGAGGACATGGGGTCGCCGGCGCAATGGCGAGAGGCGGGCGAGAGGGTGGAGGCCGGCCCGGGGTCGATGATGGGAGTGGCCGAGGCCGGGGTGCCCACGACGGTGTACTTGTCGGAGATTAGGATGGGGGCGAGCTCCATGGGAGTGGCGCCTGGGCAGATGAGGAACTCGCGATGGAGGATTGCGTCGACTGTTGGAAAAGTCGGTGTTTTGGGTCACGCATCCTTTTACTGTACACGACCCAATCCATCGTATGCGTCCTGGGTTTGTGTTGGAGTCAGTCTTATAGGAGACGAGGAGTGGGCTCCCACTTTGCGATTGTTGCTTTTGCCAAGCCTCTAACATATATAGTTACACAACCTCTAGCTGTGATCAAGCGGGCACGGATCTATGGATCAACGCCGCAACATGCAAACTAGGGTGTCTAGCGCGTGAGTACTAGCCCTAACGAAGTATTCTACTAGGGAGGGTGTTACTATTTCTAAAGATCTTGTACTCCCTAGTGCGCTGATGAACTGCAAAGCGATATAAAAAAAGATATGCAAACCTTTTCGGTATTCAAATAAAAAATATCGCACTTCTTCATTAAAAAACAACGACGATGGGCACACCATCAAATATACACTTTGAAGCTTCGTTCTTTTTCCATGGATTGGTCCGTTTCTGGCTAAAATTATTCCACTTATTATATAATTTAAAGTAATGAATCCAGCCATAAATCATTTTGAGGTTTAATTCCGTGGAAGCCAAGACCTGAAGATGCATGCACACAAGATAGTACTACTGTCGAAATACTAGTGATGATTAGCGAGAATGTCTGTTTCCATGACCACCGGCCAAGAGGAGGATGATGAGGAGGAGGGAAGGACCAGGTTTCAAAGGCCGAGAGATTTGTCTTTGGGGAGAGAGGCCATAGTCCTGGTCTCTAGGGGGAGTTTTATATATGGTATCTAGAGAGTATATTCAGGTCCGGAATCCAAGTCCCCATGGCAAGGATGGATGATGATGGCCTGGAAATGGGCATCAGTTTGAGGCATGGCGTCGACACTTGGTTGGCTGCGTTGCTGCAACCGGAATGATGGGGCTTCCTTGTACCCGTACAAATCTCTCTGGCCGCTACAACGCAACCGCCTTTTGAGGCAGTCAGCCAGCAGGCACACACAACACAAAGACAGAGACAGCCTTCCTCTCAACCGGGCCGGGCATCCATGCAAACCCAACCCAACCCAGCAATCATGCCTCCTACAGTGTAGCTCCTTGTTACAAGTTTCTAAATACCCTATTATTGTCTAGGCGCTCGTGGGGTTTAGGAGAACGAGAATGAGATTACATTACTCCTGGTAGCCCGGATTTGCATTGATTGGGGAAACCGTACCAATGCAAAGAGCCATTTGGTAGTACGTGCGTTCTATCTTATGTTATTGTTGGCCTTTGCCTTTGCCTTTGCCTTTTTGCTAGCTCTTTGGTCCTCTCAATCCCAAACCCGTCCTTAAACAAATGTATTCTCTCTAATCACGAGTAGGTATCATGCACACTAAGGCCCCCCTTTGGAATACGGGATTTCTTTTTCCTATTCCTGCGATTTTCTTGTGAAAATCCTACAAAATTCATGTGAAATTCATGCATTTTAAAGGGACTCTAAGGCTAGAATGTTGGGATTTTACTTCAGCCCTGCATTTTTCCTATGAAACAGAACCAAAATTCGTATACAATTTCCGTGAAATTTTTATGTTCCGAACGGGCCCTAGCTTTATGTGGCACACCCTCTAACTTTCAGAGGGACATTGGTTCTCGAGTTTATGTGTTTGAATCAAACATATTTTAGACTCTAATTTTGTATTGAGTAGGAAAAAAAAAAGATAGATCAACCAAGAATCTATGCGTGTGGTGTACCCATAGGTCCCCAGTCTTTGGATATAACATCACGTTATAATACTGGGATTAGCCATAGGACATCAAACAGTCTTCAATGTCGCACTTTGCACTAACAACATCAAATTATTTAAATAATTCTTTTAATATAAAGGCATATACTATAAGAATACATTTTGTAGATGAATATAGATCGACACGTTCTTCGATACTGTGCATTGACTAATAATTTCTAATAAAAATATATTGCTTTAAATAGAAAAGTATATATTACTCCATGAAAGTATGTTCAATAGTGACAAATTTAAACACCATAAAAACTATGATTATCCTTTTTTAATTATGCATCGATATGGAGGGTAAATAGTGCATATACTATATTCATATAACAATTAGTTATATATATATATATATATATATATATATATATATATATATATATATATATATATATATATATATATATATATATATATATATATATATACCCCTTAATTATACACTGTATTTATATAGATGCATAGCAAAATCTATGAATTTGGAAAAGACAAAATGATTTTAAATTTGAAATAGAGGGTGTATTAGCTAACTGATGACTAGTAGCAGTACTAATTAAGCAAAGTTGCATAGTCATGCATGTTTGATAGTTACCTGCACTATGAATACACATTGGATTGTTATGTGTAATTAGCTGAATATAATATAATGCCGATCGAGGACTGACTGGATCGAGGACTGACTGGACCGGAATACAACAACAAACAGAGACTAGTCCACTACAGGACATGACATGATGCATGCGTCGTTGGAACAGCTTCACAAATACTATAATGATACTCCTGCGTGGCCGTGGTTGACCCGTAGGCTCCACCACACTACTACACTCATCATGCCCATCGTCGTCCCCGGCCGGCCGGACCCCGGATGGTATGCGCATATGCATCAATTACTTCCTTATTGCCTTGCATTGTGTGTCCTATCCTATAAGTATACACATCTCTCCTGGCTGATCTCCATCGTCTAGCTCATCACCACCACACACATCTCTACCAATACTACTGACCAGACATGCATGCATGCTACATGGTACACAACAACCATAGGCAGGCATGTAGTACGTAGGATTAATACACCAATGCAGAGATTCCGTGCTTGTGTCTCTCTCCATATTATAGTATG
>JADLZL010003414.1:0-76564 GCA_015844335.1 Chrysopogon serrulatus
GAGTTGTGAGATGATGGTTCGATCCTCGAATACGCGAGAATCTAGAGGAGCTCCAAGAGTAGGCTAGGCGCAGGATGTGTACCGCCGTGGAAGCTCCTAGAAGCAGACGGAAAAGGACAGTTTTGTATCTCGACCGTCAGTGTTGCTATAATCACATTCTCAGCTCGATTACTGGCTGTTGCTAGCCCTGTCTGTACCCCCAGAATATTTCTTCCTCCTCGTTTGGGTGGGAGGGAGCGGATGCCTGGCCGCTGGGCCTTGCAACGGATGCTCTTCTCTTTTCTAGTTTTCTTGGAGGAATAGATCTATCTTTATTTTATCCTAATTTATATACTCGTACCTCCTTCCGAAAAGAATTGTCTGTTTCATTTTTTAAAAATATATTAATATGTTTAATACCAATAAGTAGCATTATATTCATCATGGAATATGTTTTAACAGTATAATTATTTGAAATCATCACACTTCATACTATTTTTTTTTAAAAAAATCTATTGAAGTTTTTAGTCAAACTTACATAGCTTGAATTGGATATATAAGTGCACTTTTTTGGATGGAGAAAGTACACAGTTAATTGACTGAAAAGAGGGGCAAAAAAACGAAGGGCACGAGGTAAAGCAGAGATCAGACATGGTCCTGTAACCGTGGAGCCGAGAGCCAGTGTTGCTTCCTCCGGTTGTTACTTGTTAGTATAAGCGTATTTTTGAAAGTCATTAATATATAACCCCAATTTTATTTACACATTCTCCAAAAATAAATATTGTGGAACAAAGTTAACATAGATATTATTATTAGGCGCCTTATTATTATAAATATAATTATAACTACACATTATACAAGAAAAATATACAACATATTTTTTTTTTTAGTATATTTAAGTATATTAAAATTGGAAAATAGGCAATAATATAGATTTTAATTTTATTTCATAATATTTAGTTCAATAATTGGTAGGGACCACGCGAACGCGTACCCCATCTTTCATAAATTATGACGTCCATTCTCCTACTTGAGGAGATGGTAGGCAAGCACACTTTCCAAGTGCAATGAAAGCCGCTAACCTAGGCCATGACCCTACTTAATCAGCCATAGACCCCGTCCAGGTAAGTATGGATCAAGGTTGCACTTATGGTTTGTTTTGTAGCTCCCTCTTGGTGCAAGCATGGTTAGGGTACCGATATGGTAATAAACCGGTGATAATCCGTGGTCCTGTTGTTAAGGTCTGCTGTTCTTAGCCCGTTTTGCTCGGGAGCAGGCCCATGACCTTGGGTTGTCCGAAAGCCCAAATTACAGCAATGTGCCCAACCCAAAACGATGCTGGTTTGTGGTTCCCACGAGGCTCCGCCGATTCGGCTTCCAAATGCGCTTTTGCGCAGCTGGCACCTCTTTTATTAGCTTTCCAGTCGACGCGGCCGCTGCCTAGTGCCTACTCTACTGGCCACTGCTCTGCCATGGTGCCTTGCTAGCTGCACTTCGGCGACGCGAGCGCGGCGCGGGCGGAGACAACAATCGCCGCCGCGTAGTGGCCTAAGAAACTCCCAGGTCCATCTTCCTTTCGCTTGATGTTCTGCTTCGTCCAGTCCGCACAAGCTCCAATCTGGGTTGTCAAAATCGTTGATCGTCCAAGTTAGGGTTTACCCACCATGTCATCGCTGTTCCTTTTTTTTTTCTCTTTTTTTTTTTTTTTTTTTTTTGAGTAAGCAATGCTTCATGCTTCGTGAGTTTGGTGATACATGGTGGTTATGTCTGCCGACCACCCTGCCATTTTAATGCCGTGCCATTCTTCACTACCTCGGATTTTGATATCGTAGTGGTAGCAGTGTGTGGTATATCGGCGAAACCGTGCAAAGGGCGCCTTTATTTTGTTGCGCATCTGTCTTGATGTGAAATACTTCTAAGGCTATCATCAGGTAGACGGGCCACACTGGGTGCAGCTGCAAGTACTTGGTTCAGATGCTGATCGATTCAGCTGTCAGTAAATTCATACGCCAGTGAATGCATACAAGATAATGCAGGGCAGAAAGGGTTCCTTGGACCGGCCAAGGATGCTGCTTGCACACAGCGCTGACCCTGTGATGTTAAATGATGTACAAATTCCATTTTGTGGTTTCAAAGGTTCTTAGCGTTTCCTTCTTTGAGGAGAATAGAAGGAAAGCATTTTGTTTGGTTGCCTTTGTTTATCTTTAAAGCATCTAATGAACACAGTAAGAGTTTGTATTGAACATAGCTTCATCATGTTTGTAGCGTTAAAGAAAAGAGCATGTTGTGAGTTGTGACACAAAAAAACAGGGTAACCATTATCTTTGTAATGTGTTATTATGCAGATAGTATGGTTGACGGAGAATGCTTCTAGTTTCAAATGCCTTGCAGTTCTATTTTGTATAGGCTTGACACAATTTGATCCTTTTCAATTCTCGTTTAATTATATACCATTTCTTGCTGCAGAATTTCAATATGATTGGGTATGTTCATAACTACGATTTGCTGAAGGCATGCATTGAAGACATACTCTCAACAATAAAACCAGTGGAAGATGATCGAAAGAAACGTTTACATGCAATCCAGGAGCTAGCAGATTCCATCTACTCAGTTGGGCCCTTGAGAGGTATTAGTTACAAGCATTTTTCAAGTTTGGTTGTGTTACTTCTGGGTATTAGTTTTATGAAAGCATGAGAAGTGATAAGCTTATTGAATTCATGATCCTAGAAAAGGGATAAGCTTGGTTTATGACACTAGCAGCAACGGCTTCATACTGTCACTTAGGAACTTGGGACCTATGGCAGTGCTCAGCACTTAGCAGTATGCTCTGTCATTGTATATGAGCAGAGTTGTAGTAGCCTTTCACCTTGCTGTTGGGCACCCATACGCGCGAGTGATCTGAGAGCGTGTTGGGAGTTTTGGTGCTGTCACCAGACTTTGTGATCTGGGGAGTGGAAGAATAAACAAACTCTGGAACTCTGGTTCACAGAGATGACGGATGGAGGCACAATGCTGTGCACACCTGGCAATCCTTGAGCTCTGTACACTCTGGAGTCAGAGAAATGACCGCATTTTTCAGCACCGAGAGAAGGCAGCGGAAGCTCCATTTTTTTATTTAGCTGATGAATGTAACTCGTGGAAGCTGGTGGGTGCTAGGACCCTAAGCCCCTATGCAGGATTGCTGCCCTAGCAAACCGCAAGTAATCACTTTAGTTTTATTCCCCACATCAGCACTCTGCTGCTTGTTGGTTTGCTGGTGCACCACATGTTGGTTTGCTGGCGCACCACACACGTCTGATGGAACTCTGCTTTCCCTACCTTATTAATATATGCCGGCAAAGCCAGATCTTAAAACAAACAAACAAACAAAGTCGTACTCAAAGAGTTTGTCCTGTTAGAATAGAAGCTGCTGAAAATGGGACATGATTAAGCTACAAAAGAAACTTTTTTTCTAGCCTTGTTTTATATTGTGCTTAGCCAATACATGTGCTGTTTAAGAAATTTCTGTAATGGCAAGTATAGTTGCTAGAGAAGCTAGAACACTGCAGTTTTAATTGTTGCCTTACCGATTTCTTCTCCTTAACAGGTGCTGCTATCAAGCCTTTTGGATCCTTTATATCTAACCTTTATGCAAAGTCTGGTGATTTGGATGTTTCAGTTGATATCTGCAATGGCTCAAGACTTCCTATAAGCAAGAAAAAGAAACAAAATGCCTTGAGAGAACTAATGAGAGCTTTACAAATCAGAGGTAAACCTTTTAAGTCGTTCTCTTTTGGAATTCATTGCATGTTCACTATATTTTTCCATGAAATAACGTTATAATTTTTCTTGTGGGGGGATAATAATGATTAGTAAAAATAAATAAATATTATGCACCAACATATTTTTACTGAGCTACTCAACAACTTATTCTTATTTTGTGGTTACTTAACTTAATTCATGGTTAGTTGATGTGTTCTGCTGGTTTGCACTGTGGAATTTAGTTAGTTATGGGGAACCTTACTTGTTTATAGGTTCTGCTGTTATTTGCTTGACTTAATTCTCATATCCAAAACTAAGAAAAACATGTTTTTTCTAAAAGCAACCTCTTATAGTAAACACAGCTTAGTTGTTTGAAGCCTTGATTTTTATGGAAGCTCTTCTTTAAACATGATTCTCATTGCTTATTCAGGTGTTGCTAGATTTTTGGAGTTCATTCCTACTGCAAGAGTTCCAATTCTTCAATACATGAGCAACCACTTTGGTATTTCCTGTGATGTATCAATTAACAATTACCCTGGTCAAATTAAATCGAGAATCTTGTACTGGATCTGTACTATGGATGAACGCTTCGGTGATATGGTTTTATTGGTGAGCTCTATGTAACCAAGTGATGTTTTCCCCCTTTTTGCTGCCACTCAACTTTGGCAAGCCCAAAGCTGACGGCTCGGAATTATTTCTTGCAGGTCAAGGAATGGGCAAAAGCTCAAAATATTAACGACCCAAAAAATGGAACCTTGAACTCCTATTCTCTGTGCTTGCTTGTCATATTTCATTTCCAGGTCTTATTTCTTACTTAAGATGTTATCTCTAGCTTTTAATTATGTATGATTCCATCAAATCTATAGGTTAAAGCCTACCTCTTACCCTCTTTGCATTACATCTGCCAGACATGTGAGCCTGCAATTTTACCACCTCTGAAGGAGATTTTTGATGGGAATGCTGCAGAAGGTAGGACTGGCTAGTTTGTCTGTGATGGCTGTTTGGCGTCTGTGCCTGGTAATTTACCCATAGCATTCACATGCAGAATTGATGCTTTATGATGAGAACCGTGTTGATGACATTTGCATGGCAAATGTAGAAAGTTTTCTACACCAGAACACAGGACACAGAAATCAGAGCTCTCTTCCGGTCCTTCTTGCATCTTTTTTTCACAAGGTATCTGAACATCCTGTCTACAATATCAACATATCAGGTTTATGTGTCTACTAAATTCCATTTCCAAGTATTACCTTCTGTCTTTCAATACTTGCCAACAATAAGCTGTTCATATTTTTAATGCCTTATATCTGTATAATAGAAAATACCTTTTCTTTGGTGCCATTTTTTTACTGCCTTTCCTATTATCTGTACAATAGAAAAATACCTTTTCTTTGCTGCCATGTTTAGTCTATCATGAGCTTTGGGATAAATTCCTGGTTTATGTCTCAACTTATCTGGTTGGTTTAGAACTCCTAACAGGGATTCTGAAGCCAAGAAACTGGGAGGGCAAACGTTCTTACATGGCTTAATTATGTTTATCAAACTTCTTCAGCCTACTCCCCTGGTTCTAAATTACGTAAATCGGTCTGCATTGTCTTTTGTGGGCAAGTGAGCTAATTTCGACTCACAGAACCACTTCCTTAATTGGAGCTCAAGATATTTTCAGTATAAGTGTGTTTTAGATTATCAAAAAGGCTCAACATGGTTAATTCAAGAACACGCTGTTGTGTACTAGTCTTTATTTCTTTTGTTCCTTAACCTTAGAGAAGCAATGTTGTTAACCTATCTTATATTGCCTCTAGTTTTTTAACATCCGGAGCCTTTCAACTAAAGTGATATCCACTTACACGGGCCGGTTTGAGCAAATCCAGAACAGCCCAAGTTGGATGGCCAAATCATACAGCTTGTTTGTAAGTATTTCCTTCATGGTGCGGTGGGTGTCTGTTGTGGTATTGTTTTTCATGTGTTCAAATACACTATTTTTGTTTAGGTCGAGGATCCATTCGAGAGACCTGATAATGCCTCGAGAGCAGTTGGTGCAGAGGAGCTTGAACGTATTGGCCAGGCCTTCAACTATGTGAGCTATAGGTTTACTTCTGGTGCCCTCGCTGACCGGGATGAACTGTTGTCACTACTGTGTACGTCTCCTGTTGAATCTACTATTCTTGCGGCAGTCAGGGCCAACCATTACACAAGAACTCCACCCAGTCATCAGCTGTATTCACCTGTGGCAGCTAGCCTTTATGATGATCAACATCGCCAGCAGGCCGGAGGTTCTACTGGAGGCATATCAAGTTCACAGGGTTATGCTGCTGGACGCCAGTTGGCTCAGCTAGACCATTATCACAAACAACTACAACCACAAGACTGTAATGAAGAGCGCATGACAGCAGGACAATACCAGAGTATCAATCGTCCACAGGTTTATACTACAGGGCTTGAAACAGCAGTACCACTCCAGTACCATAATCATGCAGGTTTGCAAAGGACAGGTAGACGAGCAGTAGGCCAGTTGAATCAGCTGCGGAGATGGGAGCATTCACCATACCAGCATTCTGGCACTACGAGGTATGACCCTGCTGGCAGACGATGGTCCCACAATGGATCAATATGGGACTCTGCATCTCAAGCCTCCTCAAGCAATACAGCATGGCAATGGTAGCGGCCCTTCTGTGAAGGCGACAACTACATGAACTGACCACTTCTAAGTGTCATGATGACAGCAGTTCATCTTCAGCTTTTGCCTGACGATATGAATCATCTATGGCATTAACATAGCTTTTGCCTGCCTATGCATCAACTTATGCTGACTTTGCTCATGTCGTAACGATGCTAATACCTTGTTTTGGATCTAGCCCGTATTGCTGCGAGGCTCTCGCCACTCCATTAATGTGAATGTAAGTTAACCGTCAAGTTGCAGTTTCATCACTCAAGTATTCGGCTCATTTACAGAACCCTCTCAGAAATCTGGCATTGATATTTTGTTGAACATGTGTCGATGGTCATTCTTTTTCAGAGGGCGCGTCATCAATTGAACGGCAAAACTACGCAAAATGATAAGTTAAAAACAACACAACAGTATTTTTATTTGTCTGAAAACTAAAAAAAATAAGACAATAATTAGCAACAAGTGTTTTTCAATGCATCCATTGTTATTTAAATAATTCAATTTAAATGTTAAATAATAATCTTTTTAATATAAATATTGGTAGAGGCCGCACAAACATGTACCTCCTCTACAACAAATTTTGACGTTCACTCTCCCACTTGTGGAGATGATTGATATACCCTCAAACTAGGGACTTAACTAGGCCCAAAACAAATGCAAATTAGACCAAAGGTCCATGAAGGGCCAATTCTCCACCCCTCCCAAATATAATGGAGGCTGCTAACATAGGCCATGAGTCTCCTTGGTCACTCATTAAGCCCTCGTCTAGGTAAGTATGGATAAAGGTTGCACCCAACTCTTGTTTTGTAGCCTTTCTAAGTTATCACTAAGATTAAGATTTTGTCCAAATTTAACCGGTCAAGCGGCCGGCAATGTTATAATTTGGTAACTGGCGGCCATCTAGGGGCGCCAAAAAATATATGGCAAGTGAAAAAGAGTCTCTGAAGCCACGACCTGCGCCCGAGGCTCTCCAATAGTTTGGTATAATTCACTTGCCAAACGTCGGGCATCAAACTTACATCGCCCGCCAATCCGTGCAAGACAAGACCACCGCCCACGCCGGGGCCTCGGCACAAAATAAAATTATATTTATGCCCACAATCACACACACGTCGATCGGAATTCACCCGCCTAAGCGGACACTCGAGCACTCAAGCTCACTCACACTCTTCACCATGAGACTTGGGACCGGCTCCCTCTCTCTCGACTCGCTTGTACACCCCTACCTACAAGCACTTCGGTGCAAGATAATACAAGACATCCTCCTCCCCCCCCCTTTGGACGTAGGGCCTTCTCTCTTGCTGAACCAGTATAAATCCTTGTGTCCATCTTGCACACCTTCCGGAGTCGGGAGCACGCAGCATAAATTCACTCGTCGGTGTCAAGGCCGCCAGTTTTGACACCGACAGGATAGTACTCCTCCCAAATATAATGGAGGCTGCTAAGATAGGCCATGAGTCTCCTTGGTCACTCATTAACCTCGTCTAGGTAAGTATGGATAAAGGTTGCACCCAACTCTTGTTTTGTAGCATTTCTAAGTTATCACTAAGATTAAGATTTTATCCAAATTTAACTGGCAATGTTATAATTTGGTAACTCTCTAAAATATATGGCAAGTGAAAAAAGAGTCTCTCTCCAATAGTTTGGTATAATTCACTTGCTAAACACAGATCAAACTTACATCAGGAATCCTGAGACAGAAATAAAATTATATTTATATCCTTCCACCTCTTGAAAACTTACATCAGGAACCCTGAGGCTGAAACAAAATTATATTTACACCCTTCTACCTCTTCTAATAAGGACGGATGTGCGCGTGGAGTCGAGCGCGCATATATGCACGCGCGGAGGCTCTTTTTCCCAACTTAGGATAAATGTTGAAGAAAGTTTTTTCTGTTGGGAACGTATATAGTGCTAACTAACTTCCCGTTAAAACCCGTGCAAACAACGACAAAAAATCATCTAAATTCACCAAAAAATCACACATGTAGATGATATGATGATACACAATCTTGTAAAATATTTTTTCCAAACTTGACTTCGTTTGTGAGATATAAAAATAATAAATTTCAAGCCAAAAAGCTATCCAGATGATTTGTTAAAAATTTGTTAATCTCACAAACGAAGTCGATTTTAGACAAAATATTTTACAAGGTTGTGCATCATCATATCATCTACATATGTGATTTTTTTGGTGAATTTTGATGACTTTTTTACTGTGGTTTACATAGATTTTCATGGAAAGTTAGTTTGCATTAGATATGTTTCCTTTTTTATTTAAAAAAAAAAGATACCAACCTAGGATTGAGAAGGAGATGCTCAATAGGGGACTAAACGGAAACTGACTCCTGTCCTTCCTAAAGTTAATTAGCGCACCACCGACGTAGACGTAGCGAGGATCCGTGACGACATTGATGATCCATTTAAGCCCCCTTTGGCACCGGGGATATATCGAAGGAAAGGATAGGAAAGGACCGGACTTGAGGAAACAAAACCGTTGGAAAGAAAGTCGATTCCTTTACGCCTCCCTCCCCTTCCACCATCCCCTCTCTCTCTCTCTCCCTCCCCCTCCCGCGCGGCGCATCCAGCTCCCCCGGCTCCTTCGTCTCCCTCCCCATTCTCCGTCCCGCCCTCGACCTTTCCCGGCCGGATCCGGCTCCCTCCCGGCGCGGATCCAGATCTAGGCCAGTGGCGGGGCTCCGGGGCGCGGGGGCGAGCCTCGGCCTCCTCCCTTCCGGGGCTCGGCGGGGCGACCTTTCTTGGGGCGGGCTCGGGCGGGGCCACGGAGGGGGGGGCTACCGGGGGGGAGGCTGCCTTCGAGCCTTAGGCGGCGAGGGCGGGGATCGGATCCGGCGGGGCGCAAGGCGGGGCCGGGGGGGCTTGGGGCTTGGGGCGACGGGGCTCGGCGGGGCGCAAGCGGCCTCCGGCGTCGAGGCGGCTCCTTTTCTCTTTCGCCCGGCATCATGGGCCCGGACAGGGGGCAAATTCGCCGGCGGATCTCGCCATCGGTGGCCGGTCCGGGACAAGGGAGGGCGGATCTCGCCATCGGCCGGGGCGTCATTGCTTTTCGCGCCAGAGGATTTTCTATGGAGCTCATGTTCGCATTCCTATGGAATGGAGCGTAGGAACGCCCATCCTCCGGAATGTTTCCTTACCTCTTCGTGCGAACCAAAGGGCAGGATAGGAACGATGACATCAGCGTTTCGTATAGGATTGTTTTCCGTGTTTCACCCGCGTTTCTCCCACAAACCAAAGGGGCCCTTAAGGTCTTCCGCTATTCGGCCTTCTACGCTCTGGAAGCCCATTGAAGTTGGTTTAAGTCCGTGGCCCAAACGAGAATACGGTGGTTAGCGATGGCGGCGCGACGAGTGGGGGGACTTGACGTGTTCACATGCCTGCTCTTGGCTTCTTGCCAAGGATGTCTCGAAAGGATGAGCGCGCGCCGATGATTGAGAATGAGAACCCATGCCCTTGCCCATCCTAGTGTTGTTGGCACGGGACCCTCCTCGAGCAATCTTCAGGATAGCAGAGGTTAGCTGCCATTCTGCCAAGGCGCTAGCAGGTAGCACAGTAGCAGCAGCAACTGACCAAAGTAGCGTTTTATCTTTAGCTTCTGCCTGACGATACGCTTGATGTTTAACGTTACCTTTTGGCTGACTATGGATAAATTTATGTCAGTTTAATTTGTTGTTTTTTTTGTACCTGATCTTTCTTCTAAGCCTCTTATCACATACAGTATTCACATCAATATGGTTCTGAGTAAGTGGTTCTGAATCCTAAGTGCTTGTTTTGTTAATCACCAATTCAAGAGAACCGAATGGAATTGAAAAGGGGTAAGGTTCTCCTCCAATCCCTTGGAAATTGGAGACTAGTAGTCAAATAAGCCGCCCCAATAGATATCACCTGGAACACTCGGAGAGAACATCAATTGTTTTGCAATGCATATATAATTTAAAAGATCCAACACAAAAGCTAGTGACAAGGAGCCAGCGAGATGGTAGCTTGCCATTGCTACAGCCTATAGGTATTTACCCCAATGTTACAACCTAAGTTACTAACTTAAAATTTCCGTTTGTCCATGGATACGGGGCAGAGGAAAGGTATGCTTAGCTGACACTTATTAAGGACCTTGAAATATTCCAATTATAAAGAGCTGGCTATATTTGGATTTTACGCATACAAAGCAATCTACTTTTGAGTTTTGTAAACACAGAATTCTAAGACCCTATTTAGATTCTAGTTGGTTAAAGTTAAAGGCTAAAATTTACAACACTTAGCTAATTACTTTTGTAGTCATGAACTAATGTCCCTTTCATGAGGTTAGATAAACTTGGGGGTGTTTGGGACCTATCGATACGTGTACAAGTATCGGAAGAATACGGATCCGCGGATACGGTAATTTTTCAAAATTCACGATACGTGGATACGTTTTATTAATTTTGTATAAAAATAAATAATAATGCAAACTAAAATTTTAAAAGTGTATAAACTTGAGTAATCACTTATCATTAGTCCCAGTACTCTACAAGTCTATTATGGAATCATGCATATACTCATGGGATGTCGCTAGGAGCTTTGCTTTGTTGTTAAAAATCGTCCTCTCCCCTGCATCACGGGAGCTGGTTGCAGCCGTGGCGGACTGGTGGGTGCTCCCCGGCGCCGTAGTTTGGAGGATGGAAAGTCGAATGGTGGCATGGAGGGAGAGGAGGCTCGTCGCCGGCGGCCCGCGGCGAGCGGTGGCTCGTGCCCTGTGTAGGATTCCGCGATGCTGGCCATGGCTATGGCGGGCTGGTGAGTGGCTGAGGCTGAGTGCTTTCCAGCAAGGAAGTTTGGAGGAGAAGTTGATTGATGGCACGGAGGGAGTGGAGGCTTGTCGCAGGCGGCCGGCGATCGGCGAGTGGAACGCAACCCCTGTGCAGGAGGCCAGTGGCGGAGCGTGATCAATAATCAAGGGGGGCCAAATTACTGTTACAAATTTAACAGCAAAATAAATACTCAGTACATAATAGATTGATGAAATAGTAGCTTTGTAGTACGTACTACAATTTATTTACAGTGATGAAACCATTATAAAATTTAGTCTTGTATATATAGCAACTGAAATTCGGTGCTAATATTAAACTAATATTTAACTAGCAAGGAAGATCAGGTCTTCGATTACAAAAATAAAAGAAAGGACTACACATCTATCCATTACCTTATTCGTGTCTTTCCTCCCCTCTCACAGATCACTGTACATTAAGCGTAACTCCCTTAACGGCGGCTTATCTACAGTAACATCCGTTACTGTAGCACCGGCCCGTTAACCCGTCGCTGCTCATGAACAGTAACCGTGTCCATGTACAGTGTTACACCCGTTGTTGAACAGTAACACCCGTTACTGTTTACCCCTCACTCTCTCTCTTTTTTTTTTTTTTTTGCTGCTAACAAATCTATTTTTCCTCTACTCCCGCGCGAAGCGCGGGGTTCCCCCCTAGTTTCATCCTACAATTGCACATATCAACATGCATGTTGCAGACCAGCTGTAGTAGTCCTACAGTCTACTACTACGTAGTGTTCAGGGTCCAGGCGTAGGAGTAGTCGAGTACGTAGTAGGAGTATAGGTCCAGGCCAGCTGTATAGTCCTGCCGCTGCTGACTTGATTTGTTTGCAGTTGCAGCCAGATGAGTTGTTACTTGTTCCTTTGTCACTGCACTTTCAATCCTACAGCCAAGCATACTACTGACAGTATTCTCTATTTCTCTCGGCAAGGGGGGGCCGGAGCCCAGTTTGGCCTCCACTGGGCTCCGCCCGTCTGAGGAATGCGCGCCAAACGGCGGGGGCCAAAAAATAAAGGCGAGGCGTCGCGATGGGGAGATAAGGAATGCTTGGTGGGCTAGGCCGTATCCCACGGGGTGGATACGTATCAGGTCACGTACTCGATATTCCAAAAAAATAAATAAAAATTAGATACGTTGAGGATGCGTACCGGAGCCGTATCAGTGGCGTATCCGTATCGGATACGTATCTGTGTTACAGAGTTTGCGACTGCTCCGCTCCATGTTTTTCAGTTCTGCTCTATGTTCTTTAGCTAAACGATTTTAGCTCCATCTATGCAGCTCTAGAAAAAAGGGTGGAGTTGTGAGAGTACCTAAAGAGGAGCTTCATGAACTCTAGATTTTTATGGAGCTGCTCTACGATAGAGTTTGTGGAGTAGAGTTTGTTGAGCATTATCAAAAACCTCTTAGACTACCTGTTTGGAGCCTTAAGAGAAAGTGGTTGAAAAGTTTAGTGGCTGACCAAATCCTAGTAGTTTCTTTACATATAATAACGCTAGACTGGAATAATGGTAATGAAATAAACAGAGGACATGAGAGTAACCAGACAGGGAGAGGCAACGACCGATTTTGTCTTTGGAAGCTTCACCGTGAAAAACATTGATTCTGTTCACATAGGAGCCTAGGTCACATGTACCATGACTGATGCTGACCATTTTAGCCGTGAAAACACCTTCCACAACAACATTTTTGTCATGTCATCATCAACTTGTGAAGCCGCACATCAACGTTCAGCTGTCCACCTAATCGATTCCACGCGGAAGTAAACAACACATCTTGAAAGCTCAATAACACCATACTTGTTGATATTCATTCTGTCATATTTTTTTCTCTGTCCCATAGAGTTTGTCACTTAAAAACCGTGTTTATGAGGGGGGCAAAGTTTTTTAACGACAAAATCCATAGAACGAAGAGAGTATCTAGAATCTAGTATCACAAGACCACCATAATTGATTTTAGCTGTAAGGATAAAAATCGTCCTCAAAATGATCCAGCCATTACCCACCAACAACTCTCAACTAATTGAACCTAACTGTAAACTCAACTACTCTTGATAGCACAACTGTAAACCCAACTACTCACTTGATGACTTTATCTTCAAACTTGGTTTGCACTTTTCTTTCAGTTGAACACTTGAACTTCGATTGTAATTGGATCAATTGACACCACGGCCTAGTAGAGAAAATTGCTAAAATAGGACTAGTAGTACTAGTCAATGATGCACTGATGCCTGGTCCCAACGCCCCCCCCCCCCCCGCCTCCCAAGACCCCCCCCCCCCCCAAAAAAAAAAAGAAGAAGGTTTCACAAGCAATGATGTAACAATTGAATGGAAATGGAACTCATGTAACCGGCCATACAAAGCCCATACTTACGTGTGCAATCTGTCATACTCTATCCGTCTCTAAATAAGTGTTGTTGTAGGATGCGTGCCACAAATTTGACTTGATTTACAGAAAAAGTATG
This sequence comes from Chrysopogon serrulatus, assembly GCA_015844335.1. NCBI lineage: Eukaryota > Viridiplantae > Streptophyta > Magnoliopsida > Poales > Poaceae > Chrysopogon > Chrysopogon serrulatus. Next base: position 13,670 of record JADLZL010003414.1, read on the forward strand.
CAATATTTATATCCCCAAATAATTTTGTTAAAAAACTAGATCCAAAGATCTTTCTGATGATACTAATTATGATACTAGTCGATCATATTTATTATTTATTAAAATTACTGACAGTTATTTCTTGGGAAGCAAAGCGATACTTATTTAGAGACAGAGAGAGTTATATCTAAGGACACCTAAACTAGAAAAGTTTGTATCAATGAGTTATTACACCATGCAAAAGAAGAAATAAAAAAGACAGCAGATTGCTACATCATATTTTAATATTAGATGCGCTGTGTCCTGTGCTAAATTTGGTCAATCTAATATATATACAATGGTCAAACAAGTTTCATTAGATATATATTATAAAAGGCATTTTCATAGTTTGCCTTTTTTCCATGTGGCAGATGTTACTACTTAGATTTAGTCAAATTTAGAATGTTTTGACTTAAGAAAAAGTGAATATGGTGGAAATACATAGAGTGTATATATGGTGGAAATAGAGTAGTGCTCAAAACTTTGAAATTTGTGACTTTGTTCAGTGTTGTTTTCTTTTGTTGTAATTAGCGTTTTGAAAAAAGTTTTCTCCTACGTATCTATCTAATAAGGACAAGAAGATTTGCACCTTGATATATGGTGTAATTTTTTTGTGGCTTCTTGTCAAGGGTAAAAAAAGAGAGAACCAGCGTTTTCTCCTCTATTGAGTGGCGAATACAGAATTACAGACAAGCTTCTCTCTCTCTTTTTTTTTTTTTTTTTTTTAACCGAAAAAAGGCTTCAACCGACACAAGCTTTCTCCAACAGTCCACTGTTCTTCCTATCTGTTGCAAAAATAAAAAAAATTACAAAAATCCTCAAAGAAACGTTTGGACAGATGCAATCTCCGCTGACTCGGACTCGGCGTCTCGGCGGACTCTTATCATTGGTGCCGTTTCTCGGTTTTCATAGCACGCGATTTGGATTGAACTAGTTCGTCTGCTTCTTCGTCATCACTCTCATCGCGCTGCCTCGTTTACCTCATCAAAGGTTGTTTTGTGCTTCCTTGTCCCGCTCTGACCTCTATTTAGTTGCTGCCGATCACCCAGACTTCCACGACACGGCTCCTCCGCTCCGATCCTGAAGCCCCCACCAACCCTTCCGTCATGGATCCCACCTCGCCGTCGCCCGCGGCCCGCCGCGCGGCCGCAATCGCGCGCCACCTCGCTGGCGCCGCCGCCCCCATCCCGGCGAGCAGCATCCCCTGGAACCTTCCTGCTGCCTGAGCTACGTCCCACCGGAGTCCACCGAACGGCCGGCGGCGTTCGCGCCGAGCGACCTCAGGCTTCTGCTGGATGGGCACGACCTGCCGGCGCGCGATTGGCTCTTCCGCGTCATGGAGGAGAGCCCCCTCTTCCGCAGCCGGAGCGCGCGGACGGGCTCCAGGGTGTTCGTGGGGCCGGACTTCAACGACGGCAAGGAAGGGCAGCGGGAGGCTACCATGCGGCGAATAGCGTACCTGAAGCGGCGCGGCGCGTTCCGCGGGTGGCTCACCGAGGACGGCGCTGACGCCGAGCTCCGCAAACTCGCGCTCCTCGACTCCATCGCCATCTATGACCACTCTCTTGCCATCAAGATTGGTGTACACTTCTTTCTCTGGTAATTTTTTGCTAGTACAACTATTTAGATCATTATTGGTTGGGTGCTTCGCGCATACAGTCATAGTGCTGCATAACTGAGTGCTTATGCTTAGAAGCATTTCACAGGCTTGTTGGTTCATGACAAATTGAGAATTTATGTCACTTTGCCTTCGATAAGTTCCATCCGGTGTTTTGTTGTTTTAGATACAGTGTGAGCTTCTGATTCTTTTAGTTGGCTTTTTTAACAGAATTATAGAGTTATAAACACGCCTCAACAGGCTCTAGACATCCTAGGCTCTTTGATATAGACAAACCACAAAGAAACAGAAACAGAAACAAAATGCAAACGAAGGCCTCAATACTAGTTTTGAAAAGCATGTTGTCCTTGTTCAATTTTCCTCTTGTCTACGTAGTGCGATAGATAGAGGTGTGGCTTGTGTTGTGCCATTGTATGAAATTCTTTCCTTTTCCGTGCTTTTGATTTGTCCCTCGCTTGTGCTGTATTTTTTTTTTCTCACACACGCAGGATGGCAGGAGCACTTGTGCTGGATTGGCAACAGTGCTAGCAAAAACCTAGTAGTATTGTCAACTCCTTTGTGGGAAGGCAGTTTAGGTTCCGGCCTAGGCGCCAACTCAGCCCAGGCCGTGATTAGGGGCTGGGTCAGTTTAGGGTTTAGGAAGGAGGCAATCAGGGAGTGATTTTAGGCGATGTGCTTCATTATTGTTAAGAAAGCACACCTAAACTATAAAGGCTGCTTCCTATACTGTGTTGCTGCCTTTTCTTGGTTCTTTATCATTTATGTAATATCGAAATGTGTTTCTGCTTGCTAGGATGGTCCAGCCCACGGCTGTAATCCTGTAGACCTCCTAGGGCGCTCGCTAGAAGCACGTTGTTTGTTTAAAACTTTTCTACCTTAATTACAAAGATGCGCAAGTATTTTGCATATTCGAGGAAAAAAACTACCAAGGGCGTGGGGTTTCCTGTTGACGGTGGTGTCGGTAGGAGCCACTGCCGCCAACACCGTCCCCACGACCGGCCTTGTTATACCCTGCGTGGTTCGTCCCAATCCCAGTTACCCCTCTACTCTCCCCTACGCACACCACCCCACCGGCGCCGTATCAACTAGCATAACGTAGTGCAATAGATAGTTTTGGTTTGTAATTAATAGTGATGATGCTGGTGTTGACCAGCTGGAAGCTGCAGTATCCGTTCATGTCAGCACCAGGATGTCTTTGAGTATCGCTACTAGAATTTAAGTCTGACTTATACCAGGGGAAAAAAAGAGACTCTGCCGTTACCTGATGTGTTTGGTTGGCGTCATGAAACATGCCTGGCCCAGGCATAACATCTAGCCACACGCTAGCAAATTTGGATGTCTGGGATTCCTGCCTAGGCCAGGTAGCTTTTCCAGGGTCCAAACCAAACAGGCCCACTAGTTTTATGGAGATTTTCAAGAGTAGATGATCATTTTTAAGAATTTCTTGTGGCTATTTAGGTTAACTTTGTCTAAAATGAATGCCTAGAAATCAAACTACTGGAATGGTCTCAAAGGAGCCAGCACATTTTTCGCTAGATTTATTTTCTTTGGTATTAATGTGCTTGTAATACAGCAGTAAGCCACCTAGTTGTTGGTACTACTGATCAGGGCTTGAACTCTGGTTCTCCCGAAAACAAGGTGACTTTTTTTTTGTGAGAACCAGAGCTACATTCTTGCCCAAGGTCTTAGGTGGGATGTGCTTGTAGTGCAGCGGTAAGTCACCAAGAGGCCTTTGGGGCCTTTCCTCAAGGTCAGGTGCAATGATTTAATGGGTTGTCTTCCCTCAAGGGTTGAGATCTCTTTTTATTTCCTTTGGCAATTAATTTTATTTCCTCATATGGAATATCTAGAATATTAAGTAAAAGAAACTGATATTGTCATTTCTTTCATCACTTACCACATAGTGTTGTATGGTGTTCTTTTATTTGCAAGCTTCTCATGTTTAGTTTGTTAAATTTCTTTTTGGATTCCAGGGGCAGTGCTATCAAGTTTCTTGGAACAAAGCGCCACCATGACAAGTGGTTGGTTGCCACTGAAAATTATGATATCATGGGTTGTTTTGCAATGACAGAACTAGGCCATGGAAGCAATGTACGTGCAGAGATTTGGACTAAGCATCATTTTTATGGTATTATGGTATAATCCCAGTAACTGTGCTGATTAAGTTCTGCTTCTGTTTCTTTATTACAAAGGTGCGAGGAATAGAGACAATAGCAACTTATGATTCAGAAACAAGAGAGTTCATCATAAATACTCCATGTGAATCAGCTCAGAAGTACTGGATTGGTGGAGCTGCTAATGTAAGAAAACATTTCGCTTGCCTAACTGTGTGCATCTGCACTCTGCATTTGGTTTACAACTTAGTAAAGATTTTCATGCCCTTTTGCAGCATGCAACACATACAGTAGTCTTTTGTCAACTCCATATAAATGGGAGAAATGAAGGAGTCCATGCTTTTGTAGCTCAAATTAGGGACGAAGATGGAAATGTGTTGCCTAATATCCATATAGCTGATTGTGGTCATAAGATTGGACTGAACGGCGTTGATAATGGGCGGATTTGGTGAGTATATTTATCTTTTTGTATTATTATATATGGCATTCAGTGTATATCAATTCCTACTTTTGACCTCTATACCAGGTTTCAGAATATACGTGTTCCTCGCGAGAACTTGCTTAATTTGGTTGCTGATGTTTTGCCAGATGGGCAATATGTTAGCATGATAGATGATCCAGATCAGGTCCTCTCTCTCTCTCTCTCACACACACACACACACACAATATGTTAAGAGGATTTCTTTTTTTTTCTTAAGAAGTTGCAACGTTGATGTGCAGAGGTTTGCAGCTTTTCTCTCTCCTCTTACACTTGGTCGAGTCAACATTGCAGTCAACTCAGTCTACATTTCAAAGGTGCGTTGCAAGGCATTTTCTTCTCTTGTAAACACGGACAAAATGTTTTGCTGATGAATTTAACAAATATAGTCCCCTAACCTTGCAGTAATTTGCTTTTAGAATTTAACCATGCAGTTGATCAAATTTGTCCCAGTAATAACAGACCAGCGTGACCAAAGTAGAGCATCACTCATTTTTTGAAGGGATAGATAACAAGTTGAATTGTTTCCCCAAAAACCTAGCTGTAGAGAATAGGAAAAACACCACATACCATTATGGTTGGTGATGAGTATAGCAGAGCTGGCTTTTGTTACAAGAAGAGTACAACACAAGATATATACAATCTATCTCTAACACTAATACATCTGAACAAGCAATGGAATTATCTGCGACTTGATTGTTTATTTGAAGGAACCTGAACAGATTCAACTTTCTGCCAGCAAAGACAGGTTGATTTGAAAAGAACTAACTTGGGCAAGTTTGACCCTGTACTGACGAATGTGCTTTGTGTTCAGTGTTGAAGCATGGATACAATTGTATTAGAAATGATGACGTGCTCTTTACTTTCCATGCATACAGGTCAGCCTAGCGATTGCTGTGAGATACAGTTTGTCGAGGAGAGCCTTTTCAATTACACCAGATGGCCCCGAAATGTTGTTGCTTGACTATCCCAGTCACCAGCGACGCCTTCTGCCACTGCTAGCAAAAGTGTATGCTACTAACTTGCTGTACCTATAATTAGTATTTAATAATTAATCATAATACAAGTTCTTACTCTCGGCTATTTTTGTTCTAATCTAGGCTTTTCTAGATACATTGCTTTTATTATGTATCTAGGCATAGCGTATATCTAAGTACATAACAAAAGTTACGTATCTAGAAAAGTCAAAACATCTTATAATTTGGAACGGTGGGAGAAGCTGCTAAGCTGTGCATTATATTACCTTCTTGTGGTACAAATTTTCCATACTCTGTAGTTGAAACTAATTCACAGCACTTCTTCTCCAATATTTCCACTTATGTAACAATAATCATTTCACTATACTTCCTTTTACAGATGTCTGATGAGTAGTGCTGGTAATTTTATGAAAAGGATGTATGTAAAGAGAACTCCTGAAATGAGCAAAGCCATACACATTTACTCTAGTGCTCTGAAGGCGACACTAACTTGGCAGAATATGATTACGCTTCAGGTATTATTGAGTCTTGAAAGAGCTATCATTATGTTTCTTTATTCTAGTCACTATTTCTCACTGGACTTTATTTTAAATATATTAGGAGTGTCGTGAGGCCTGTGGAGGTCAAGGTCTAAAGACTGAGAACCGCGTAGGAATTTTCAAAGCTGAATTTGATGTCCAGTCCACATTTGAGGGTGATAATAATGTTCTAATGCAGCAGGTTATTGTTGCTTTCAGTCATGCATCCATTTTGTCAAAGGTGCTTCATGTGGTTATAACAATTTAACCTTGTTTAGGTAAGCAAAGCACTTTATGCTGAATTTTTGGGTGCACAAAAAAAGAAGAAGCCATTCAAGGGATTGGGTTTGGAACACTTAAATGGCTCAAGCCCTGTTATTCCTGATAAGCTGACAAGTAGCACATTAAGGAGCTCCAAGTTCCAGGTAAAGAACCATAATTTATTTTGGTACTAACATATCCCTGGTATGATGTAAACTCAATCTTTGAGTGTGGATTTGTTTGCATGAATAGATGGACCTGTTCTGCTTAAGGGAGAGAGATTTACTGAAGCAGTTTGTAGAGGAGGTTTCTCTCCATATTGCACAAGGAGAAAGCAGGGAAAAGGCTTTGATGCTGGTAAAAATCAGATTTCACTCTGGCCTACTTTTCACTGTTCTATAATTTCTGTCATTGATTCATGTGACATTTTCCCAGAGTTACCAACTTGCTGAGGACTTGGCTAGAGCGTTTACTGAGCGTACAATCCTCCAAATATTTTTGGAGGATGAGAAGAATGTTCCTTCTCCTTCCCTAAAGGTATATTCACACTATTTTTTTTAGTCCTCAAATTGTATTGGTGCTATAGCTGGTATAATTGAATAGCAAAATCAATCCTATGATCTTTTCATTTCTGATTGAAATCGTGCATAATATTTCATTGTTATTGTAATGCTATAGCTGGTATAATTGAATAGCAAAATCAATCCTATGATCTTTTCGTTTCTGATTGAAATCGTGCATAATATTTCATTGTTATTGTAATGCTAATGTAACCTTTTGTTACACTTCCAGGAGGTGCTGGGCTTGCTGAGGTCTCTATATGTTATGGTCAACATAGATGAATCTGCGTCATTTCTAAGATATGGGTATTTATCACGTGACAATGTGGCCTTTGTGCGGAAAGAAGTCTTGAAACTGTGCAGTGAACTCAGGCCCCATGCGCTTGCTGTTGTCAGTTCTTTCGGAATCCCTGATGCCTTCCTTAGTCCACTTGCTTTTGACTGGATTGAGGCAAATGCACTGTCAACCGAGAGCCACTGATCTCAAGTTTCCACATAGCACTATAGCAGCCATGTTATTCAGTGAAAGTACTGAATATTGATGGCGGAGCATAGATACCATATAACTACAGGAGCACTTGCTTCCTCCTGTAGTTCACACAGTTTATAACAATTGTTGTGAAGCGTATAGCTGGAGCGGCAGATGCTGATCAGAGATGTAAGTGGTGGCTCTTGTAATCTGTTCTGTATAATAGCTTTCTTGAATAAGCCAACGTAGCCAAACAGGCTACAGTCCATGTAATGGGGCTTACAACAGTAATAATTTGCGGAGTGATGTAACCGAGTTGTTGAACAGTAAATAAAATAAGTCGATAGTGCTGCTACAGGATGCTCAAGTGCCGATGAAAGGGAATTACATATACTCGAATGGATCCATTTTCATATTTATTATGAAAATTATTAAACCAACTAAATCGGAATCACGCGCTGCTGCTTGACTGAAGATGTCAAAAGAATTTGTAGCACACTGACCACCGCATCTTTGTTGGCTTCTACCTAGACTTACCAACGGACTTACCAACAGATACCTGATCCTAAGCAGAAAGCAGTGTACAAAGGAGTCAACTCTTCGGTGATCCTTACCATGGACGATCAAGAACTAAGAGCAGAACTAGAGCAAATTCAAGGGGTGTGCTTACCTTCTGGTTGCAGGAATCTGTGATATGGAGGTGCAGGTATAGTGAGAATTTAGCTCTTATCACTATTTTTGTATTTTGATGTGGTCATATCCACTGCAGTAAATATAGCTCTACCTGTGCTGGAAGCACCAGGATAGGTGCTTGTATTTTGATGTGGTCACATCCACTGTAGTAAATATAGCTCCACCTGTGCTGGAAGCACCAGGATAGGTGCTTGTTTGACGGCATAAACTTAGATGCTCAGCAAGTGATGGAGATTGCAGAACAAGCGGTGCTAGTCTGGATCATGGCCGACGTTGCTGGATTAACAGAAGGGAGAGAGCGCGCTTTATTAGTTTTTAAAGTTCCAAACTGCTGGCAGCATCTTGGATCTATTATACTTCTCCATCCTAATTTATAAGACATTTGACTTTTTTAACACTAAGTTTGACCACTCGTCTTATTCTAAAATTTATGTAAAATATCATCTCTTCAAGAATGACTTAAATTTAACTATATTTACATAATTTTTTAAAAAAATAAAACAAGTGATCAAACTTTAGATAAAAAGTCAAACATTTTATAATTTGAGATGAAGATAGTAATTTTTAATATCAAACTAGTTGTTATTATTATTTTTAGTAAATAGATAATCACTTTTGAAACCAGCCAGAGGACTTTTTATTATTTTTAGTAAACAGATAATCACTTTTGAAACCAGCCAAAGAACCAGTGTAACTTTGAGATAAAAATGTACTTTACCAATAAAATAACAGAGACATCCAGTGTTCAAATAGCCTCCTCTATGATCTGTCTTTTCTCTCTAATATAAAGAGGTCCATTGCTTCCATTGGCATTTGGCAATTCGATACGAAGTCAAATCTGAATCAGAATATCTCAAACATGTCCTCAGACATGTCTAAATCACAACATCTCATCTGAGGCATACAAATCCAGATCATGATACTGACATAATGAGCGAAATAAAACAAATGACTGCTTGGGTCACCTCTTAGAGTAAACAATGACCATTCTGAAAAAACAAAAAATCTCCTACACTTTTGTAAGGTTTCCATGACAATGATACAACAAAAAAATGACATATCTCAGGAATTACACCGACCATCATTGTACAAATGGATGATCAATCAAATAGTTACAAATTAGACCTTGACCTACCCTATCTATAGAACAAATGTCAGTCTCGACAGCAGCTCTTGTCAGTTCCAAAAAGTGCCTGAAAATTACCCCTGCCTGCCAATTCGAAATTCCAAAGGTGTCATCAGATCTTGCCCTGATCCCCTAACGCACCATAGGCTTGTCACACATCAAAACCTTCCTACTGGCGTATGCGCCTTCAGCAGTGTCACGTATAGTACCACGCCACCCCATGGCGTTCGTTATTTCTTTGATCTCCTGTATAACTTCTCTCCGGTCACGAATATATGCTTTACCACCTGGCCTGAGTATACGGTCCATCTCCAGCAAGATGCTAGAGATATTACACCTAGTAGAGATATTCAAAGCGTGTCGTTAGAATTTACATCCTGATTGGGTATCCGGGTAACAGTACAACAACAACAACAACAACAACAACGAGCCTTTTATCCCAAGCAAGTTGGGGTAGGCTAGAGATGAAACCCAAGAGAGCGGGATGCTGGAAGACACAAAAGGGCAGAGATACAGAAAAAGGTCACGGTTAGAAGGCATCCGTTGATTCCGGTCTCCAAGTATTCCAAAAACTAAAATGGAGATATTCCAGAAAGTAGTTTTCATATCGGCCCAGAACCCCACTACGCACTTTGGCGCCTCGGGAGGCCTCCAATTGGACATGTCCAAACCACCTCAATCGGTGTTGAATCAATTTCTCCTCCAAGACTGAACCCTATCCCGAATATCTTGAACAAAATTTCTAGAAAGTATTCATATCCAGAGCTATCGCTACAAATTTAGTTAGCAAGACTGAGAGATATGAATCTTGAACAAAATTACATTTGCGCTACTGTTAAAGCAAACCAAACAGATACGAAGAATGCCACTTTCTAAGGAAATAATTGAGAAACAAGTCTATTTTTATCCCCTCAACTGTAGTGTTTGTCTAATTTGTACCCCATACTACAATAACATTCAGATCTTATACCCAGCTGTCAGAAGTGGTGAATTTGTCCCCCCCCAACACCCCCCACCCCCAAAGTAATTTTTAAATGGGTCAATTGGATGCAAGTGGAAAATATTGGCATGGGATTGTGGGACAAATTTCCCATCTTGCTGTATTAATGGTTGGAGATGTGTCACATCACTGCTGATGTGGCACATGATTGTGGACTCCAAAAACCACTGCAACATAATGCAGTGCCGCTTAGAGCGGGCTCATGGTACCAATTGCATCGGCTTTGACAGTTAAGGTAAGATTTAAACAATATGACAGTTGAGGATGAAAAATTAGACAGAGGCAAGAGTCTGGGGCTAACTGGACTCATTCCGAAGTTCCAATAATTAAATAAAGGACATACCTTTTCTGCTCCTTTGAGAAAAGACCAGATGCATGCAGCAGATCATACGTCCTAGGGTACGTATCAAAGGGTTCACACCTACCCATGGAAAAGGCAACATAATATTTAATTCAGGGCAGAAATTTTGATTCTAAAAGTTAATAAAATTACATCAAAACAAATAATAAGCTTGCGGATCATTATAATCAGTCACGTTGGTTAAAACTAACCTATGACCACTCATTCTGACTTGTGAATTCTGATAAAGAAGAATAGTGGTCCAGGAATACAAGAGGAATCAGGAAATGGTGCAAACGATCACTGTTCTCTATCCAGAATATTATCGATTGTAGTATATCAAATTTAAAGCAAACCATTTGAACCTAGAAAAAATAGAAATAATATTTAACGAACCAAGAATGTACAAAAGTGTACCAGTCATGAGCTACTCCAAGAAGCCCCCGATCAAAAATTACAGGCAGTGTATTTGGCCCACTAACAGGAACAACATTCATCACCCACCAATCAAGCTTCCGACTGATCAATGCAGCTGCAAACCTACATACAAAGTAGGAAGTAAAAACAAGACTGACAAAAATAAACAAGATCACCTTATCTCCATACATAAGCACAGAAGATTTTGTTTTCTAGATTCTTTTATCTGCAACAGGTAGCTAGCCAACAACAAGCAAAATAGAAACAAGGAGATTTCCAAGAATGGATAGGGTTTCACTACAACTATCACAGTTAAAAATGTTCAACAACTAGATGCGACGAGATTCTTTTTGAACTGAGTGGGTAAATATAGCACAACATCCTCAAACAGTTCCCATCCAGAGATGCCCTTGGAAAACAGCTTTGCAGACTCCTTGTTCAGCTAATCTTTGTTTTAGTTGCAGGCTCCAGCCATTCATCCAAAAGTACCAGTGATTATGTGTGGCTGGGGGATTATTTAATTACTCCCATAACAGTGCGGATCTCATTAATGAAAACAAAATACTTCCAATGATATAAGTTCACTTAGGTTAGTCTTAAGGCACATTTTTCAATTTGACCATCAACATCTTAAATTTCACATAGGTTGACAGCAATAGGGCTTAATACATACTCCCTCCGTCCCTAAATATTTGTCGCTTCGCTTCCCGAGAAGCAAATGCCGGCAATTTTAATAAATAATAAATATCATCGATTAGTATCATAATTAGTATCATCGGAAAGATCTTTGGATCTAGTTTTTTAACAAAATTATTTGGAGATATAAATATTGTACCTATTTTCTATAAATCAAGTCAAACTTGTGGCACGCATCCCACGGCGACATATAAATAGGGACAGAGGGAGTACTAACTCTGTTTCAGATAATATATTCATAGATATTGCTAGTCAAAGTGTCATGTCGGTGACCATGTAGTTCTAATGAACTTATATTTGCGATCATATGCCCAAGAAACAAATGAAAGGAAGAGATTTGAGAAAAATACCCTCCAAATCCAGCCCTCATGTCCATTACATTTCGAACTTTGAACTTCCTCCACTTAAAGACACGGATATAACCGTCAATTATGTCCTCCCAAAATTTTGTTTCTGCTTTGAAAAGCTCATTCTTTGATGAGAAGGCATCCATTTCAACACCTTGAAGCCTCTTTGGTGGCTCCATTAATCGTGCAGGCCATTGAACAGGGGTTGTTGGTGCTTCGGCATTCTCTGGAAGCGGACTAATACATGCTTTCAGACTAACATACCTAAGATAAAATAGAATGTAAAGAAAAGCTGATCAGATAAATCCATATAAGCTCAAGGCGCAATGTGATCTGATATAGAGAATAAATAATCTCATCAAAATAGCACTCGGCAGCAGTAAAAAAGGCTAGACCCAGCTTACAGAAGAGGATGCTAAATTGATATGTATTTCAATAATTTTAGCAACAGGCTAAATGAGTTAGACAAATACCAGGCATCATCTGGGTTATCATCAGCACCACAAAGTGGAGGTTTGACTGCAGGACCACGGTTCATGTAACAAAAGTTATTTAAGGGTTTCCTCCACATAGCAATATATCCCTCTTTCTTCACAAGCTCCCAACAAAGTCGGGTAGTGAGGTCTTCCATCTCTACATGATTTAGTATATAAGCAACAGTTTCAGGACAAACAAAAGTCATTGAATGTAAGCATATGAAACTGATGATGCAAAAAAGTTTACACGAGAAACACTTATTACTGAGTATATTCCATAAAGTGTTTTCAGATTTTAAATAAAACAAGAGCAACTTTTCTAAACCCCTTAGCATTAAAGGGGTCCTCAATCCTCAGTTATAATAGCAATTTGATTGGTAGATTTTCATCTTATATAGATATAGTTCTGCATGGGTATATTATTACAAAACCATTCTCAAAGTTCAGATGAATAGTCGCAATAATGCCTAAAATGGTAATACATATCATGCAAATTAACTTATGTGAGGCCAACTTAGCATGTGGTGAGAAAGGCAAAATTCAAGTCAAAATACATGAAGTTGACCTAATAAGGCAAGGAGTTTTAAATAAATGTTAGATATATGTATACAGCAACACCTGGTTATTTCTCATCAACAAACACAAACTACACAATTTACCAGTTATGAGTATGCAGGATAGCAGGCACTAAAAAATGAATTTGATTATGACAAATCTTGAGCCTTAAAGAAGAACTACCGAACTCATTCAAGAGTTAACTTATCACCCTAATAACAAAAGAAAAGGTACAACAAAGTAAGTACAAAATACCTTTCCATGCCTCATGTTGGGCCTCTTCATGCTTATAAACAGGTTGGGCTGCCCAAGCAAAGTAGCCTCCAGCTCTAAGCAATCTATTAACCTCCAGGAGCAGGATACCATCTAAATAAACAAATACGATAACAAAACTTAGGCAAACTTGGAAAGCACATAGATACATGGCACATCATCTTTGCGGTCAAGTTTAATGAAAAGATATTTTCTGCTTTGAGAATCAAAAAATAAATTCAACGTCTAACAATGACAAATATTCTTTGAGAATTTGAACAAAATATCATCCCTGCAGACCGAAACAGAAAGACCAGGAAAATTGGAAGAGAAGAGATAAGTGAGCATTCAGCCTAATTGCAAAGATACAAAATGGCAACAAACAGAGTGCAATGCTGATTAAAAAAATAATTATATAGCAATCACTGCTCACCATCACGAGTCCAATTTATTCGGCAGCGTGAACAATGAATTATATCAAACGCTTGGCTTGGATATAATAACCTGTGTGTTGCAAATGCTGCTACCATTGCAGGCACACCACGTTCAAGAGCAAACTGTATCTGATTTTCATGAACATCTTTTGGAGCTATAGACAATGTCAGGACGTCACGTGAAAGTAAATATGCACCAAAACTTGCTACTCCACAGCCAACATCCAGGACAACTCGAGTATGAGATCCAAATGTGACATTTGGTACCATCTGGATGAACAGAGGGAAACAGGTTGCTCTAGTCAGAGTCGTGATAAAATTTCAAGCACTTTGAAGAATGTTTGACATCAAACCTGGGAAATCTGGTCTAGGTATTGATTTGCTCCATGAATGAATTGAGTTCCGCCTCCAGGAAATCTGAATTTATCTTTGACCTTGGTGATCCAATTCTGTCCTCCTTTGTCATCAACCAATCTTGTGTGAGGCACATTGCTAAACCAGACCTGCATTCAATCAAATAACATATAAGAAAGTCCTTTAACTTGAAAATCTTGGTTTCTGCAAAATAGCCAAGTCAGCTAGGCCAAATAGAACAGTTATGCATTCATCAAATGCCAGCATAAGACATGTGTTCATTTCAACTAACATTTCGGGTTGCTGACAAGACTAGCATTCAATGGCTGTCTTAGTAAAGTACAGAACACAACAATACAGCTAAGTCCCTGTTGCAAAACCACAAAATTCGAAGAAACATGGCGGCTAAAAATCATCAACTTCCGCATAGATCGTGGATGAAAGTTACAGTAGCCTTACCATATTAGTTGTCTAAGTAACATGTACACCGAATTGTCACTACATGCGGGTTGCTACTGAAATGGCAAGGAAAAAAAAAAAAAAAAAAAAATACATGCTCACCTCGTCTCTGCTCCGAGGCCAGGGGATGGGCGCCTTGTACCCGTTGGGCGCCGGCACGAGGCAGCTGAGACCCTTGTCCTTGGCAGGGCAGTGCCGCTCAAACCTCTCCCCGCGCTCCGTCGAGGGCAGCCGCTTGATCTCCTCCTCGTTGTCGAGGCAGGGTATGTACTCCCTCATGCTCTCCGGGCAGACCGGGAACCTCCCAATCCGCACCCTGGGTGGTCCGCCGCTGGCGTCCCCATTGCTAGGCTCCTGCGGCGCGGTCTCGTCGGTGGCCAGATCGGTGTCGTTGGCGCCGACGCTGCCGATGTCGAAGTCATCCTGCATAGCTCCGTCCTCGCCGACGATGCCGAGGCGCGCTGGTGGCGGAGGGGGCAGGAGGGGAGGCGGCGGCGCCGGAGTCGGCGGTGGTAGTGAGGGCGGGGGCCAGGCATTGGGAGCAGGAGAAGCAGGCGGGGTGGTGGGGGTAGGGATCAGGGACGGGTCGAAGGAGATGTTGGAGTTGGGGGAGAGCGCGACGGCGGGAGAGCGGGAGGAGGACCCGGGCGCCGACGAGGAGGAGGCGGACGAGAAGAAGACAAGGCGCGGGGAGGCGTCGGGCCAGTGGTAGCCAACGAGGAAGGCGAGCGCAACGGCGAAAGCGAGGACGGCGGCGCGGAGGAGGTGCGGGCCACGGAGCAGGTCGGCGCCGTGCGCGCCCAGAGCCTTCATGGCTGGGCCCTCAGGCCTCGGGAAGATGTCGGCGCCGTGCCTTTGCGTCCGTTCTGCGTCGTTCGGGACGATGCGGAAGGGATGGGATCACCGAAGGCCAGGGTCAGTGAACTACTGAGCTGGGCCCAGTGAACTACTACTGCAGTTTAATTTTTCCTTTCTTTTTTTTGTCTCGTGGACCCAGCTGTCAGCAAGGCTACAGGTATCTAGGCCGCCGCCCAACGCAATGCGTGGGGGTGGCGTACTGCGCCGTGCCCATCGTCCAGCTCGGCGGCGACGGCGCCGTGTCCATGTCCCAGGGAGGGGTAGTTTGTCAATTTGGTGCCGTGGATGATAGCGGGCCGCTATAACACCGAGTGTCACCTATATGATGAAATAATTTCAAATAGAAATCGAACTAATCCTAGTCAGGACTTGTTTTGATGTAAATCCAAGCCCGAACAATTTCACATGTACTTTCTCTGTTTATTTTTAATTATATTTATATCACTTCTTGAAAAGCTAACCATACTCCGACTTTAAGCTCTGTTTGGATCCTATGAACTAGTAACTAGTTGACTAACAATTAGTCCATAAAGATCTAAACAGTTGAACTAGTAGGTGAACTAGCGGGTAAACTAATGACTAATTTAACTTATTTCAACTAGTACTAGTTCACTAGTCCACAAAAAAACCCAACTAGTTGAACTAGTTGTTAGTTCATTGGATCCAAACAGGGTCCTTAATCAAATAATATATATAAAAATATTAATATTTATACATATAAGAAAATATTAATATTTATTATACATAATTAGTATCAATAGATATACCATTGAACTTATTTTGATAAAAAAATATTTAGAGTTACAAAAGTTACTAATATTTTTTTATAAAACTAGTCAAACTCAAATCATTTTGACCAGCATGAATATCATAGCAACACATAAAAGGAAAAGAGGGAATATCAATGCATATGGATGAATTGTGGTATATTGGATACTTTAGAGTACAACGAAACAAAGCTATTGCAGTGTATAAAGCATCATAGAGACATAGACCAGCCATTTGAATCGGATGTAACACCCTTGGTGTTACGTTAACCTAAACCACACCATGTCATCATATTATGCATTAAGCATCATGTTTATCAATTTAATGAAAATGCAATTAACATATGATCATATGCATCATTAAGTTGATCACTAAGCATTAAGTGTATTAGTGCATTTCATGGTGTTAGTGGTCCTTGCAGATTAATGCTTTGTCTTGTATGTTAAGCATGTGGTTTGTTTTGACCTAAGTGTAACATGTCTTGGTTGCTTATGATGTTGAATAAACCCTAGAATAGATTAATGATCTTGTTATGTATTCGATTGCTTGGCTAACTATGTTTAACATTTTAACCATGTTTTACAAGTCAACTTATGGCAAGAAAGAATCAAAATTGGCATTTGAATTCAAATCCCAACCCTAAGTCAATTTGGCTAAGTGTTGGAAATTGAATATCATTTTCAATTTTGAGGAGCTAACCATAATTAATTTTCTAAATAAAAGTTGCTAATCTTTGGCACCATTTTAAAGTATAAACTTTATACTTTGAAAATGTGCTATTGGTTAGGTCCAAAGATCACTAATTAATCTCTATTTAATTGTCCAAAGAATCAATTTGATGTTTCCTTTTCAAAACCCTAAAAATTTCAAAAGCTTTTACCCCTTTCTTAATTGTGTTCAAAATATTCAAAATTTGGGAAAACTTCCAAAATACAGATTGTACATATCTTTGAGCTCTACAAGTTTGGTATATAAAGTTTTTCAAGTTTTTGAATAAAAATTGAAGTAATTTCAAAAGTTTGTTAAAATTGGAATTTGCCCCTTTTTAATTTTCAAACTCTAATTCAAAATTTATTCAGTTTCATGTAAAACTCTTTTAATAAAAGTTGTAGATCTTGAAAAATGGAACAACTTTTATTTTTGGATATTTTCATCTTTTATTCAAAATTTGAAAGTAATTTTGAAATCCCAAATGTTAGGATTTAGACTCTTTTTCAAATTCAAATTTCAATTTCAAAAATATTTGAAATCTGACAAAACTTGTTTAATGAAAGTTGTAGGGCATGAAATTTTGTGTACTTCATATTTTGGAGATTTTCATGTTCAGTTCAAGTTTTAAAAGTAATTTTAAAAATCAAAATGATGACCTGGTTGCTACAAGATCTTGGCCCTATCCTGCTCGACCACCGAGCAGCTTGCCGGCGCCCGCCGTGGCCAAGTTGGCCATCTCCTTGCGTCGGACACGCCGCAGCCGCGTTGGCATAGCTCGAGCAACTGCTGGCCACCCCCAGAAGCATCGGCTTCGCCTTCAAAAGCCCCAACACGCCGGCGTCCACCTTTTTCCCTCCTGCACCGCCGCCGGCCGATTATGCCCGCCGGCAAAAATTGGCCGTCGTCACTCCACTTTCATCCCTCTGTTCGTGCGCTCACCTCCGCCTCGCTCTTGCAGTTCTGTCGAACCTGCTCGCGCTTCGCCTCCCCGCCCAAGCTAACCGCGTGTGACAGAACCGCCCAATTTATATACGATCAAGCATGATTGTCTCCATTACTCACGTTGACACGCACATGCCATTACGTATATAAACCCGGTAGTCTGCCGAGAGTCACGAAGGACCTCGGTAAATCAACTTACAACCAGAATCGTACTCGATTAAGCAAATACATATCACATACTCAGAGTTCGCAGCAGAAAAATTATTACAATAGGATAGCGAATAAGGAATAAAAGTTTAGTTGCAAATTACTTTCCAACGAAACAAGGTTTGGAAAGATTACCAAATCAAAAACTTGAGTGGTATTGCTAGCTTAAATGACATCCTTCAATGAAGCATAGGTGAGAAACATATACGGAGTAGCCGTGCCTATCGGCTTTTAGTTAACACCATCTGCAAACAAGCAATTCACCTGCAACAGGGTGGGATAAAACCCTGAGTACTCAATTGTACTCCGTAAGACCTACCCGTCAGGGAGAAGAAACAAAAGACATCAAGGATCATGATAGGCTATATGTGTGGAGTTTGATGGCTAGCATCGTTTGCAGAAAAGCTTACTAATGTATCCTTACTTTAGCCTTTTAATAGCAGAATTAAATATTGAGCTAATTAGGACTACATTCGCACCTTTTCTATCATGCCATTTTAATCATAGCAACCATCACTTATAGTTGGGATATCAATCATAATCCTCCCATCATCATCAAATGTATTATTTCTTACTACGTCTCTGCGAAAAGGTATGAGTTTCTCACTATCCGGAGAGAGACGGCGATTCGAATCGATTACACCCGGTGGGTAAAGCCCGTATCACACACCTTTGCAAGCCGGCCAAAGTCTGCGCTCAAGTCACTGCTCGCTCTATTCGAAAGATAGGCTTGATCACGCTATGCAAAACTCATGGTACTGCATCCTCACAAGTCGTGCCCGTTCAGCCCGTAGCCCGTAGTCACGCAGGGTCTTGGACAGTACCCTTTCCCCTTCCGATCGTCCCAGTAATGCATAAGCGTTCAAGAACTACCTCGAATAAGCTAACCAGTTTCACCGTCGAAACGAGTTATTCGGCGGTTATGTGAAGGTACGTTCAATCTCACACCTAGATCCAGAATACGGCTCGGTCCTTAATCGACACAGACGGAAAACACCAAATTCCGTCCGGTCTCCAATTATTAACTATCATATGATTAAGGATATCACATATATATCCCGTAGTGAAATAAGTAACCAACCTACATCTCGCGGGAGACAGGAAATCACCCGACTTCTACCGATCTAAGCATGGCTAAGCATTTAAGGAGAGCGTCCTACACATACTAGTGAGACAATATCCAAAAGTAACGGTAGATCAAAGTAATCATGCAGCAACGGTTTCACCCAACTCCTATTTACGTAATGCACATTACACTAGACTTATGGTGTAATAAAGCATTTGTAAAACAAAGAGAATGGGTTATGCTCCGGGGCTTGCCTGTGTTGCAGAGAAGGTTAGCGGTTAATCTTGACATTGGCATCTTCCGTGAAATCATCCTGTCAGGATTGGATCATCACGAAACTTTTTTGAGGCTTGACCATCACGAATCCTCTCGCTCACGTGTACTACACGTAATGAAATGATGCGTGTTTAATGCTATGCACGACATGATGCATGATGAGATGATTTGCTTAGGTAACAACAAAAGAAAGCTACATAAGGTTCCATGTGTGCAATTCTCTTTCTCTGGTGACAACACTATATTATCAAGTTTGCTTAAATAAGGATATATGTCACTTGCTTTTAACTTCTATACAGAGTAGGTGCATATCTCCTCTCTGAAGAAGTTACCACAAAACTTGCAAGCAACCACATACTAGCTACTATAGGTCTATCATAATTATTATCACAAATGAATCAAGTTGCCGAGGACCATTTGGGTTTCATGATCCAAGGTCTACAATCAATCCAAAAATCACACCAATCATCACATGCTTAACCCTTTTCAAAAGCTATAACCAATAAGCATCAAGATCATCACTTAACTAATTAGTAAAACATTATTAGTTTAAGTTGAGTAATTCTTAATTAAATTCAAGATGCTCCCAGTACATATGTTAATACTATTAAGGATATTAATTAATACTACTAAACACACTAAGGATACAAGGTTAAAGCAATCAACTTAAGTAATAAAAACAGGACAGCAGAACAGCACTCATTTCATGCAATCATAACTAAAGATCTAGACATCCAAAAAGAGTGTTCCTAGACTTTTTGGAAAATTTATAAAGTTGTCTACAAGTTTGTTATTGTCATCTCAAATCAATTCAATGGTTATCAAGGTCAAACAATTCAGATAAACAATTCTGTCCAAGATTGGACAGAATCTGTCCTGGTATTTAATATACTCATAACTAGAGCTATAAATCACCAAAAGTAGTGATTCAAGATAATTTGGAAAGCTTAGGAAAAACACTACAATCTCTATTTATCAACCAGAGGTGATTCTCAAGCTAAATAGTCAAACAACTTAGTCTTTCAGGGCTGCACCGAAAACAACTAAAAACTGATTGACAGCATAAACAATCTATAACTCCCAAACCTGTTGTCCTAAAATCATGAAATTTTAAGACAAACTAGGGATGGAAATCCTCTACAACTTTTGTATCCAAGCTATCCACAGAAAATATTATTGTGGATACAAAAACTACCACTGAACAGGATCTGCTCAGGTTGTCATTTCAGCACTCATGTGTGCACTAGTTTATCATTTGACCATGAATAAAGGCAAACATGACAAGCATAAACATAGATCATGGATTACTAGTAACTTAACTATTTATATTATGCACTTAGTCACAAGCCATGACACACCAGATAGCAAATACAACCACATAGAAATAAATCATGCATGTGAGAACCTATGGAGAGATTAAGTCTAGGAAAGGAGATCATACCATCTCCATGGCTTGGTTCTGAGTGAAGAAGGGGTGTGCTCTCTAGTGGAGAGGATGATATATCATGAACAATGGAAGAGATGAAATGGAATGAAGAGAAAGCAATTCTCTACATCATATATATAGATAGATGGATGATGGGCATGGGGAAGGTAAAAATCACATTTCTCCACTTTCAACCAACCATGGCTTGACACAAGGAGGGAGAGGTGGCAAGATCACCCACTCACCACATGACACATAGAGGGAGAGGTGGCAAGATCACTCACTCACCATATGACACATGTGTAGGGAGAGGTGGCATGAGAAGATGCATGAAGGGTGAAAGGTGGCAAGTGTCTAGATGGAGATGGAGAGTAGAGAAGAGAAATCAAAATTCTCCATTCATATTCATGTGAAAGCTAAATAATTATTTGACAAGTTCTCTTTTAATTATTAACTTATAACTAGGTTATGAACATTCCAACTTAGCAAAACAATCAGTCACAATTATTCACTTAAGATTAATAATCATTTACATAGTCATTTAAACTTTTACATGAGCAAAGGAAAAGATATTTCTTTTATCAACATAACACACAAACTTGTTAGGTAAACTACCACCACTCACCAGCAAGATATATATTACTTTTCACCATTCATATCTATGCAAAAGATCTTATTAAACTTAATCAAACAACTACTTAATTATCAAAATATTTATTAAATATGAAAAGGCATTTTTCTTTTACTACATGGTGATTTGTGAACACATCAAGACAAACATGCTATTGACATGGAACCTCAAAAGTGGAGTGGCTCATGATCTTTAACTAAATTCTAGAAACTCCCTTTAGTTGTTTCATGATTGTTTATTTCTAGAAAGAAATTATATATATGTCTATATGCATGCAGGCTTATATACCTAAGCAAGCAAGATAATAAAATAACAAATCATCTACTATTCAATTAAAGTATTTTAGAAACAAACAATACTTTATTATGCTAAGACAGCAAGGTAACTAATTGCAACATTCAAAACATGCATATACTTAATCAAATTGCTCCTTTTTCATTTATTAATAAATATAGAAATAATGATTTACTAAACATTGTCAAATTTGTCTCAAACTTTTTATGGAGATTGGGATTGTCATAAAACAGCTGTAAAACAAAGTTCATAATTTTTGGATATTTATGTTGACCTACAAAAATCATGGAAATTACTTTTCTCAATTAAAAGATGTAATTTTAGCACATGCCAAAATTATCAAACATGATAAACTCCTATTTTTCTATACAGGGCATATCACAAGGAACACAAAGAAATTTAGTTTATAATTTTTGGAGCTCTAATTATTTAACTATGCAATAATCAAGAAACAATACATTTTAATCTTTTTAAAAAAAGAGAAAAGGAGAACTCCTGTGCTTCTCCTACCTCGGCATAGAGACGGGGCCGTGGGCGGGCGATGGCCGGACGGTGGCGATGGCCGGACGGTGGCAAACGACGGTAGCGCAGGCTCGAGACGAGCTCGAGGCACAGCGAACTTCGGCGGCAAGGTGCTTGGTGCGACCCGAGGTGGCCGGTGGAAGCTTGGCGGCGAGCATCGGCCGGCAATCGGCGGTCTTGAACAAGCCGACGCCGGGCGATAGGATGTCGCATGGTGGCTCTGTAGGTTTGGGGCGTTCATCTGGACAGGGTTGAGCACGGTGGTGCCCTAGGTTTGGCCGAGAAGGGCTTGTGGCGCCTCGGCCGCGGCGGAAGCAGCTCGGCGGCATGGCGGCCGGCAGTGAGGAAGAAAATGCCGGCTGAGTGGCTCCGACGGCAAGAGCCCGCCCTGGTGGGTGCAAACGGTGCGCGAGGATGTGGCGGAGATGTACATGAACGCGTGTGCGCAATTGTAGAGTGGTGTGCATGAATTTTGCCGACGACCGAGGATAACCGGCGGTGATGCAGGAGAAGAAAAGAGAGAGGGCGACGGCAGGTGCTAGCTTTTAAAGGGAAAGGGAAGGTCGGCGAGGTAGCCTGGGGTCTTCACGACGCCCGGCTAGATGTTTGGTTGCGCCGGATCAGCCGGAGATGGCGCGGGGAAAAGGGCCACGGCATCGCCCGGCGGCCAATGAAGGTAGAGGAGAAGATGGCGACGGCAGAGACGTGGCGGCTACCGTAGCGGCCCGAAATACTATCTTCTCCTCTCTCTAATTCTCTGCCCGATTGATAGAAAACCAAGCCAATTGCACCATGACACTCTCCAATAGGTGTTCTTCAACTTGGATTAAGAGATCATAATCTAACTTGGTTTGGTTTGTAAACTATCTGCTGCTAAACATTAGTAAAAATAAACCGCTACACTCAATTCAGTCAAAAGCGAGTTAATTACAAAGTGATTAGCTAACTTTGGCAATTATTTAAGGACTAACCAACAATCAATAAGCTCAACCAAATACACAACATGAAAGTATAAACTTTGTTCTAACAAACAGTGGATTAGATTATAGAACTTTAATTGTGAGAAAACCATTTAAATCAGCCCTAGAAATCGAATTAAGTTACTGAATTCCCAGATTTAAAATTTCCAAGTCTGTTTCCCAATTTCATTTCAAATTCGAATTTAAGGCCACTGTTTGAACATGATAAAATGAGATTTAGCCCTAGGCCCTTAAATAAAGTTTGTTGCATACATTTTGTACTACAACTTTTATTTAGGGTCCAAACCCAAAAAGTAAAGAAATCATATAGCTGCACTTTAAGCTACTTACTAACTTGATAAAGGCATGTATGACCTATACATCTTCATGAAAGCACACTTAGACAAAAGTATAAATATAAACCCTACCTTATTTTTAATTATAAAGCATTCTAGGTCATCTTTAGGATTATTTAGTAAACGTATATGCTGCACACCTAAACAATTGCATTTACTCATACATTGCAAGGCATACATTCATGGGACTTTTATAAGAAATCATGCATTATCATATGCTCATGATGCATGTATAATGATGCTCATGCTAATGATATGTAATGCAAAACATAATTAACACTTAGGGTGTTACACCGCGCCGCCGCTTTCTTCCCAAAAGCCGGTCAGGGCGCCGCCGTAGGCCACATGCCGTGGTCAAGGAGCCTCGGGTCGTCCCATGAAACCCCCGAGCGCATCCTCGCTTCGCCGTGACGCCATGGATGCCGTCGGCCTGACGTCGCCACCTCTACCGCGTCAAACGAGCGGGAACAGTCGATCGCCGTCGGTGCGCGCCGCCATAGCCGCCTCCGACATGGACACCTCTGCTCCGCTCCACCTTCGTTTCAACTTGCTCGAGCCTCAAACTGCGGTGAGCCTCTATAACCTTCCCTGAGCGTTTGCGGGGTCAATCGTGCCCTGTAACGGTGAACGCCGTTGCGCCGCCGCTGCTGCAGCAAGCCGAGCCGCCATGGCTGTCGCCACTGCCGTTCCAAACCCTAATTGAGTCACCCAACCCTCCAGCTTGGTTCGCGGGGTCGTGGGGAGGGTGCCTGTGTGCTCGTCGTCATCGGAGTTCTCGCCGCCGGCGAGAACCGCGGCCGGCGCCGTCGTGCCCCCCCCCCGGTTTGAACAGGCGCGGGAGGAAGGAGAGGATCCGGCCGGGCTGGGCCAAATCAGCCGTGTTGGGCTGTTGCCCGCAGCCCAACATCAGCAGGCCAGGCCTGTTTAGGCCTTTTTTTTTCTTTTATGTTTTTCTTCAAAGTTGAATTTAAATGCTGACTTTTGTTATTTTCATAATTCAATAATTTGGGCAAGTAAAAATATGATAAAAATATGTGTGTGATCCTCATGGTATGTAGTTTCATGGAAAAATATGTTTGCAGCATGTTAAGTGCTTTTGTCATGCTCAATAATTCCATGCTTTAATTAATAAATGCATAGTCTTTGATTTTTATAGGGTAGTATATTAATCTAAAAATCATGAAACTTTAGGGTTAAGCTTTTGGTGCTAAAAGGAACCTTTAATAAAATTTGGGCACTGTTTTGAGCAAGTTTGATATAAAGAATAATTTTCACCTTGTTTAAAGCCTGTGAAAATGATTAATAAAGTAACCATTATTTAATTAGTTTTCTAATTAAATTGTTGATTGATTTGTGGTTTTGTTTGAAGTCCATGGATCAGCAAAACCTCCCTGGTCCAAGGCATGATCATGTATAGTGATATGTAGAGTTGCTCACATGTTTACATAAATAATAAATGCGTAAAGTAATTTATTATATGCTTCACTTAGGTTGATTCCCTTTTGGTATGATTTGAAGACCACGGACCATTATTCACCTTAATGATCCATGGCTTGGTTGTGTAGTATTAGTTGTAGTCATCATCACCTGTGTAGTAGTAGTTAATTAATTAGTAAGTTTAATTAGCGGCTTTCAACAACTGTAAAAATGGTTAATAAATTAGTAATTAACCTTAATCACCATAGGATTGATTGACTTTGGGATTGAGTGATGACCCTAGGTCATTAACCCTAATGACCTTCGGCAATTCATTTATGTTAATTAAGTTGTGTTATCCATGTCGTCGTAATTGCTACCTGCGATCCCTTGATACAACTATACCGTGAAGAAAAGTTGTATTCAAGATGATGTGAAGTTAAGTTGTTTCATCCATGTTGCCCTGCATCATGTCATGCATTTCATCATACTTAGTATACATCATTTTATATATGTGTAGTGTGTAACATTCTAAATGTTAATCAAGTACATTGCATTTTTCATCAATGCATAAGCATCATTTGGCATTTTGCTCATATGCATAAGCTATTGCAAGTTTCATGTGTGCCATGTACATATTCGAGTAACGATCTCAAAAGTTGCTTAAAAGTGTCTAAAATGATGTTTGAGATAGGGTTTATGTACAAAAATTTTGCTAAAACATGCTCACATGTGATGATAATATCAATTGTGCTTGTTTTCAAGTTGCTAAGTGTCCTAAAGTGGAAGTATATGTTTTTTTTCAGTTTTTGGGGTTAAGCCCTAAATAAAAGTTGTAGTACAATTTATGTGCTACAAAAGTTATTTAAGGGCCCAAGGCTAAATCTTTCTTTAAATTGTCCAAAAACTAGCCTTAAATTTGAACTCAGTGTTAGTGGATAAAGACTTAGAAAATTTTTCTAAGTCCTTGATTTTCAGCAGCAACATTCGATTTTCAGGGCTATGGAATTTAGGCTTTCATAAATAAAATTTTGCAACCAACTGCATCATTTGATAGGGTGAAGTTTCTACTTTGACACCATGGATTTGGTTGACTTTGATCCTTCTTGTGTTGTCCATAATTAAATGATTAAGATAGCTAATCAACATGTTCAGTGCTCTGTTTTTTATTGAAACCGAGTTTTCAGTTTGTTTTTACTATTGTTTAGCATTTTATAGCTTGCAAACCAGTGAGTTTTAGCTTATGATCTTTTAAGCAAACATGTAGAGAACCTATAGGAGATTACCACGGTGAAGTTGGTTTCCAATTTCGCTTCATGGATCGGGAGATAAAGATCAACGAAGTTATTTGGCCGATCGACCCCGCCAGCGCAGCTCGGCATCGGCACCCCACATCACCGCCGACGTGCCGTGCATCGTTTTTCTTGCCGTTGCCACGCCACTCCTGCTCGTTCATTGCTTCACGCCGGCAATTCGAGAGTGGAGAAGCCTCACCCTTGCCCATGCCACTGCCGGAGCCAATCAGCTAGCTCACCGCCGTCTTCATTCGCCGCCCCTTTGCTCATGCCGCCACCGCAACGGACGCCCGCGTTTTCACAGCGGCAACACATTGCGGCCGCGTGGATAAATTCATGAAGTCACTAGCTAACCCTCCGAGCTTGCCCGGGCCTACAAATTGACCACAAGGGCCGCCCGGCCGTTTTTCGTTCCTGCTCACCGCCGGCGGTTTCCACCCTTATTTGTGAAATTGGTCGTCAACACTTGATCTTGGTCCAATTGCGTTTGCCACCAACCGCCATCCTTGTGCGCGTCGTTCGTTTGCAACCGATAGCGTCGTGTGCCATTGCTTGGGAGTGGCTCAAGCCGCCGTTTCTTCCTCACGGCCGGAAAGCACCGCCGTTTTCCGCTCCGCCCGTGGGTAAGCTGCTCCGGTGAGCCACTTGCTGTATCACTCGGTGTTACGGACTTGTCTTGACTCATGGATCGTGGTCGGCCGGGGTTTTCCTATCTCTTGCGCACGGGCCTCGTCGAACACCGACTTACCGCCGGTGTGAGCCGCCACGGCCGCTCGGGTGCCTCCTCGGGTCGCCAATCTAGCCAACCTAGCCCTAGACTAGTCCGCCTTGATGTTGTGATCGTGTGGGTGTGCTCACCATAGCCTAGACCCTCACCGGGCGACGAGATACGCCGGCCGCCGCCGTGGCGCCAGGGGCCAGCGCCTGGCCGAGCCCCGGCCGGCGCCGAGGCCAAGCCTGAACGGCTTGCGTGATTGGGCCAGGCCAGCGCATGCGATCGGGCCGAAGTCGGGCCGATTTGAGCCCGCAGCTCTCCCTCTCCTTTTAAATGTTTAAACTTTTCCCCGCAAATAAATAGTGTTGCCTTTTATGATTTTCATATGAATTTGTATGAGTGTGATAAAATTCTAAGAATTTTTATGTGGAATCTCTGCAGTAGTATCTTTGTAATAAAAATATAAAACCTGAATTTTGGATAGTTCCTGCATGATATAAAATTGCCTCTTTTAATTAAGAAATGGATATTTCTTGATTTTTCTAGGATAAAATATTGATCCAAAAATCATGAAAATTAGTTTACATTCATTTCATGTCATCACCAACCTGTATAAAAAGTTTGAGATGAATTTGAGAATGTTTTATAAAATCATTATTTCTAAAATTAAGAATAAAAAAAAAAAAGAAGAGTATATGATTTTATGTGTGCATATAATTGAATGTTTATTTTCATATCCTTTTCTGTTATCATCATGGGGTACTGTTTATATGTGAGATACTTTAATCAAAGAGTAAATACTTTATTATTTTCTATCATGATTGCTAAGTGTAACGATATTAGTTTCATGTCTCGTTTTCCTTTTCCAATTAAAACAATTATATGACATATATGTAATGTTTGTGTGACTTTTAGATTTGCCTGATGACCTTGAATTAGGAATCTCCTTTGATCCTTGGTAATCCTCTTGTTTAGTGAGAAGATCATGATACACTAGATGGTAGCAAATAATTGTTGCTTTCTAGTAATTATATTAATTCTTCCAGAGAAGAGATATGCACATACTCGGTGTGTTTAGAAATAAGTGATGTTAATTTATTTAATTAACTCTGATAATATAGTGTTGTCATCGAGAAGAGAAAGAGAACTGCACACATGGAACCTTATGTAGCTTTCCATTCTTGTCATTCCCATGATCATGTCGTCATATATCATTTCATGCCATAGCATCGTATCATCAAGCATCCTATATGCATTCTTGTTATTTACGCATCACATACATTCATATAGGATGGGAGGAAGAGGATCTCGTCGAGTACGTAGTGACCAAGGAGAAGGATCCCTGGGAGCCGCCACCGAAGACGAAAAGACGAGACTCTAAATTACTTGTCGAATTACCCTAACTACGGACCTCCAACTTTCACCGAGGCAAGCCAGGAGCATCCTAAATACCTATTCTATCTTTTTGGAATACAATTATACTTTTCTTTTTTTATAGTAATTGTTATGTGCATTAAGTTATCGGGGTGGTTGACACCGTTGTTGCATGACATCCTTGTCCACTAAAATGAAAACCGCTTATCTTACTAGATGAAGTAGATAGATTATGCTTAGCCATGCTTAGATCATTAAGAAGTCGGATGATTTCTGTCATTCGCATCACTTAGGATCGGTACATGTGATATCCTTAATCATGAGGTGAATGATAATTGGAGACCGGACGGAAATCGGTGTTTGGCAAGACATATAGGTCTTGTATGCTTGTATTTTTCCCGTCTCGAATCGATTAAGGACCGCATCGTATTACGGATATAGGTGTGAGATTGAGCGTACCTTCACATAATAATAACAGCCGAATAACTCGTTTCGATTTGTGAAACCGATTAGCTCATTCGAGGTAGGTTTTGAACCGTTGGCACTACTTGGGAGGAGAGCATACGTTGTGAGGGGATCGATCCGAAATCCAAAGAAGAACTACAGGCCACGGGTCGTTGGGGTACTGGACCGGTGAGGATCGAGGACCATGAGTTTTTGCGTAGCGGTTCAATCCTATCTTTCGAATCCAAGTGAACGGTGATTCGCGACGGGTGAGGTACACACTCGTGTGGGGTGTGTGATACGGGCTTTACCCATTTGGTGTAATCGATTCGAATCGCCGCCTCTCTCCTGGGATAGTGAGAAACTCATACCTTTTCGCAGAGGCGTAGTAAAAGAGATGGAATTCACTATTGATATTGGAAGGATTATAATTGGTACCTCATCTTTAGTTATATGCTTGTTATAATTCAGAGGTATGTTTTAGAAAGGTGCAAACCTAGTTAGGAATTACCTATCAATAACTTTCTTTGTCGTTATACATAAAACCTTGGAAATTAATAATGAGCTTTTTCGCAAAAGTTGCTAGCCAACAAACCCCACCATACATAACCTATCATGTATCCTTGGAGTTTTCGTTTATTTCCCCGTCGGGTAAGTCTTATGGAGTACAATTGAGTACTCGGGGTTTTTACCCATCGTTGTGTGTGTTATACTTTATGAAGGCTTTGGCATTGCTTGCTTTAATCCCGTGGATGATTTGAATTAGTAAGACCAACGGGCATGGTCACATCGTATAATTCTCTCATCATGCTTGTAAGGAGGTTTGATGGAAACTGGTGATATACTACAAACTAGGTTATTGTAATTTAGAAACAATGCCATTTTCTTGTAATATATTTGAGATCAGTGTATAATTATTTTCCGTCAGTAAACTCGTATCTTGATGTATGATGTTTCCTTAATCATGTGATCCCGGATGTAAGTTGATTTACCGAGGTCCTTCATGATACTCGGCGGACTACCGGGTTCATTCGAGAAGCGGTGTATACGTGTCAACGTTTTAGCGGGGACAATTACGCTTAATCTCGGATGGATTGGTCGGTTCTGTCACATAGTGTACGTGAGAATAAAGGTTGCCGCTGATCAAGCTTCAGAGAAGGTTCGTGTGGATCCAAGTCCCAAAGAGAGGAGTCCACCGAAGGTGTCACTGTCAAGATTAACACTAACCTCCTCTGCAACGCAGGCAAGCCCCGGATGCATTTAAACATTTCCTTGTATTTCGAAAAGCTTTATATTTTATGTTCCTGATACGAGCGTAGCGTGTACCCATCCTACGGGGCGCACCGTGGAAGGGGGACTGCGGCGTAGGGAGGTGGTGTACTGTACCCTCGTGGCTAGGACCCGTTCTGGGGTGGAGAAATTCAAGCGTAAGTTGATGTATGTAAGATGTTGGTTCTGCATACATCGTGTGACTAGGAAGCCCCAGCTGGGTATATAAGCGATTCGAATCGTCGTTACTCCACGATATGGGAGACTTGATCCTTGCATCAGCATCGTAGTAATGATGGAAGTTGATGGAAGGAAAGTTTTGAATCCGTTATATGGTTGACAAGTGATTGGCATAGTAAGGATCGGCTTAGTCTCTTTTCGCAAAAGGTGTTTTTGATTCTTGCTAAAGCCTTACCTTGATTCCCATTAGCCAGCATTCCTGAGTCTTCTCCCCAATTTTTAGTCGGGTAAGTCTTGCGGAGTACTTTTGTACTCAGGGTTCTTTGACCCCTGCTGCAGGTGCTGACTAGTGTTGCTAACTTCGATCATACCAGTGGGCTTGGCATGATCGAATATCTCCAGTCTAAGAAGTTCTCTCGCAGGTGCTCTATGGTTCTTCCTTGCTTCCGCAAACTCAGTTAAGTTTTGTTTAATCAAACTCTGATCAAGTGTAGTCATATCTTTTATAAATCTTCCGCTACTCTGTTGTATTTGAATAAAAACGATTGTAATACTACAATATCTTGTAAGAATTTGATCCTGGAGGATCGTGGTGTCATCGGGGTTTCACCCGACAGAACATTCTGAGTTATGTGGTACAGAAGTATGGCTGACAGAGGTTTTAAGGACAATGTCAGGTGCTCGTGGGCTATATAATTTAGAAGGTTCTGCCACATCAGAGCACCCTATGTCTAGTAGATTTTGCCTAGAAACACTCCAATCTACAAGAGCAATCAAATGTTTTTCAAGCGCAAAGTTAAAGATCCAACCAGAAACCTAGTGACAAGGAACCTAAAAAAAACTACTGACAAGGAGTCAGCTAGAGGGTTTGTTTGTCATTGTTATAGATATATGTCAAATTATAAGTGTTATGAAATAGATGCCTCTCTGCATAGGCACCTCGTGAAGGTGTGTCTCTAAATAGACATCTATTTAAAAGTGATCTCATCAGAACCAGAGTAAGCATTAGTATCTACTGTACAAGTTAATATAGCCACCAAAGAAGCATGTCCTTTCACATACAGTGAATGGTTACCT
The DNA here is from genome assembly GCA_015844335.1 of Chrysopogon serrulatus. Lineage (NCBI taxonomy): Eukaryota > Viridiplantae > Streptophyta > Magnoliopsida > Poales > Poaceae > Chrysopogon > Chrysopogon serrulatus. The sequence continues at coordinate 44,618 of JADLZL010003414.1, forward strand.
TGACCTTTTGGGATAAGACATTCTTTCACCATTCTACTACATCATGTATATATTATGCAGTTCCAAAGAGAATATATGGCAGGGTATCCTTTATCATTGTATATATCGATCGCTATTAACTAGTCCACATTTCCTATCCTAGAGGTGCCTTAAAATAAGGTGTTCGACCCCAAGGTGGAGGATGAGCACTGATGGTTGGAATTAGATTAGATGGATGATGTTTACCGCCTAAAAGGAAAGAATTTGGCACATGTGTGATTTAGCAACTCACTTGTGCATAAACTCCCAAATGCAATACCTGAATATATACAAGCACAGTAGCTCGTAATTCCAACAATAAGCAAAAACGAACGTAGCTACGCAACGTTGCTAAGGCTATTATATTGCTCGGTGCAAACAGACAAAGAAGACATCGAACAATTTAAACGTATAACAAGACTAGCTTACGCCTTGTTCAGTTCCTGCAAGTTTTTCCACTCTCTCTCCATCACATCAATTTCTACCCGTATATATGGAGCATTAAATGTTAGTAAAAAAATAACTAATTACACAGTTTTATTGTAAATCACGAGACGAATCTTTTGAGCCTAGTTGGGCTACGATTGGATAATATTTGCCAAATACAAACGAAATACTACAGTTGCAACTTTTTCTAACATTTACGAACTGAACAAGGCCTTAGTACATCTCGTGATTTGAGCATAGGAACAGATGGGTAGCTTTATAATGTGACACCATAAATAAAGGCCAAAAAGGCTAGATATAGAACATTTTATCAAAACACAGACACATGAGAAGATGAAAAATTAGCTGAAAATCATTTGCCCTTTGCCAGACGTTAGCTTGTTGTTTGCTGGGTAATGTGGTGTGCCACACTTGTGCTGCTCAGCTAGTGCGTTTGGGCGTCGACGCTTGGCAAACATGTGACACTCCTTTCGTCCGCCAACATTTGGTGTGGCCAGACCTACGACGACCGTACATGGCAAGAGATAAACAGACACTTATTTTCTAATCCGGCCCACATGCTCGCCAACATGGCAGGGAAGGGACCAAAGAACGCTAATTCTCAGCACACAGAAGCCCAGGTCACAGATACCATGACTGACGCCGGCCATTTTGGGTGTGAAATCAACAAGACCCTGTGCAACAACATTTTTGTCATCATCGACTTGTGAGGCCTCCACATCAACTTTCAGCTGTCCAGCTGGTCTTGAAAGCTCAATTACACCATGCTTGTTGAAATTCTTCCTGCCATGTCGAGAATCTAGTAGCACAATAGCACCATGGCTGATACTGGTTGTACGTGACATAACTCGTCCTCGAAGATGATCAGGCCATGACCCACAAACAACTCTCACACAGACCGTGGCCTCAACTGATTGAACAAGTAGCGCAACTGCATACTCAAGTTCACTGCGTTTTGCAGGAGGGAATATATTGTAGTTATGAAAGGAGGTTCCTCAAAAGGAGCTTGATCCCGGTATTCAGCGACACTGAAGTTGAGCACTTTATCTTCAGACTCAGTTTTGCACTTTAGTTTCAGTTGAGCTTCGATAGTAACTGGATCAATTAACACCACAGCACGAGAGGGCCGGTCAACTGCAAAAAGGGATCCTGCAAGAATCATCATTTATCAGTTGATTACTAGTTCGTGATGTCAAGTTTTTATTCCAAAAATCCTGACAGGGAAGAAGGCTACATAAGGGCGTCCCTAACAACTGTCGACTTCGCTAGCTGACTCAATCTCCCATCCGACGTGTCTATGAGAGAGAACCGGAAATCATTCTCACTAGCGCTTCCTCCTCGCTCAGCTCGCTTAGAAAACGAGGTGCAGCCGGGCATGCACCGGTGGCAGAAGAGATCTCGCGTCTAGCGGCCGGAGTTAAATATAATTAAAAATCACATGCAAGACCACAGCTCTTCAAATCGCTAGCTGCCGGCTGTTGTTGTTGGGGACGCCCTAAGCAATGAGGAAGAATAATACAACAAATCAATCGTTAATAAGGACAGTCAATCCAATATGAATGAAAACTGAAATCTCGCCTACTTGACCACCATAGAACATCAATCAACCATCAACCATTAAAAAAAATTAGAAGTAGAAAATGCATACAGAAGCGAACAAAACAACATCTAGCACAACAAAAAAAAAGAAGAAATTGCATGGCATATACCTCTTGAGCTATGATTTGGCAACTATCCCTAGTGCGGTCGAAGAGAAGGTTTCGTCTAGGATCTGCAGAGTCCCTGGTAGCAATTGAGCCATAGACGTGCAGTGGCCAGTGGAGACCTTCCTCCTCTTTAAGTTGGGCAACTTTAACGGAGAAGAACTGCAATCCGCTCTCGCATATCGAATGCTTTGGGCTGGGTATAAATGTATAGCGCATGGAGGGCACAGCTGCAGCAGGGAAAGGATTAGATTAACTATATTAATCGATCTAGGCGATCGAGATTATTATAAGATAAAGAGTTGGGTTAGCTTACTGATATCCTCGAAGGAACCGTAGTCACTGGCATAGCAGAGATCCCATGTTTACGGAAGCCAACGATGTCGAAATCGTTGCCGTCCTCTTTCTCCTCGTCCTCAAATCGATGACCTCCGTCTGTCCTCCTTCTTTCGCAGGCGGAAGGTGCCCATGGTTTCTCTTGCCCCATCTTGCCTAATTCACAAGCCATCCGACCCGATCCGATCTGATGGGATTTTAAACCTGGGCTTCACAAGGGAATTTTTTTTTTTCACATGCAAAAACGCACAATTTCTTGAACCTTGACGTGGACGGAAGCGCGAACCTTGACTGGAGGGAAGGCGCGGTCGGCCGGACGCCGTTGCTAGAGAATCTGATGAAGCACGACGGTGCGGCATGCAAAGGCAGCGCGGAACCGTGGCTTATACGCGGTTAGAGTCCCGCTACGTCGCCGCGGCAATCCGAACGTTTGGGTTCTGCGTTTTGGGGCTGATTGGATGGGCTAAAACAATTTCAACCCACCAACAATTAGGTTCAGACATCATCGCGGGGCTTGGATCTGCTCCACGAGCGCCGCCACACGTGCAGGTATCGCTGTCGGTCTTCGTCACGTATAGTTGTGGGCTCACACAGGAAGTGACGCGGCACCGTCCGAGGAAAGGTACTCCGTACTCGTGAGTCTTGCCATTGTTCATGTCCTCGGTGCAGTTGAGCATGCACATCGCCGTGGCGCCGGGCCTCCACTGCCATCAGTTCGGCGTCCACCAACACGTTGTGCAACACCAAGCGAACGTCCACGCGCGCGCCGCATTAGAGCCATCTTCGCTCATCAGCATTGTCGGGTCCAGCTCTTTTGTTCGGTCATTCCCCAAGCGTGGAACATGGATTATCACGGTCACCTGCGAAACCGCGAGCATAGAAGAGGGTGAGGACATAAGGTAAACGGATATGCAGGGACAGAGTTGGTCCGTCGCCACGACTGATGACGACTGACACGACGGCATGAGTCGCCAGGTTCGCTGTAGCCATTCGCATCATTTTTTTTCCGAGAAAATTCTTTATTTGACATAAAAAAATCTTGGTGTTCCCAATTTAGCATCAAAACTTAAAATCTTCATCATTTGGCCACATTCTAAATTTTCGTTCCCAAAATGACAACACCGTGTGAATGGACATAACGTTCCTGAACTGTCATGTGGGGCCGCAGTAAAAAGACTAACATGCCCCTCACTCCTTGCACAGCCAAGTAGAGAAGGGGATCGGGTGTTTCTTTTCGAATCGTGTAGAAGCGACGGCGCTGTGCGGCACTGGAACCCTAGATGCTCGTTGCCGATGGCAGCTTGGAGGATGGAGCGGCCCTAGACGAGGCAGGCATGGCCGGGGCGGGCGTCGCTGGTGAAGCCGAAGGCGGCTCCCCGCGCGCAGACGGCGCATCCGGTGCGGGCGCAGCTCGCGGAGCCGTGGCCGGCGCTGCTCGCGCGGCTAGGGCGGGCGCTGCTCGCGCAGCCGCGGGCATCCCTCGCGCGTCATGGGCGAGCGCTGCTCGCGCCGCACGGGCGGGCTCGAGCGGGCTCTGCTCGCGCGACCATGGCAGACGGCCCTCGCGCGGCCGGGCCGGACGGCCCTCGCGCGGCCGAGGCGGGCGGCCCTTGCGGAGCAGGGTCGGGTGCCGCGCCCGCGGCCATGGCGGACGGCTGTCGCGGGGTCAGGGAAGACGGCCCTCGCGCAGCCAGGGCGGGCGCCTGTCGCGTGGCCGGGGCGGGCGGCACTCATCGAGCTGGGGAAGGCACTGCTCGCGATGCAAGAACGGCCACGGGTCACGCTGCCGGACAGAAACGCTGCGCACGCCTCGGAGGCTGGGTGAGTTCAGCATCTATTTCAAGTCAAAGATTTCTTGCAAGTAGCAATAAAAATAGATGTACGCAGATTGTTCTCATGCATAGCATTATTCGTTGTACATCACAGGGTTGAAACAAATACTAGTTATTTGTTTAAAATCAAATTAATTGGCAATCGCAAAAAGACTAGAAAGGATGTCAAATGTTGGTGTTTCGATATGGTTGTTGATTCAGACTTGTCAAATTATTTAGATTTTGTTGAATCAATTGTTGACAAGTATCCGCCGGGTTACTTAGAAGTTCCTCATGTTCAATACTATGATCATGTTCTAAAAACTTTTCCAGAAGTAAATTCAGATGAAGATTTAATGTCTATGTTTGATGTGCACAATAAGGAGAAGGCTGTAGACATGTTCATTATTTATTGTGATCCCTCAGAGACATTTGAGCCTATCAGTGAATGGGATTTTGGAGGGGATAAGCAACCTGAAAACAACAGAGAGCAAGCTGATGATGATTATCTTAGAAATCCGAATCCAACGGATGAACATGTTGGTGTTGACGAGGAGACACTTTACTTGCAGAGTGAATCTGTCAATGCTCTAGCTGTGGTTGGGTGTTCAGATAGAGAGAAGGAAAAGGTAGTGAATTTATATTGCTGAATTTCGGTGTGTTAAATTGGTGACTACTTTCCTTCACACTTCTTTAGTCAAAATTTGGAGGCTGCAACTACTAAAAAGGGGCAAAAGGCTGACTTGTGTTCTGAAGTTTCAAAAAGGTAGTTGTCGTATTTCTGTTTTGTCATAGCCAAAGCATGTAAAAATTGAGACAAGACCCATCCAAAAGTAGAATATACTAATTCTGATTTTTTATAGACAAAGCATGGAAATTTCAAGTAACAAAAAGGGACAACATGGTCACTCTAACTCTGGAGCCTCGAAAAGGTACCTGTAATAAATCTGAACTTTGTTTATATAGCAGTTTTCCTTATGTTATTGAAATAATTGCTGATATGCATGAACATGCATAGGTCAAGAAGTGGTTCAAATCAGCCTGAGGCACTTCTAATCGGTGAACCTGAAGGTGTTAAGCAAGGGAAGGGCAAAAGGAAGAAGATAATTTCTAAAAAGACTCCAAAAAAGCTGCAACTTGATAGCCCTGCAATGGGCACAAGAAGCAAAATGGTTCAGCATGGAAGTCCTGCAATGGGCACAAAGAGTAAAAGAAGACTTAGTTTGTAAATTAGAGCTGAAATGCATGTCTTTTGCTTTGAATGTGAACTTGTATGTCTTAATATTTAGAGATCTCCAATATTTATATTAAGATAACCTGAATGTTTTTTTTTTTGTTTGAAGAGAACCTAAATGTTGGTATCTGTGTACTTGTGAACCTCATATTTATGTGTGAATGTGAGCCTGGATGCTAGTGTATAAGCTAGCTGGATGTGATTGCTCTCATGATATTGTGGTTGTTTTCTCAAGTTTGTTTGCCTTATTATCAGTCCAAATATTTGCTGCAAAAATAAATTTGTACATTCCGTAAAAACAATTATTGCAAAAATTAATAAATCTATACACTATGTGCAAATGTTTGGTACAAAAATGGTCAAAAAAGGCGCCAAAACACATCAGTCTGAACAACGGACATTAAATTGAAAAAAAATGGCACCAAAACACCTCTGTACCATCCAACAACACCTCTGTACATGATAGAATGCGCTCAGACTAAAAATTGAATGAGGGGCAAGATTGTCATTTCGCGTCCTAGTTAACACCGTTACATGACTATTCTAACGGTATTGTCATTTTGGGAACGAAAATTTTCAGTGAGACCAAATAAGGAAGATTTTAAGTTTCGGTGCCAAATTAGGAACAACAAATTTTTTTAGTGTCAAATAAGGAATTTTCTCTTTTTTCCCGAGCTTGAATCTGGGCTTGTAACTCGAGGAAATTGTAAACAGGCCACAGGCCCAATGATTATTAGGTCTATTATATGGGAAACATATCTAGTGTAAACTAACTTCCCATGAAAAATCATGCAAACCATGACAAAAAAATTATATAAATTCATCAAGAAAATCACACAAAAGATGATATGATGATACATAACCTTATAAAATATTATAAAATATCGACTTCCAAATATATAAAAATAACTTTTTTGTGAGATATAAAAATAACAAATTTCTATCTCAAAAAGCTTGAAATTTGTTATTTTTATACAAAATATTTGGACAAGATATTTTATAAGGTTGTGTATTATCATATCATCGGCATGTGTGATTTTTTTGGTGAATTTAGACGACTTTTTTACCGTGGTTTGCACGGGTTTTTATGGAAAATTGGTTTGCACTAGATACGTTCCATATTATATGTATGGTCCAGCGTCTGTTTAGACTTTGTTAATTTCAGACCTGTTTACTGAGCGTAGTTGAATATACATGTACAGTGTTTGTAGACTCAATTCTGAAGAATATCCTCTTTTAATGCATCAACGTGTTCCTGTAAGATATTGAAAACTCCCCTTCCTGCTCTTGCCTTGCCGTGAAGCTTACACAGTTAGAGTAAGGCTACTAATACAATCTTCACTTGGCTATATGACTCTTGCAGCTTATTTCTCAGTCAATTTATATACTAGTTAGCTCTCTTACCGTCTACCTCTTCCTCTTATAAATTTTTTGATTCTTGTGTCTTTAATTAACTATAAACTTACATAGTCTATCTCTCTTCTCTTTTTTTTTTTTCTTCCACGTCCATACAACTTTCTTACAACCTCTTATTATACACTCCAACAGATTGACTAGTAGTTTACGCACGCTTGTCTGTGCCGGACATAAAACTTCGTAGGACAATACACCTTTCGTGATGCGTTCATGCTGTCCCAACTTCCAAGGCATCCTACTCCAAACAACCTTATCTTGATCTGTTAATTATTTTCTCTCCCAAAAGAATGAAAAAGAATCCATGCGTATGATCAGCCACCAACCACAGCTTAATAATAAAGTACTAGTACTAGTAATACACTAACGACAAGATGATCGCTCTCTCAGTTTCGCCACTGCCTCGTGCTCCACTTTCCTACTAGTAGCTGGCATCCCACAGCCGTACGTACACACGTCCCGCTGTCCTGCATTCCGTGTCTCGCTCTCGCGGTCTCGCCATCACACTGGCCGCGGCTAGGAAAGGAAGAAGACCACGCAGCCCACAAGTGGCTGCACACTGGCCGGCCAGCAAAGCAAGCGCAGCACCATGACAGGCTGATGAGCCGCTCAGTCCCAGAGCAGAGAGGCCGGACCGCGGGAGCATGGGCCGAACCGCACCTCGGCGGTCGGCGCTGCAAAAAGTCCATCGCGTCGCGTGTTTTCCCTTCTCTCCCCTCACGGCGTTGGCCGTTGGCCGAGTGAAGCGGCAGGACGAGGACGGCCAGGTGCGTGGCGTGGGCGCCAAATCGTCCGTCGCGTCGCTGTCGTTTTCCCTGCTCGTGGCGCATCCGCCGCACGGCGTTGGCCGTTGGCTGGCTACGGTTACGGTACAGAAAAGGTGGGTCGGCAGGACGAGGACGGCGGTGCGGGTGCCGGGACATTGGTGGCGTGGGCGACTGGGACAGCTGGCATCGAATACCTTTTTTTCGTTCGTTTCGCTGTGCCGCTTGCCCGTCGCTGTGGCCGAGACTGACTCCGTTTTTTCGCAGCCTGGCCGCACCGAAGGCTCCTTCTTTCCCTTTCCCCTGCTACAGTTTGGTCGTGGCGCATCCGCCGCGCGTCGCCGTCGGCCGCCAGGAAATCGCGCGGGTGTGTATATAGATTAGGTTCAAATCCTAGTTCTAGGGCCGGCTACGGTTACGGTTTACTGGGAAGAAACAGGTGGGTCGGTCAAGGAGGAGGCATGACGTCCCCATCCCTTCCTCTTGCTCCAGCGCTGCGCGGTGCGGCGTGCCGGGACATTGGTGGTACTCCTACTAGCAGGGGGGGAGCCTGGGAGTTAGCTGGCTGGAGTAGGGCGAATCAGAGGGCCCTTTTTTCGTTTTGTTAGGGGCCTCCATGCATATTTTGTTCGGACAGCTGTCTTTGTATCCTGTTTCGTATCTGTATGCGTATTTGCCCGCAATACAGGTACGGTTTATACAAAAAAAAAAAAAAAGCCGAAAGCCGACGCACCTCGCGCACGCCCGGAACGTTCCAGAGTTTGGCCAATCGCTACGCAGGCAACTACCGCCGCGGCCGGGCCCGCCACAACTGAACGTGGGTGTTGGGGATGATGGAGTTGGAGTTGGTAGCGTGAGTCGTGAGTCTTCCGGCCGGCCGCCGGCCGCCGGCCGCCGGCCGCCGTGAAAGGCCTGAAATTCTTCAGTCCTTCGTGATGCCTGGAGGAGGTCCTGGTACCAGTCGAAAATACTAGAACCATGCGTGCTTGCATGTGATTTGGGGTCGCTCGATTAGACAAACAACTGTGCAGTCTACAGGATACTAGCAGTCTAGCACGTAGACGTCGCAGAGTAAGCGCGCGTGCGCATGTAGCTTTTCGTCAAGACGTAAAATAGACTTTTATACCTCGGGTTCCTTATAACCAATAGATATATCGTAAAATAGAATTTTAGCTATTATTAAAAAGGCAAAATTGAAGATTAGTTAACACAGGGTGAATATAGTGTGTGAACGAGATGTGAGAAAACTAGAGTTTCTAGGATCACACGTTGTTTTGGGCAAAAAAATTTATACTCCCCCGAATCCAAATTATAAGTTATCAATTTGCTATGTATCTAGATATAATGTATGTCTCAAAATGGATGTACTAAAAAAAATAACTTATAATTTAAAATGAAGAGAGTACCCTCTCTAAAGAAAAATATATCTAGATATAATGTATGTCTCAAAATGGATATACTAAAAAATTAAAATAACTTATAATTTGAAATGAAGAGAGTACCCTCTCTAAATAAAAATACTCATCCCAGTTGGCTTTGCACGGTCTTGATTCTTTAACGTATATATGATAATCATTGTTTTTTCTTGAATGTATTTTTAATTTCTTGAGATTATATTTCTCACAGATATATGCTCAAGTTACATGTTTCCAAATTAGATAAAAAAAACAAATGTTATTGATGTTGTAAATTTTAGAATTATTAGAATAAATCTTACTACAAGTGTCAGGTTTTAGTTTAATGATTGGAGGGGTACTAATTAATTTATCATCTTCATAGATGTAAATAATATATTTTAAAAAAATTTTGTCACAGAAAAAAAAGAGAAGACGTGTGAAAAAAAAAAAAGACAGTGTATGTTAGATGCCAATCGAACTGGTCGGTCGTGGGTTAGCTACCTACAATCTTAAAGACTTAAACCCTACTAAAATGTGGTCACTGTATTTTTTTTATTCTCTCCTACTGTCTCCACATGTGAGATAAGCCAAAATATAGAAGCTCTGCTCTCGATTGCTTTTCTCGTACGATGGGTGTGGCTATGGCTGGCTGTTTTCTTCTTTCGAGCCAGAGAACTTTTGATGTTGAAAGCACTACTACCGCAGAGTACTAATCGTATCATTTGAGCGTGTACTGTAGTATTCTGGGTAGCCCTGGCCGCCTGGGGTTCTAGCGCGAAAGCTAGCCATCGGTGCCTCACCACCGTTCTCCAGCATATACTCGTATATTTTAATTGGTGGATGCGGAGAGCGCCGATGGTCAAATCACGGCCGGCCACGTCTCTCCTCCACCGGCCCTCCGCACCCTCTCCTGGCCCCGATCATTGCGATGTGGCCGCTTCTGGGGCCGACACGTCCGCCCGCAAGGGCCCTGGGCCTCTGACTTCCAGAACCTTCCTGCCGCTTCCTGGCCACGAATGCCCGTCTCGATCCAGCGGCCCAGCGCGCGCCACGTGTCAGGGACAGCCACGTCGGCGTCCGATGTGGCGCCCCCGCCCCCGAAGAAACTGATACGGCCCCAAACCTCGCGGCTCTCAGCCTCACGCTCGGAAAAGCAAGTGGCCGCCGCTGCTCATTCCGCCGCAACCAACACCAACGCGCTGCTTGCTTGCTCGCTCCGCTGTCCGCCCCCGGCCGCGGCCCGGCCGCCAGCGATCGAAATCAGCGGTGGATTCGGAGAGGACAGGGCTCCTGGACGAGATGAACGGCCGCGGCGGCGGCGGAGGAGGAGGAGCGGGAGGGAGGAGGAGATGGAGGAGGACGGCGGCCCCGGCTGCGCGCAGCGGGCCGGCGCGGGCGCGGGGAATAAGGAGCGGGTGGTGCTGATGTGGGGGTACCTGCCCGGCGTGTCGCCGCAGCGCTCGCCGCTGCTCGGGCCGGTCCCCGTGAGGCTGCCCCCGGCGGCGGCGGCGGCCGCCGGTGATGGGTGGAGGGACGTGTGCGGCGGCGGGTGCGGCTTCGCCATGGCCATCTCTGGTGACGTAGCCTGTTCCCTTCCTCATTGTTCCCGTGCTTATTCTCTGCTGCCTTTCAGTTCGTTGGTTCTTCGCGTGGGATGTGGTAGATCTGTTGGGGGTGTCCGCTTGTGCGGTTTTCGCCCCGGATTGCGTAGGAATCGTTCGGCGAGGGTTTTGGATGACGGATTCTGGCGAAATTTTGCGGACTGGATGTTGTGAACCCTCGATTATTCGTGTTTTTGTTTTTTGGGGAGAGGGCGGTTGCTCCCCTTGAATTGAATCGGTGCTTAAAGGCTGAGCTCAGAGAGGTTTCCTTAGTGTGATTTTGCTTATAAGGTATATAAGAATCTGTTAGGAATGAAGTAGGGATTTGATTATGAGTGGAAAGTGTTTTCAATGCTGAAGGTGAGCGAATAGGAGGCAAAGCAACTTGTTGAGTAAAGTTTCCTTCATTCGTTTTTTTCGAACGCGGTTCCTGTTATTCCATCAGGATCGAACAGTAACTGGCGGTGCCTACAAAGTAGGGTAAACAAGGGTCTTGGAATGCCATTGCTTCTTTCTTAAACATGATGACAATCCTTCTTGTTTGCTCGTGCTACGTGCCTTGCTGGCTTATCATCTTCCACAAAGTTCATGCAAAGCTCAAGTTTCAGACTCAAATTACTAGCTTAGACTTGTAGCTACAACTAGAGGACTCCATTTGTCATCGTCTTTGCCAAAATGCACATTTCTCTTTGTCATGCTCCCTCTGTTTCGAAAGTCAAACTTGACTAATTATCACCATGTTTATACTTCTAATTATCACCATGTTTATAGAAAAAATATATTAATTAATATATATTCCCTCCATTCCAAATTATAAGATGTTTTAGCTTTTCTATATACATAGTTTTGCTATGCACTTAGATACATTATGTCTTGATACATAGTAGAACAATGTATCTAGAAAAGCCAAAACATCTTATAATTTGGAATAGAGGGAGTGCAATATAGAATAGATACTTGGAACAAACCTAAAGCAACTTACAATTTGGAAGATAAGTAGTCGCTAATTTGTTGTCACCCAGGTCGACCAAACTCTAAATCTATTTGTTTTCTTTTTTCTCATTTTCTTCAGAGTCTGGAAAACTCCTCACTTGGGGTTCTGCTGATGACATGGGCCAAAGTTATGTGACTGCTGGGAAGCACGAGGTGATATAGCATGGATGCTTTTATGCTTTCCTGCCCCATGTGAGAAAGCTCAGGACCTATTACTAAAGATAGAATATTATACCTCTCAGGAGACTCCAGAGGCTTTTCCTCTTCCTAGTGGCGTCACAATAGTGCGGGCAGATGCTGGATGGGCTCACTGTGTTGCAGTAACAGGTATTTAGTGATCCAAGCTCCTAGTTTTGATTTAAACATTGCTCATAGTTGTGGTATTGTTCTTATAATTGTTTTGCTGGAACAGATGAAGGTGATGTTTATACATGGGGTTGGAAAGAATGTGTCCCGACTGGAAGGGTTATTGGAGACCAGTCTTCAGTTGGAACCATGGAGAAGGATGAAAGACAAATGGCAATGGCCACTGACCAAGGTGGTAGTGCTTATTTCCTACCCTCGTCTGATTCCTGCTTAAAATATATAAGCTTCTCTACACCAATTGTTTACAGATATAACAAAGGCAACTCCATTACAGTGAGCCCCAGGTCGCAGGTGTCTAGGACAAGCAGCGGAGCAGCATCTGGTCCTTCTGAAAGCAGAGGCACTGATGATAGTACAAAGCGACGAAGGTTGTCTTCAGCAAAACATGGACCTGAGAGCTCGACATCCAGTGACGAAAGTCTTTCAGCACCCCCTTGTGTTGTGACATTTAATACAGGAGTGAAAATAGTGGCTGTAGCTGCTGGTGGTCGTCATACATTAGCACTATCAGGTAACCTGCATTTGTCATTATGACACTGACATTTGCCCTGTAAGGATATTTACTGACTAAAATAATTTTTCTCCGAAGCTTCAGATTTAGGTCAAGTGTGGGGTTGGGGATATGGAGGTGAAGGGCAATTAGGTCTGGGTTCTAGAATCCGAACTGTTTCTTCTCCCCATCCTGTACCGTGCATCGAATCAGCACTATACAGCAAGGATCGGCCATCAGCTATGAAAGGTAACAAGGCTGCTGAAGGACATATGAGTAAAGTCTTGGGAAATTGCGTGAGGGCCATTGCTTGTGGAGGTCGTCACAGTGCTGTAGTAACAGGTCAGTTATATATTTTTTAGTTTGTTCCTGTTAGTAATTTACCATGTTCATGTAGAGACATCTCTGTCATTCTGGGTCTCAAGGTTGATTGGAAAGTTAGCTCTATGAAAAACAAGTGATTTCAAATCAAACATTTTATTTCTGCTCTGTAACAGTATAACCTAGTCTTTGGACAAACACTTTGACTTTCCAGGCTAGTAAACATACCAGTCTGCAAGATTGTAGAAAAATGCAAGAGCTCAGACAAAAAGGAGTTAAATAGACAATATTGTAATCCTGGCAGTACTTTTATCTTTTTTTTTTTCCTTTTTAAGAGAATCATATCTTCAGAACTGTTATCACTTTTTTTTTCCCTACTATACAAGAGGAAATATAGTTCTGGAATCTAGTCAATCTGAGTGGCTTTCTCAGTTCAAACCACAATACTATTTTTCAAACAACCTGCAACTGCAACTTTTTTAGTTATCAGATCGTAGCGAGGTTTAGTTTCATTTGAAGTTGAAGTTTTTCCAGTACATATGCCATTGTAGTAAACATTTGCCCTTATTTTTAACGCTCAAGCCCTGCTTGCAGATTCCGGAGCTCTTCTTACATTTGGATGGGGGCTGTATGGACAGGTTAGCTTTTTCTATCTAGCCAGTTATTTGGTCAAACAAATTTTTGATCCTTTGAACCCAACACACACACACATTGAATTAGCTAACCAAAAAAAAAAAAAAAATGCTCAGTGTGCAGCATTCTATGTCTTAATGTTGGGTCAATAGTTCAATGAGAACAGGAAATTAGTTACAAAAAACTGCCACCTTCATTTGTATATGGAGAATATAGTAATCTTGATATTCTTTCGAACTGTCACATATTTCATAACAAACACATGCGTTAGTCCCACATGCGTTAGTCCCTTTAGTTCATTATTTGTAGTCTGTATGTATATGTTGAAATTTGTATTTTTGAAAACGATGGGTACCATATTTTCACACTTTTCCTGTTTTGCTGTGTGCATCTATTTCATTTGCTTTGTGTTACATAGGATTGTAATGAACCAACGTGCTTCATTTGTCACAACCATGCTCTTTGTTCTGTACCAATGCGCTTCATTTGTCACAACCATGCTCTTTGTTCTGTACCAATACGCTTCATTTGTCACAACCATGCTCTTTCTTCTTCAGTGTGGACAAGGGAATACAGAAGATGTTTTAAGTCCGACGTGTGTATCATCTATCCTGGGAATCAAGATGCAAGACGTTGCCGCAGGTTTGTGGCACACTGTATGTACATCTGTAGATGGTGATGTGTATTCATTTGGAGGAAACCAGTTTGGGCAGCTTGGTACTGGTTCTGATCAAGCTGAGGTATAAAGTTTTCGATGTTAATAGATGCCACTACAGTCAACACATTTTTTCGTCCATAGATATGCCCTTGTTAGTTGTGGATGATGTCCACCTACTTGATGACATTTGACATCTTTTTATTTCAATACAGACTATTCCAAAATTGGTAGATGCTACAAGCCTGGAGAATAAGAATGCCAGATCTGTTTCTTGTGGAGCTCGCCATAGTGCTATTATAACAGGTAACTTTTAGTTGTTCTGCAGTCATTTACACATACATACTGATCCCTCAGGACTACTAGTAGACCTGGGGCTGAACTGAGGCAGTGAAAACAAATGTATTTAGAGAACTGGGAAGTAGGTAACTAATATATCATCAGGATTTTTTTTTTCCCATCTGACAAGGTTTACACAACTATTGCAGATGAAGGCGAGGTATTCTGCTGGGGATGGAACAAGTATGGCCAGGTGGGTGCCCCTTAGCATACCTTTTATTGAAATGCAAAATTAGCTTTGGTTTACCGAATTTGTGTTGGCTTATGCAGCTTGGCCTTGGCGACTCCATGGACAGGAACGTGCCTTGTAGTGTTCCTGTTGACGCTTACCACCCACTAAACGTGTCCTGTGGCTGGTGGCATACCTTGGTGCTCGCGGAGTCGCCTACTTGAAAACCTGACAAAGAAATTACCTTAGATTGACAATTTTGTTAGGAACTTGTAGGCTCGTGCAGGTGCGGTGATGCTACATTTCATCGTGTACATACATGGCAGTGCATACAGATATGTGTATTCATTCTTTGCGGTGCGCTCTTCAACCTGTGCAACGTAGACAAAGCTTGTATCGCACTGCGTATACAGTTTGAGTAGGATTGCCTCCACAAATTGTGCTTGAAACTGGGCTCTATAACGCCTGTCAAGACAGGGTAGCCGGTTTTCGAGACTGCTGACTGACTGCGGACGCACGCGTTCCTCGTTACAGAACAGATCTGCAATATCGTGCTGATTGCGAGTGCGAGCTATGGGTCACGGCAGCGCTTTTGTTGTGATTTCTTCTTCGATTTATAAAAATCCTACCAAACGAAGAAAGAACGGTTTCTAAAATAAAGTTTTTTAAAATAAAGCTTTGTGTCATATTTTTAAAACAAGTGCACTATAGACATGAGCTTTGAAAATGCATTTTTGGTATTTGGTGCACCACAGGCCCTATAAACAGTAAGGTACCTAAAGCTCTAAAACGTTTTTAACAAAAATGATAATGGACTAAATTTTTTTAACAGATATGGTTTTCAAACTTATATATTCTTTTTTTTTATTCAAATGGTAATAAAAATCTCAAAATTCAGTAGAAAAAACCGTTCATAATATTTTTTATCTGTACAATAATTTAAATTTCATTTGATGTTCTAGGGCTGTATTTAAACTTAGCCAAAGAGGGCCCAAGGAAAAAAAACTATAAAACTAAAACCGTTTTAGAGCACAAACAGAAAGCACCCAACATCGTTTTTCTTCTCAGTTAAAACAGTATCTTTGCACAACATCGTTTTTCTTCTAAGTTAAAACAGTATCTTTGCACAAATTTTGCTGTCTGAGCCTTGAGAGCACCATACATCGGTTTTCCTGGCTTCTCTGTTAAAACAAAGTATCTTTGCTCAAATTTTGCTGTCTGAGCCTTGCTAGCATGTTTGATAAGGCACAATTGGCCAATTGCTCAGTAACGAAAAATGACACCAATCTTACACGTCATTAACTTATATAAGTTGCATGCACTTTAGTATCTGTTCAACTACATAGCAACAATCAAAACTGGAGACGATAATGCCCCATTGCAAAAACATTTATATACAACGGATGGGGGCATTTACAGGCACAAAAAGGAATAAAGTTACATACGACCCCAGGTAGAGGATCTGCCGGAGACGACTGGTAAGTCAGCAACTGCTTTCCTGTAAGACACAAGCATCTGCAGTTTGCCACAGATGCTCGTGGATTTATTGTGCTTCCACTTGCTAGCAATCCTTGAGTTAGAGCCTACGGGCTGTTTTCGATGTAGATTGTCCTGAAACCTTCAGAAGACGAATTGTAAGAACAATAATCAGAACATTCAGTACCCTGACACACTCCACAAATATTAACATACGACATTGATTATTTTGGCTATTCCAATCCTCTGATTGTTAAGAGCACATCATACAATAGCTTGGATGCACAAGTTGTTTCAATCTCAAACGAGGATGAAGCTTGTTTTGAACTTTTTGCTACAGAGTACCATGCATATATAATCCCAAAACTTGAAAGTATAAAATGGAAGCAGCTACTGAGATAACGATAGTAAACAAGGGTACAAAACTAATAAACTTGGGCAGTTAAATATTGACATTAAAAACTAGAAAGCACAGCATTTAGCCACTTGGAGAACTTACAGGAATTTTTCCTTCAATAGGGAAGAGCAGCATAACCCTTAGAAGCGGGGGGCTTTCGATAGAGGGCCCACTGTTGGCATTGCTGAAGGTTCTGCCATTGGAGGTCGTATTTGATGGTTGCCAACCGAGTTATTAGCACCAAGTTTATTGCTTGTGCCTCTGATACCAGTAGCATCACTTTCTGATTGTTGGGGATCTACCAATGGCTTTACCTGTTGCAAATTACAACTCAATCAACCTTCTGTTTGAGCATTCATGATTGATTTCAACCTTAGAAATAACTTGTAAAGCCTACAAAATAAATTCAAGTAAAATTCACTACCACAGGGAGGACGCTGATGTGAGTAGAGTCCAGTGGGGCTTATTGTATACTTGTATAGCACAAATGAAAAGACAAAGAAACTAAAGAGAAAATTGTGCCTCTGTGTAAGATAGGTTAATGAAGAACTATAGTAATTGTAAAGTGATGTGATCTTACAGAATTTCTTTGAGGATTCTTATCCTCCCTTGAGAAACCAGGAACAGATAAATGCCAATTTCTTTCTGCAAGATATCAAATTGAAAATTAATGAGTAAAATAAGAGGTAGTAGCACATGTTTGCATGAGAGCATGATGAAATTACTGACCTAAGTGCAGCAACACATCTTTGGCTTCGACAACTGATGATTTCCTGTGCTTTGCCAAGGTACATGCAAATGCAGTCACCTAACAACAAACCCATGTCAGCTGAATCACAAGATATCTCCACAGATAACATATGCTCAAACTTGGAAGAGGAAGATGCCCAAAATTCTGAATTTGATAGGAAATTATGTTCTCTAAACAAATAGCAAAGCAACAACATTACCGAGTCTATGAAGTCATCAGCGATTTCTAGAAGTAAATCCTCCACTTCAGGGTCAACCTTGCCTAGGGGATCTACCTGCAATAAGACTATTTAATAACAGACCGAAGTATTCAACTATAAAAATAAGAAACCTGTTTCCAATCAAAATAGAGAGTTGATTATGACCAGTAACATGAATTACACCAGTGACAGCGAAGTTGAGAAGCACAGAAAAGAAAAGAGCCAGGTCTTCACCTGTGCAACTAGATCTTGTATTTTTCTTTTCCCAAGAAGTTGGCTAGTTCCTTCAGCTCCCTGACTTGCACTTCCACCAGCCATAGTTCCAACCGACAAAGGTGTACCCGGTTGTGAGCCTGTAAGGTTCGCAGATTTCTGCGAACCAGATGCTGAAACACGTGGAGATTGCAGCGGTTGCTGCTGCTGCTGCTGCTGCAACTGCTGCAGAAAATGTTGCTGCTGAATCAGCTGTTGGGCACTGAGATGTGGATGCTGTTGTTGGATTTGGAGAAGTTGTTGTTGGCTCAATCCTGTCTTCTGCTGAAGTTGCTGCATCAACAGGAGCCTCTGCTGATATTGTTGTTGCTGTGGAGAAACTGGTGAGCCCATGGATGATTGCATTTGCTTCAACCACTGCTGCTGCTGTTGCTGAGGCACAGACATTGCCACCATCTGTCCATTTTGTGATGATCCAGACAGTTGTGAATTTAATGCTGTAATAGACGCTGTCCTTGACAGACCTTGACCAGATACCTTCTGTAAATCAATCATATGTAAAAAGTTATGGTATTCACCCAGAGAATAGCAAATACTACATAAACAAGATACTCCATCCGTTCCAAATTAAAGTTCGTTTGACATTTTTTACCACAAGTTTGACCGTTCGTCTTATTCAAAAAAATGGTGCAAATATAGTCAAATTTAAGTCATTCTTGAAGAACTTTTATTAGTAAAGCAAGCCACAACAAAAGATGTGATATTTGACACAATTTTTTAAATAAGACGAGTGGTCAAACTTAGTCAAAAAAGTCAAACGAACTATAATTTGGAATGGAGTTAGTACATGGTAAATAGAACAAAATAAACAAGATAAATGTAGCAACTTCAGCATGTACCATGTGTAACTCAGGTTTGTTAAAAGATAAATGGGACATAGCAATATAGGCACACTGATCTCAAAACAGTTTTAGTAACACAGTGGATTAAAGACATGTTACCAGCATACTGTTTATAACTTATTTCAGAATTGGGAATTTGGGACATAAATAAATGTGCTTACAACTAGAATCTTAACAGACTGCAGCATTCCATAATGCTAGAGCGACCAGAAGGCCATGCATATGAATTTGTGGAACCTTATCCGTTGTAGATAGGCGTTAGGCTGTCAAGAGTACCTGTGGAGACAGTGCCGGTTGTTGAGATGCTTGTGGCCTCATTTGTGCATGGGCAAACCTTTGTTGAGCACCATAGGGAATAGTTCCATTCGGTCTCATCTGGTTCATACCCATAGTACCCATGACACCCATGGGCTGCATCCCTTGCAGCGCTTGAGCTGTATTAGCATTATTCAATTGTGTGGCTTGTGACATGCCCTTTTGCCTAGCCTGCAGTAACAGGAAAAGTCAATTACTCTACAAGTAGTCTCTAAGAAATAAAGAAAGTAAGAAACAAAATATTCTCCCTGTATTAATTTAAGACCAGCTGGATGTAGCTACCTTGAAATGAAACATTTTCCTCTCACGATAAAAAATGGCAATGGTAAACTGGGGACATTATCATTCTTTTAACAGGCCAGCCATTCATCGTGCCATTTTTATCAGTAAAATAAGTATTTACTGCAAAAGTAAAACTGTCTACTAATGAACATTATTGCTAAGAGATATCATAACCAGGTTTAGATAATTTACATGCTTTCACAGTCCACCTTCACATTCAAGAGTAAGAACCATTGGTATTTTTCTTTGTCAATGTCATGATCTCACAGAATAAATAACTAACACTGAAAGAATTAGATATTATGCCATAAAAAAGAATACATAATCATGTGGATTCGATACTCATTTCCCTTTAACTGAGCACAGATGGGTAAATGAAATCTATTAGCTTTGACTGCCGATGTATATTCTTTCATGATTTAATTTGTCCAAGCATTTAGCTCAGTGCCTCGCGATAAAAATATGAAGCTATTTGTACCCATCAAAACCAATCTGATTGAAGAGAGTAAAAGGTAAGGAACTTCTAACCACCAAATTCATGTCTGAAATTATTGAGATTGATTCGAGAGCCTCCAAATTGAGTAATTCACCTGCGCCATCATCTGCGACTGAAGCCCAAAATGTGCCGCAGATGTCGCGTTACCCTGGCCTTGCAGCATGCCCAGCTGGCCCTGCCCAAGCATTGGGGGGCGCCCCGCCAGCTGCTGCGGTTGCTGCTGGCCCATGAGCCCTCCGCCTCCCGAGAAGCTCATCTGCCCGCTGTACATCCTAGCCGCGTACTGCTGGAGCTGGTGGCTGGCCGTGGAGAGGCGCGAGGCCGACCCCGAGCGGGGGATCTGGCCAAACCCGGCGGCGCCGGCCCCGGCCTGCGTGGGCGAAGGCGCCTGCAGCTGCGGCGGGCGCGGGGGTAATCCATGGATCCTCCGCCGCCCGAAGCGGCGGCGGCAGCGGCAGCAGCTGCCGCGGCCGCCGGGTCGAGCTGCTGCGGGGACGAGATGTGCGCGGAGAGGTCGGAGACGGTCGGGGACGGGGGATTTGCGGGGAGAGGAGGGGGTTAGGGTTGGGGTTCTGCGGGGTGGACACGGAGGCGGCCGCCGCCGCGGCGAGCTGGTCGGGCTGCGCCGGCGAGGCGGAGGCGGCCGCGGGAGGCGGATCCGCCATGGCGCGGCGAGCGCGGCGTGGGGGAGTGTAGGGTTTCGGCGGCGGTGGTCGGACGCGGTTGCGTGGGGGGGACGGGCGGGGCAGGTACGGGTCGTGTGGGACAGTTTGACGTGTGCGCGTAGTCTTTTCGCGGTTGAGTCAGAAGGGAGCGTTACGAGCTGTCTGGGTCACTGGCGAGTGGGCCCTACGGGATCATTTAGCGGATAAGAGACCGGATCGGATCTGCCATTTGAGCAACTTTTTTGGGTTCTTGGTGAGAGATACCGTCATACTACGTACACTATGACACTAGCACAGCATTGCGGGCTTGCGGCGGCAGCACCTCCCGTGATCTACTGATCCCCTCGTCACAAAATGATGTTGGATTCAGTGTCTGCACTCACTCACCTGTGTGGGGATCAGACACTCTGCTTAACGACATTCGTGCAAACGGCAAGGCTGAAGGCGTGTACGGAGTATGTGTATTCTGCGGGTGAGTGAACACAGCGCACCCTCTGAAGTCTGAATCTCCGTATCCGGGAGGCCGTGTAACCGACGACGTGTTGTTCGACAACGTAGCACGTCAGCTCTTTTGGTCGAGGTGAAGTTCTTTTCGAGCGCACATTTGCAGCCCCTGTGCGGGTATACGTCAGAAGCACCGCTGAACATGTCAAGAAACCGACTGATCGATGGACACTTCGGCAGATCGAACATCCTCGGTCGTGCTTTCACCTCCCGGTCCCAGCTGCCGACTGTCAGTGGCCGCCCCCTCCTCACTGGTCACTGCCGACGAGTCAGCGCAGCTGCCAGCTGGGCACGTCGCGTCAGGACTCAGGAGTCAGGTGTCAGGAAAGGACCAATTCACCGCCGTCGTCCACATCAGCCATCAGGTGCCCGGGCCCGGCCAGAGACCGGCGCCGGCGGTCCCGGGGCCAAGAAGACCGCAAAAGGTCGACGCGTGGTCGCGTGCATGGCGCCAGGTGCACCTGGGCCTGGGCCGAGGCCTCAGTTTGGACTTGGAGCCGGCGGCAGCATCGCGACCACGACTCTGCAATGCACCGTCACGCTGGTCTACCTGGTCCCGTTACTCCAAAGAAGTCAGCCAAGCCAAGTGAAGCGAGCCCGGGCCCCTTTTCCAACCCCGTTCCGCGCGTTGGCAATCGAATTTGTAGCCGCGCGCATATATACGCCTGCGCCAACCAAAACCCGCGGGCGCTCCCTGGATTTTGCTTTTGTTGGAGAAGACAGACTCAAGACAGACTCTGCCTATTTACGACTACACTTCTTTCGTCTAAAAACAATTTGAATGCCTTTTTCTTTTAAGAGCCAGAGATGGTTTTTGGTTAGTAGCATACTTGCCACATCTCACATTATAAAATTTCAATAAAATTACGTTTTATTATCAACTAAACCTTGGTAAGAATTTGTTTAGCCTTCACAATTCGCATATCATAAAATTTGAAAATGTTGCGAAATTTACTCTTCGTCTCAAAAATCCAGTCTTCTAAAAAACAACAGCTGCAGAAGTTTTGCAAACCAATTTTCTTCTGTTTTATTAAAAAGACAGAAAATTCTTAAAAAAAGCGTTTGGTTGGTTAGAAATGGTTTGGAGTTTCGTAATACAAAAATTATTTAAGAAACTATTATAGGAACGGTTGAAAAGTGTCAAAATTCAATATTGCTACTTCTTTGTTAACTTGCTCTGACAAGTGAATTTAGTACACACTCTAATAATTCCAAAAAAAACGTTGCAATAAACTTGTGTGTGTCGTTGCAATGTTACGATTACTGTATATTAGTAAAAAAAATCGTCTTAGTAGCTGCGACACCGTGTCGATAAGCTTCCCTCTCCTATTCAGAGGGAGAAAAGGACTTGCAATCGGGTCCGTCTCCAGCTAATAATTCGCTGGATTCCAGTGGATTACGCCGCCCGGCAGTAGAAACTTTCCACTGCAGGGGCATCATCACTTGGATATATCCATCCATCCATCGACATCGTCGAAATAATGGTTCTGAAATGGTCTTCTTCTCCAGCGGGAGCAGGTAAGCTGTAGATTTCCGTGAGGTGAAAAAGTGCACAACTGATATGATCACCGTCCAATCGCAAGCTCGTCGTGTAGGACTACGCAACGCAACCATTTTCTTCCAAGCAATCCAGGGATGAACTATAACTGCCCCAAACTAAACCCATTGGCTGCCCATTCCGCGGCAAGGAAAAGCACAAAACCAATGAGCTGTCCGTCAGTCCATGAGATGTGCACATCAGGGCCAAAGTCTTGCCAAGGTTCAGAGCGGTATTGGATACATAGTTTGGGATCCAGTTCCAGTCGTCGGTCTCAGTTTAAACAGTAGTTTCCAAAGTCTTTCTTGCTGGGCTATTGGGGATTCGTTGTTCTTGTTCATGTGATCATGTCCCTTTCCATGGCGACTTTGCATTGCCTGCCCTTTTTATACCCCCTCATCCCTCAAGCGCCCTTGGGCCACACTACTACTACTCATCATCGTAGCCACCTCCCTCTACCCACAAGTCACAGGGACAGCAGCTAGCTTCTGAGATTATTTCTCAGAACCACTCTAGCTAGTAGTGCTCTAGCCTCTTTCAAGTTCAACCATGGAAGGCATCATCCCGTTCATCTTCAAGGTCATAGCGCAGTACAAAGAAGAAGGTCAGGCCGCCTCCTTCGGTGGCATGGCCTCTGACGATTCTGTCAAACCCTCCTCGCCGGTGTCGTATGTGCTCCTGCCCGGTGACTCAGACGGGCGCCACCGCGACGAGGGGAACGACGGCCGGCAGCTCTGCCCGACGTCAGTGGACTCCGAGGCCGTCACCACTTGCACCGCAAGACCGTCTCCTCTCCGAGGCTCGACGCTGCGCCGGCGAGCCTAGGATGGTGAATTTTGCAGGTTTGGTAAACACCAAATGGTGCCTCAGCTCGCAAGATAAAACCAAGCATGGTGATTATATATATGTGCAAATGGTGAGAAATAGCGCGCGTTGAAAACCACATGGCAACATACTAGTTTCAACTTATGTATGCATCTTTTTATTAGCTTTTGTGCTCTTTTCCTTACTATGTGAAAGGAGCCTTTTATGCCTCGCTAATGAGGCACAAGTCTCAAAGGAGGCTTCGCAAGTTAAACACCAAGGGTTTTTGTAGCGTGAAAAATAAACAGGCAGCCAATAGCCGGCAAGTGCGCAACTGCACATGAGGCATGTAATATAAGGAAGCAGTACTGTATCGTAGATTCATGGTTACAGGTGCCGTTGTGCTACTTCTGTCATCTTCCTTTTGGGTTGAAATTCTGTCATTCTATCTTGCTCCCTTTTTATCTCTCTCTCCCATGACGCATATTTGCTGGCCCATTTTTTTTTTTTTTGAGATTTTCTGGCCCAATTGAAAGCATAAGCCCAATGGGCCATGAGTCCGTAAAAGAGAGTTTCACCTTTTAAAAACTAAATATTTTAAAAGATCTCCCAATGTTTTTGAGTCCATACAGCGAGAAAAAGATGTTGGGAAAAACCCATTTGTTGCCAATTTTTTCTAAATTTCTTGCATATATAACTTTGTTTATTAAATTCTGATGAAGGATATTTTTCATCACTCCTACATTAACTGTCTAAGGGAATTTTGTCAAACCCCCAAAATGTCATCACATGAGACCTACCCGGATGAAACAGAAAACGCGGCACACCAAAAATGCACCGCAGCAAAGTAACAAATTCAATCAAAACTGTAAGAGCCAGTTAAACTAAGAAGATAGCCATATATCGTCCTCCATTTACAACAAGAAGACATGCCATATTTCTGCATATTCACTCGTGATCCCAGCACAGTCAGGCCAGTCTCACAGAGCTCTCAAAGAGGAGGAGGCACACTGAAATTACAGGATTCAGCTAGCTATAAGTTCAGAGTTCAGGGCTCATCAGGCTTTGCATGACACAACGCAAAAGATTCAATTCAAGTAAATAGTACTAGTATAATACTCTAGAATTCAGCAGAAACATAGGCAGGAAATCAGTGCCATTTCCCGCCACGCGTATCACGTTGCGTCCCACAGAGACAGAGAGTGAGTGAGATCTACTCGAGCCCGTCGGTCGCAGATCCTCCTTGCTATCTGCAAGCAACCCGGGCGGTTCCTTGGATTCACTTCCACACCGACACTGCAGCAGGGTTGACCTTAAATGGCCCGAGATCTGCCGGGTTTCGCGACGCATCACAAGGTGCGTGCATGGCGCGCTACGAGCTGCAGCCTGACTGCACGGGATAAGATAATCGCGCAGCCCCAAACAGGTGGTCCATGTCCGGTGGCGTCGAGGAATCAGCTGTTAGAATATGCCGAAACCATTGGTGGACTGGACTCGTAGCACTTCGTTGACATCAGAAAAAGGAAAACCCGGAAAAGGGCCGCGCTTGTTCAGCATCACTTTGAGCTCAGCTTCACCTTCACTCTAGCTGCTTACACATGCACAGACAGACAGGCGACTCGACTCGGTGCCTTGGGTTCGGGAAAGTCGCCATGGCAAACTGGACCGACCGGAAGAAGCAAAGCAAGCGGGCTGCTTTTCCGTCGACGAAGGAATGTGTGTGATGTGATGCCCTCCGGCCGGCCGGAGCAGATTTTCCGGTGGACAGAAGACGCATGCCTTCGCTTCGGCGCAAAGCCGGCGATGTCGCCTGGACGGCCCTGGTCAGCTGCGAACGACAGCCACGGAAGATCAGCAGCGTGAATGAATATGAGCGACGACGGGAGAGAACAACAAAAAAAGTGACAGCGTTGCAGACGGTGATGGCATGGATCCGACATGCGACGAGCGGAGAGGGTAATGCCAGCGCTGCAACGCGCTGACGTGGCCGCCCCGAGTGGGGTCAAAAGGGCGGGGGCGACCATGGGCCCTATATAGCGGACCCTCTCGCTGGAGCTGGGCCTCCGAGCCCAACCGTTGAGCTTGAGGAGGAGAGGCCAATCGCCAGAAGCGGCAGCAGCCTCGCGCAGCGCAGCGGTCTGGTCTCCCTCTTCGCCGGTGGCCGGAAGGGGAGGGGGAAGACGGAGGACGCTCAAGGAGAGGTCGGCGATCCCCAAATCTCACTTCCTCCCTTTGGTACTTCTCTTCTTCTGTTGGCAAGCACCCGTAGCCCTGGATCCTCTCCTCCGTTTCAGTTGGTCCTGAATTTGTTTAGCCTTCCTAGACGCGCGAGATCGATTGGTTTCGGTTGGCGCCATAGGGCTTGGTGATACCCAGGGCGTGCGTGACCGTAATTTGAAGGGTTCAGTTAAGCCCCCTTCAGATCGATTGTGCCCATTTTCCGAGCTCTGATGCGGGCTTGAGTACTTACAGCATGATGCTAACCTTTCTTATACCTGGCTTGTGATTTGTGGCAACAGGGATTGAGGGACGAAGGAAAGGAGGTGCTTCACCATGAAGGCGCTCATTCTTGTTGGGGGTTTCGGAACCCGCCTTCGGCCTTTGACTCTTAGCTTCCCCAAGCCCCTTGTGGATTTTGCAAACAAGCCCATGATTCTGCATCAGGTAAATAAACTCTTTATAAAGATGATGCAGCATGAGCATTCTAGTATATATTTTTTAGGGTGGGAATGTGCATTGTGGTACCATATCACTGTACATACTACTTATATTGGCATGAAGACCAATTTTCTTTTATGTATGTTATCAGTGGCCTCGAAACTAATACTGAGCTCAATATGAGTAGATATGGTTACAGATTTGTTGTTGTTTTGGTGTTTTTTAACCCAATCCCATTGCCCACATCATGTCAGCGTCCATCATCGGTAGCTTCTGATTATTACTGTGCCATTCACCTATTACTTTCCTTATTACAAGTATACTCACTCTTTTTTTATAAGATTTATCATCAACTTGGGAAAACTATTATGAATTATCATCATCATTTTTTCCATTAAAATTGTAAAATAAATGCCATCTAGGAATTTTGCTTTGTGTCAGTACATTTTTAAACATCAACCAAGTGCTCCTTTTTATGTGTGTGACAGTGGCTGGAAGAATTAAAACTTGTTCATTCTGTGCAGATCGAAGCTTTGAAAGAAGTTGGGGTCACTGAGGTGGTTTTGGCCATCAACTACCGCCCAGAGGTATAAATAACAGACCAATCATCCTTTCTATTGTGGCACTTGGTTCTGGCTTCTATGATCTAAATTGGTGTGTTATATATCTTCCAGGTAATGATTAATTTCTTGAAGGACTTTGAGGATAAGCTTGGCATCACAATTACATGCTCCCAAGAGACTGAGCCCTTAGGAACTGCTGGCCCTCTTGCTCTAGCAAGGGACAAGCTTGCGGATGGATCTGGCGAGCCATTCTTTGTCCTCAACAGCGATGTCATAAGCGAATACCCATTTGGTGAGCTCATCAAATTTCACAAGTGTCATGGTGGTGAAGCAACAATTATGGTCACTAAGGTAAATCCTTTTGGGACATTTTCTTGTGGAACCAGTCCGTATATCTGAACTGACTTTTCTTTTCATATAGGTGGATGAACCATCAAAATATGGTGTTGTGGTTATGGAGGAGGCAACTGGCAGGGTGGAAAGGTTTGTTGAGAAGCCAAAAATATTTGTGGGCAACAAGATCAATGCTGGGATTTACTTACTGAACCCATCTGTCCTTGACCGCATTGAACTGAGGCCAACATCAATTGAGAAAGAGGTCTTCCCTCAAATTGCAGCTGATCAGAAGCTCTATGCAATGGTCCTTCCAGGTTTTTGGATGGATGTTGGTCAGCCTAGGGACTACATTACTGGCTTGCGTCTTTATCTAGACTCGCTTAGGAAGAAATCAGCTGCCAGGCTAGCTACTGGAGCACATGTTATTGGCAATGTGCTGGTCCATGAGAGCGCCAAGATTGGAGAAGGTTGTCTGATTGGTCCTGATGTCGCCATTGGACCTGGATGTGTTGTGGAGGATGGCGTGAGGCTTTCCCGCTGCACTGTCATGCGTGGTGTGCGTATCAAGAAGCATGCTTGCATCTCAAACAGCATTATCGGGTGGCACTCAACTGTTGGACAATGGGCACGGATAGAGAATATGACTATCCTGGGGGAGGATGTTCATGTGTGTGATGAGGTATACAGCAATGGTGGTGTTGTTCTCCCACATAAAGAGATCAAGTCAAGCATTCTGAAGCCTGAGATCGTCATGTGAGCTCTCCAGTTTTAGCTACAGTGCATTCTTAAGTTCTTTGAGGAAGGGAGGATTGCAGATCCTCTTTTATAAACGATATTGCTTGGTATCTTTGGCCTAATGCAAACAGCTTCATACATGTTTGCTTGTTAAGCTATTGACAATGTATCCCTGTTCTTTGTTGAAAAGTACAGTACTTAGTGTCAATCATATTTCACAAGTGATTGTGATATACTGAGCTTGGAGATTTTGGACCCTTGATCTGCGGAAGTTCAATACAAAACCTCTTCTGGAGAAATGTACACACATAAACTCATGTGTGATGTAACCTAATATACTGTTGGTCTCTTAGCAATGAATATACTTTCGGATCTATCTTGTCTATGGCTCTCAACTCTTAGTTACTAGTACTTTCTTTAATTTTAAAAATAATTTTGACAGGAGCAGGCTAGTGGTGAGCTTAGAGGTAAGTCCTGTTTTGGTCCGGCATAACCCAATCTGTAGAATGGCATTTCTAGTTTGAGTGAAATGTTAGAATCATTTTTTTTTTTAAATGCTGGAACCTTGGAATTAATGCATTATGCATGGAATGCTGTAAGATGTCTTAGCGATGTGCCGATGTACTACTCTTTTGTTACTTTTCCCCTCTATAGCCTGGAATTATTGTGCCGAAAGAGTGATGGATTATTGATTCTGAGCTAGTCAAACAGTCAGTCATGCAATTTTAGCCAACAAAATGAGGAAACCATGCTTAGGGGTTTCATATCCTACTTGTCCATCTAAGAAACCTCAGAGGAATTGTGTGGACTGGAACTGGTCTGCTCCAATTATTTTCCAGATATATTCCAGAATTGGTTATAGACACATAATAATATGGCCTGGAGACGTGCGTGCATTGGACTGAGTACGAAAAGCAACATCATAAATTTGTATCCCTTTCCCCTATTTTCTTGTTGAGGTAAATGCCTATCATGAGATAATCATACAATTTTCTGCGGTAGAAAGTTGAAATAACATCTCTTTCGTTTGCAATCCTTGTCTTTGGGCCCTTTGGAAGATCTGCTAGATCTCAATGTCCCTATCATATTAAATCATCCAAGGATTTCTGCAATGCTTGCTACAAGAAAATCGGGGGAAAATATATGAGGTGGCTCGATGTGTCATTCTCAAGGCAACATGAGTTCAAAACTGACATCGGGAATCTATGAAGAGCAGCAATCGCCAAGACGCCAACTCCATGAAGATGCAGCTCAAGCAGATGCCGCCGTGACCAGGTATATTCCCCCAGCAACAAAGCTATTATTTTGTCCAAAGCATTAGGAACAAATGTTTGTGGTTGGGCAAAATGGTTAATGGAACATATATTCTTGTAAGAAGAGCTCATGGAAATCAAGTCCCAGAATTTTTAGAATTTCTAGTGTGTGGTCTGCTCAAAAAATGAGCTTATATACAAAGAGACCATTACAGACAGCTTACATAAGGTGGTCATTCACAAGGAAGCAAGCAGCCAAAACATTACTAGAGCAGATGCAGCACTAAATGTACAGCAAAGAAATGCAAATGCAGCAGCAACTTCAAATCTTCCACAAGGGAGTTGAGGATCCCTGCTGCAGAAGTATGCATCCCTTTCGAAAAGTACAACTACGCCTGCAGCTGAGCATGCAGCAGCAAATGAAAGAATTGCCGTTACCTGCATCATATATAGTGCAATCAGTCAGAACTTCACAAAGCCACATTTCAAAAGTTCAATATCAGAGATATAACGTGCTTCATAAATGATAAAACAATGCCCGGTATGATTATGTCTTTGATCCTACCATTAAAAAAAATCCATCTAAAAAATCATAGAAATTAACTTCACAACTTCACATATGTTTCACTCAGGCTCAAATTGGATGATCAAGGTGACACCAAAAATACTAACAAAACTAGGAAAAGATGCTTCAAGTTCATGAATATGTAAAGCTAGATAGTGCTAGGTGTAGTGTACCTGATATTTTACATGTCTGCAACAATCGAACAGAAATGGGATAATTTTACAGTCACTTATATAATATATATATAATGTGAAACATGAACAGAAACAAAATAAAGCATGAATATGTGGAATGCTCAACATGTTTCCAAATATTGCAGGAATAGTTTTACATCCAGATGATAAGGTTTATATATTGAAAATGTTATGAAAAAAAAGGGTACTCAATTTAGTTATAGGAATAGGATACATTAATTGATGGCTTTGGATGGTAGCAGAAACAAACCAGGTTCAGTGATATACAACATGGATAAAAAGATGCCTTAAATAATTTACCCAATCGCCAACAACAAATAAGCTCATGAGAAAAGCTTGCTGAAGATCTCTTCCCAATACCAAGGCATAGCAATCAAGACATCCAAGCCCCAAGCTCCATAGTGCTTGTAGTCCCATAGATGCAATCAAGTAGCTGAAATTTGGTAGAAGAGGCAAAATGGGTTATGCAGTTGAAAACCAAGCCCTAAATAAACAGATGCATTGTATATCCAATTTCTACAGTTCTAACAAAGATGAAACAAAAGCCATTCATCAAGCTGAATGAAATAAAGCATGATATATAAAATAATATAACAGTTGAAATGAACTACACATTTTCCTTCCTATAGTTAACAATGACAAATCTTCAATTTGATCACAACAAGACAAAATGGAAGTTGATCATGATCAGTATAGAAACTAGAGAAATGGTTGGACAGACTCAATAAATTCTTGTGAATGTATGTACATAGTGCAAAGTCGGGACCTCCTAGTGATGGTCAATCAACTCATAGGTTCAGTGCTGGCAATTTGCAGGAATGCTGCTCGGGTAACAATGTTGAAGGTAAAGGCATGTTTTCATTTCATTTTTCCCCAAAGCACAAACTGCATAAACAACGAACAAGGTGTCTTGCAAATAAATAGTATATGTGGTACTACTATGAACGGCAGGTAGTTCAACCCAGACAACAAAGCAAGTAATCAGGCAAAATAATCATGCTACACGCAGATACGGGGCAGATCCATCCCAATCCATGACCGCACTATGATCCTACACGCAGATACGGAACAGAGATCACAATGTTCACGAGCAGAGCACCGCCATGTAGGCGCGACCCTAAAGCCTAAAGCAACCAGAGATTCAGGATTTTAGGGGATTAGGGTTTAGGGTACCAGAAGGCTGTGTAGTTGGTGAACCCAGGCGCGGAGGCCATGGCGCACATGGACGCGGCGGCGAAGACGAACTGGCCCGCCCGCAGCGCCAGGCCGCCCGACGTCCCGGGGCGTCCGGCCAGTTCCGTCATCTCGCCGGCAGCCGGACGGCCCTCCAGCCGCTTCCTCTCAAAAGACGCTGCTTTGTTGGTCGGCGACCATGTATGCGCTGCGCGCGCGGCGGCGCGGGTCTCGGTGGGCGGCAAAGCGGCTTGCGGTTGCGCGAAAGAGCGGCGGAAAGCTGGGGCTCTCGGTGCCTGGGCCTCGCGGGGTGAGGACTGAGGGGGAGGATTTGGGAACTTTCAACCTTCAATTCAAGAATGGCGGATGAGTGACCTGCTCGTGTCTTGGCAGGAAAAGGATGGCGCTTTTTTTTTTTTAATTAAGGATCGGCGGCGACCAGGCGTTGGTGGAGGCATCGGTCGATGATGACGCAGGGTTTAATGATCTGGCTGGCTTGAGTTTAATGGTCTGGGAGCGTATCGTTCTTGGTCAACTGAAACTGAGAGTGACATTTGTCTCATCAGTCCACGCCCAACTTGCATTGCATCTATCGCTGAAGGCTCGTTTCAAGTTTGCGAGCGTGTCATGACAAGCATTATCCCATGACGATTTACACACTGTTTTGCCAAAGCATATGTGCGCGAGTTTTTTTTTCCATTTTGAGCCAGGACCACACTACACTACAAATCATGCAGCTAAGTGCGGCCATCGAACACTTTTCGCTGGGGCTGTGAACTGTGATGATTACTGCTGCTGCCCTGCAGGTTGGATGATTCGATTCATGGCGGAGAAAGCTTTGTTGGAAATAAACTGAATGCACCGATTTGAATGTGATGGTTAAACTACAATAGAAAATGAAATAGAAGAAGTTGCTGAAATTACAAAGTTTGCAGTTGTGTGCAGAGACCTTCCTTGATGACTATGTTAAACGCTGAAAACCTGATAGGCAGACTGCTGGTAGGTATTTAGGATACAAAAGGATTGATATTTGGTATGGTCAAGAAAATTGTGATTGTGGAATGCGTTAATTAAGCAAAATAAGATACCCCACCAATGGTGGGATGTTTTCATCGAACTGAAACTTGAGCAAAGTGTGGGGAAATGTGTTGGTGTTGGTAATTTTGGACGTGTGGCTTGCTCGAGCTGCGCAGGGAAAACCACACTGCGAACGCTGGGCGTGCCACCACCTGCTCGACT
>JADLZL010003416.1:0-139892 GCA_015844335.1 Chrysopogon serrulatus
TCGTTGATTCATTTATTTAGCTATATATCTCTACAGTGGCATAACCCTGGAACGAGGAAAACGGTATCCCAGCTCGTTTGTCTTACATTCCTTTAGAAAAATGGCGTGGCAGCAATAATACAATATTGGTCTTGTCAGCATGACAAGTTTGACATGCTTGGGTCGGTAAGTTTTTAGATTATCAATCAGATAAGCACTTTTAGTATACCATTGTGCTTTCAAGTGTTTTTATAATTATCATTCAGATAAGTGTCAGAAGTTCCGGCTCATAGTGGAAGTTCGAAGTGTCCAAGATTCAGAGCCGTTTAGATGCACCAAGTAAAAATTTAGCAAGCTAAAATTTTAAAGTATAATTTTAGTTAGCTAAAAGTTTTCTAACTATACTTTAACTAGAGATGTTTAGATGCTCCAGCTAATAGACTCAGCTAAATTTTATTTGGTTTTAGCTAGTTGGAAGTAGCTAAACTCTTTTTAGCTGAACTGTTTAGATATCTAGCACTTAATTTAGCCAAACTAAAGTTTAGGCTGGTGTATCCGAACAGGATCTGAGTTATTTTATTGGTTTGCTGCACAAATAAGTGTCTGAAGTTCCGACTCCACGCCCAAAGTTTCGACATATGTCAGAAGTTCCGACGTACGTCGCAGGGGATGAGATTGTTTTGAGTCTAGTTTTTTGGATTTCAATTCAATCTCCTCTGGTCTTATGGAGACATACAAATTATATGTTTTCGGAAGGGTTCCTATTAGAATAAGATCACCCCTAGAACACTCCTTCTGGTATGTATAGAGCCTACCAAAACGTTCTACTACAAGTCTACAATCTTCATCAATGGAGCCATATATTATATTATAATAACACGTATAGGTAGGTACCTGAAAGACACGTGAGGGAGAAAAAAGAAAAAAAAATCAAAAGGCACTGTGATGCATGCAGTCCATACGCGCGCACGGCATCTGCACGCGGCTTTGCTCTTGTTGGTCAAAAATGACCGGTCGCTGGGTGGGATAGGCCGGTCATGCTTGGCAGAGGGCGGTGCAGTGCATGCGCTTGTCGCCGGCCGGGCATCTTCGGTGCCAGTGCCAGTTCGTTCGGCGGTTCCCGCCAGCAGTGCTCTGCAGATCGTCGTCGTCGTCAGCCAGGCCATGCAGCCCACTGCAACGCAAGTGAGAAAAGGATCCCCAAAGATGATCACGTGACACCGGCTACGGCTAGTGCCGTTGTGTCGCCTTTTTCCCTGCTCCAGCCCCGGCGGCCCCCTGCCGCTCGTCGTCGCAGCGGCCAGCGCAGCGAGAATCCCTCACTTTGGCCCGCTAGCTCCTCGTCGTCTCCCCTGCTAGCTCTCGCCATGCGCTACCAGAGTCCAGAGCTTGCGCCTGTGCAAAACCACTATTTTTGCGTCACATCTGGTTCTGATCGTTTCTTCCTCTCTTCTCCTCTCCATCTTCGTCGTCTTCGTTGGATCACCGGACACCATATATATGCGCATCGCACAGCAAGCAAACAGCAACGGCCATGATTAACCTTTGCCGAACAGCAGGTTGATCAGGGGTAGGATCGATCGGGACGCCGGCCGGCTGGGACCGGGAGCAGTGGCCTAGTTCGTTCGTTCGAGCTGATCTCTCTCTCTTTCTCCCTCCTACTGTCCTGCCTACACTGTAGTGTGTCCGCTTGCCGGAGGAAGAGACAAACCTTGTTCGATCTGCCATGACCCATGAGCGAGCGAGCGAGTCCAAGCATGGACAGGGATCCAGGAGCGTCGACGTCGACGTCGAGCAGTAGCGGCGGTAGCATAGCCCATATGTATAGTGTACGTACATGATTGGCGCGCGGCATGGCGTAGTAGGCCTGCGCCTGTTCATATGCATGAGATGCATGCACGCGTTTATTACAAGAGTCTGGACCGGCCGGCCAAAGAATAATCCTCCTCCTCCTCCTCCATGACTCGATGCAGATCGCTATAATAGGTGAGGGGAAAAAACATGTGCACCTCGAATATTTCGTGCATGCATGCGAGAGAAATGCATATTTATAGATACGGAAACAAAGTCCGACTACTAGAACACAGATATATGTATATGATCCATAGATATATGCACAAGTTGAGAGATGAAATTTCCTAGCTAGCTATTTGTCACACACAGTATATAACTTTTGTTATTCCAAAATGAAGAAAAAGAATCATTTGTGAAAGGTATTAGATTCACCATTTGGCTATGGATAATTTTGTGATCCTAGGATCCACATATGCATATCACTGGAAATTGATATGATGCATCAACTGAAGACAGACTGTGTCATTGCCGATGACCCATGCCGGCGGTAACCGTAGCGCCGTCGATCAAACAGGCGCTCCGCCGAATCACTGCCAAGGATCCGCCCCGGGGTTTCGACCTTGCGTCGGCGCGGGATCGCTGGGACTGGGGTGACCTCCACCTCGTCTCGGCGGCGAACCTGCGATCAATGGCGGGCAAGTTTTGGGACACCGACTCCGAAGTCTGAATGCGAGGACCTGGGGAGATGCCGAGTCTGAGCCACGACCATCGCCGTCCCCGTCGGGTCTGGCGGCGGCTCCGCCCGGGCCGGGATTCGCTGCGGCGGCGGGCCACCTGTCCACGTCCCAAAGATCAAGTCAAGCCTCCACAGAAACCGCCACGGAGGAACCTGCGGAAGGGGCCACTACCACCACCAAGGATCACGCCGCCGGTGACGCTTCGGTGATTTCCTACCGGCGACGATGAAGGCGGCGCCCGATTGGCCGGGCGGGGGGGCTATTTCAAAATTATCGGGTTTGCGGTTCGCGAATTCCACGCAATCTCCTAACCGGAGCGGCCCTACCCCGTCGAGGCCCGAACCGGACTCCCAAGTCGGGCGCATCCCCAGGCAGAGTCACGGCAAACCTAATCGCCGACTCATCTCTCCGTCCTTCCGCCGTTCCTCCTGTCTCGAAGCTCACGTACCGAGGCTGCCCTCATGGCTGGTGGACAGGGAAGGAGATTCCGCCGCCGGAGCCGCGACGCCTGTGGTCTGGGGGTCGGCGGGGGACCGGACGCAATGCCGTCGCGCGCGCGGGCCGATCACGGTGGTCGCTGGGCGCCGAACGCGGCGGGCTACGGCCGCTGCAATGAGCGCTGAGGTGGCGCCAAGGCGACGACGGAGCGGCTTTTTGCTCGGGCGCATGGGGGACAGGCCAAGGGCGGGCGCCGCATGGAGATCATGGCCGCAGGATCGCCCCCATGGACGGGGGGCACAAGCAAGGGGAGGAGGCCGTATGCCTCGACCGCCTCGGGGAGGAGCCGAACGCCGCGAGGGAGAGCCGGGCGCCTGGCGCTGGGGGGCGCACATCCGCGGGCCGCGAGGCCATGGAACCGGGCCGCCCCGCCAAGCGGAGCAGGCTACTGTCGAGGATGGAAAGCCGAAGAGGAGGCGCCAAAGAAACCTGGAATGCACCATCTGCACTGAGGACCATTTCAGCAACCAATGCCCACTGCTGCGCGGTCCGAAACCCTCGGTGTCGTACTGTGGGGCAGCGGAGGATGGCTTGGGGTTTTTCCAAATCCAAGCGGCAAACATTAATGACATTGTTTCTCGAACCTCACTTCGGTGGCTGCCCAAATTACTTGTGGAGTGCGGGGAAGTTTCGCTCGATTGCTTTGGTGTCCGAGCCGACGAGGATTATTCCGGTCCGGTGGGATTGGGAGGTGCGGGGAGTTGGGGCATCAATGTTTCACGGTGCCCTTCCCCCAAGAAGGGAGGAATTGGATCGTATGGTCGCCATCGAACGATCACGACCCGGACAAAAGGAGGGGACGCTCCTTTTTGAGGAATTTGTGGATGATGTACAACCTATCAAGGTTCTGGATCAGGTTTGGGTGACGGTGACCAAGGTACCTCGGGTGTTGCGTTCCTTCTTACCGTTGTGGGTAGTCGGGACAATCATTGGTGCTACTCAAAAGGTGGATATTTATCACCTTAGGCAGGCAGGGGAGAAGTCCGCATCCGAGTGGCGGTTTTGGACACCACAAAAATCCCAAAATTTGCGGATGTGTGTGTCAAGGGCAGCATGTACCGTCTTTTTTTTTCAAGCCGGATGAAGTGGCCTCGACCCTTTTAATCCCGAGGAGGACGATCTGGCTGGGTGAGGAGGACAAAGACCGAGATGCGCGAGGACGGTGATCGGGAGATGGAGGATGCTGATGATGCACCAAGACCACAGGGACCTGAGAAAGGGAAATCCATTGCTCACGATTCTACCCGGCCTTCTCACTCTCATGGTGGGCCATCACTCCATGAGGCGGCTCTCATTGAAGAGGCTATTGATGTCGCGTGTCAGCAACTAATCGAAGAAATTAGTATTAAAGTTATGGTTCAGCAAGAGGGGAAGGAAGGATGGAAACGATACTCGCCTCCGACAGCTGATGAACTAGCGACATATAGTGCTATGACAAAGCACCTCGGCTCAAGCCTCACCCGTTTGCTTTTTGGAGGAGGATTGGGCGGGGGGGAGGAAATCAAATCCCCGGACGCTATGGAGGGCTGGACGGCTTGGTGCGTTCCAGCACCGGAGGGGGAGCTGCCGTTGCTCACTTACTCTACTGACTCAGGTGGAGGGGGAGAGGGAACTGCTGTGACGCCGTCGCCCCCTTCTCCGCTCTCGCCTCCGTCTGCGACTCTGCTGCAGGTTCCAGAGGGGGAGGTAGCGAACTTCGACGCTGCGCTACCCCCGACCCCATCAGCTGCTGTGGTGGAGGCGGCGTCGTTAAATGCACCGCCCTCGCCACCGTCGTTGACTCGTTTTCTGCAGGCTCCAGTGATGGGGGTAGCGGCCTTCGACGCTGCGCTACCCCTGTCACAGACGGCGGCGGTGGTGGAAGCTTCACGCCACCCGGTGGAGGGGGTAGCAGCTTCTCATGTGCTGCTGCCCCTACCCTCGTCGGCTGCCGAGGGGGGGCCGAGACCCCCAAAGAAGCAGCGTCGCCCCGACGCCTCCTCTGTGAGGCTAAGCGGAGGTGGAGGAACCGGTGCTGCGCCTCTGCGGCGGGAAGTCGAAGCCATCGGCCGACGCTGATGTCTCCGAGCTTCTTGTGAAGCGGCGAGGAGGGAGGCACTGCTGCTTTGCCTCTGCGGGGGGGAGCCGAGGGGTGTGAAGTGCTGCTTGTCTCCATCTCACGGGGGGGGGGCGGCAAATCCCCCCCCCCCCCACGCGGGCCTTCGGCGCAGCAGGGAATGCGGGCAAGGCGGATGAACACACTCTACACAAGGGCGGAGCGGGGCACCTAAAGAAGAACCTCGAATCTCGGTACCTCTTTCTCCCGGCCTCCCAAATTCTGCTATTATTTCAAGTCTTGGTAGAGTAGGATTCAATTTAACATCATCGATGTAGTGGTCATTAAAAATCTTGAGGTTGACAGATTGGTTCTTAACGCGAACCAAAAAAAAGTCGCATTCGATTATTAATAGATGTGACAGTGATGAGGAAAGGGAAGAACGACTTGAGGCAATTCTCGACCACGCTTGTGGAGATTTAAGCGAGAATTTGCTAGATGCGAGAGAATGATCAAATTATAGATCTCTCTCTAATCGGTCGGAAGAAAAAAATACAATAATGCCAAAAATGCAAAGAAAGGCAGACTTCCCAAAAAGCCAAAAACCCCTTCGAAAATTGTTATCAAATGAAAGGAGTATTCGGAATAGCGAGAGGTCTTGCGAGACTTGGCTAAAAATACGATTTTTGGCGGAACTAGTTAAGGAGGAGCAGATTAATTTTATAGCTCTTTTCCGAAATGGGGACGTGACTCTTTCCCCGATCACGTTCTCAAAAACCTTTGTGGAGGGCGTGATTTCCTATGGCATGCCATGGCTCCTCATGGTAGATCGGGGGGGATCTTACTAGGGGTTGATCTCGATATATTTGATATTGGGGCCATCGATGAGGGGATTTCTATGTGAAGTTCACTCTCCGATATAAATTAAATGATTTCAAATTTGTCCTATACTCGGTGTATGGGCGGCACAACCCCACAATAAAGGTGCCTTCCTCTCGAGCTAACTAACACTTGCTCTAAAGAACACCTTCCGTATATTATGGGAGGGGACTTCAATATCATGAGGAAACCGAGAGGATAAAAGCTCGGGGATTTTGATCCTAAATGGCCATCGATTTTCAATATTTGTCATTGAAACTCTTGACCTTAGGGAGCTTGTGATGTCGGGACGCCAATATACATGGGCGGGGCCAGGGGAACATCCGACCTATGAGAAACTTGACAGAATCCTAGTCAGTACGGAGTGGGAAAATCAATTCCCCCTATCCATGGTGGAACCGAGGGATCGGAATATTTCCGACCATACTCCTCCCTGGTAATTAATACTGAGGGGGCTTCCACCCACCGGATGAGGGTTAGACCCTTCAAATTTGAGAGGGGTTGGCTTATACGGGATGGGTTCTATGATATGGTTGCAAATATATGGCAATCTGAGGATTCTGGCTCTAATCCACTTGAGCGGTGGCAAAACAAGATTCGTAGGCTCAAACAGCATCTTAGAGGCTGGGCTATGAATAAAGGCGTGGTCGTACAAAAAAGAGAAGAAGGAGTTATTAGCCCTCCTACACGATTTGGATAAGAAAGCAGAGACTGATAACCTTTCAGATCATGAGATCAATTTAAAGCTGTATCTCAAGGAGCGGCTAGTTACTCTGTTAAGAGAGGAGGAACTCAAATGGTATGAGAGAGCCAAAGTCAAGACCCTATTGGAGGGAGATGCTAATACTAGGTTCTTTCACCTGGTGGCGAATGGGAAACATCGTAAACAACATATCTTCAAACTCGAGGATGATCGAGGAGTCGTTGTGGGTGATGAGCGTCTCAAAAGCCACATTACTAACTATTATAAAAACCTATTTGGTGCACCAGAACAGTCGGGGATCACTTTGATGGAAGATCAAATTATAGATATTCCACAGGTCTCCCAAGAGGAAAATGAGATCCTCGTGGCTGATTTCACAGAATCTGAAGTGAAAGAAGCAATTTTTCAGATGGAAAACAATAAATCCTCAGGTCCTGACGGTTTTCCAGTGGAATTCTATCAGAGGTTTTGGGAGGTGATTAAAGATGACCTTCTGCCTCAGTTCTCAGAATTCCACAAGGAAGCTCTAGACCTCTTTAGTCTGAATTTCGGCATTATCACCTTAATTCCAAAGGTACAAAATGCCTTAAAGATACAACAATACAGACCTATTTGTGTCCTTAATGTGAGCTTTAAGATCTTCACAAAAGTGGGCACTAACAGGTTGAATAGAGTTGCAAAAACTGTAGTGCGTCCTACACAGACTGCCTTTATGCCAGGAAGGAACATTATGGAAGGTGTCGTTATTCTACACGAAACTATCCATGAGCTACACACCAAAAAGAGGGATGGGATCATTCTCAAAATTGATTTTGAAAAGGCTTATGATAAGGTGAAGTGGTCCTTCCTACAGCAAACCTTACGCATGAAAGGGTTCTCTCCTAAGTGGTGCAACTAGATTCAAAGTATGGTCACCGGGGGGAGTGTGGGGATTAAGGTCAATGACGAAGTTGGCCCATACTTTCAGACTAGGCGTGGTCTCAGGCAGGGGGATCCCATGTCACCGATCATATTTAACATCGTCGCTGATATGCTAGCTCTCATTATTGATAGGGCAAAGGCGGATGGACAAATAAGAGGGATCATCCCCCACCTAGTAGATGATGGTTTATCTATATTACAATATGCAGATGATACTATCATCTTTCTCGACCACGATCCGGAGCAAGCAATTAATCTTAAACTTCTGCTTTGTGCCTTTGAACAATTATCGGGCCTAAAGATAAATTTTCACAAGAGCGAGATTTTTTGTTATGGGTCAGCCAAAGAGATGGAACGATATTATACGACTCTCTTTGGCTGCAACGCGGGGACCTATCCTTTCAGATACTTAGGGATCCCCATGCACCATCGACAACTCCTTAACTCTGAATGGAGGAAGGTAGAGGAGCGGTTTGAGCAAAAACTCTCATGCTGGAAAGCCAAATATCTGTCTTACGGGGGAGACTAGTTTTGCTTAACTCTGTCTTAAGCAGTCTTCCGATGTTTATGATGTCTTTTTTTGAGGTTTCGAAAGGAGTCATTGAAAACCTAGATCATTTTAGATCAAGATTTTTCTGGCAAGGAACCACAGACAGACATAAATATAGGCTGGCTAGATGGGATATACTATGCCGTCCCAAGGACCAAGGGGGCTTAGGCATCTTAGACTTGCGTATTCAAAACAAGTGTCTTTTAGCCAAATGGTTAGTGAATCTCATAAACACTGACGGCACCTGGCAGTCTTTGCTTAGGAATAAATATTTGAGATCGAAGTCCTTAACCCAGGTATCAGCAAAGCCTAATGACTCTCATTTCTAGAGAGGCCTCATGCATATCAAAGAGGAGGTTATGGCTAGAGGCTCCTTTATAATTAAAGATGGAGCCAATACACGATTCTGGGAGGATACCTGGTTAGGAGATAAGCCCCTTAGAGACAGATACCCGAGCTTATATAATATAGTACGGGAGCCTCATGCGACTGTGTCGCGAGTTTTGGCCACACACCCTCTGAATATTTCTTTTCGAAGGGCGCTGGTGGACAACAAGCTAATGTAGTGGCTTCACTTGGTAGCCAGAATCTCACTTGTTGGCTTGGTAGAGGGCAATGATCATTTTAGATGGCGCCTAACCAAATCCGGTTTATTTACGGTTAGATCTATGTATCTCGATGCCATCGATTCTCATCCACCTTTCCAGCATAAGAACATCTGGAGGATGAAAATACCTCTAAAAATTAAAATTTTCCTCTGGTTTTTACAAAGGGGTGTCGTACTCACTAAAGACAACCTAGCCCGGAAAAATTGGAAGGGCAGTCAGAAGTGCCTGTGTTGTAATATGAATGAAACTATTCAACACCTCTTCCTAGATTGCCTTTTTACAAGGATAATTTGGAGGGTAATTTTCTTTGCTACTAATCTGACCCAGCCTGATCCATCAACCATATGTTTGGGAATTGGCTTAATAATCAAAATAATAAGATTAAAGCCTTGATTTGGGTGGGGGTCGCTGCTTTATGCTGGGCTGTCTGGCGATGCCGGAATGATGTAATTTTTAAACGTTTGAAAACTAACTCTATTATGCAGGTTATTTTCAGAGGAGCATATTGGCTACGCTTTTGGGCCCAGTTGCAGCGTGACGAGCAGGCCAGGGACACCCTCATTCTGATGAGCAAGAAATTAGAGATAATTGCTTTAGATTTTTCTAATAGAGGGTGGAAGCATCTTTATCGTTTGCTTTAGTTAATACCACTATGTTGGTAGAACAGTGCTTGCTTTTTTATGTCTACAAACTTGTAATGATTGGCTGTGTACATCCTCGGATGTAGAGGCCGGATTATATTATCCTTTATCGAAAAAATTAGATTCACCATTTTCAGACGACTCACATTATAAAATTTATTGAATATCGTGAGAAAAGCGGCTGTCATGCTCCTGTTTACCATTTTATCAACGCAAGCATATCTGGTCACTGAAAAGCCTGAGGGAAAGTTGAAAGGCACCCAACCATGGCATCCACTTTCCCCATTTAACTGAAACCAGCGCATACCGGGCCTGCCAGTCCTGAGAATTGCAAGCAAATCCTCGCGACGCAGCTTTCTCTGCTGCCGCTCTATCCCCATGGAGCTGCCTCTCTCTGCAGATGAGATGAGATGAGAGGGAGACGCGCCACGTACTGAACAGTGGCTGTCAATAGATTCTCCTTTGGACTGTAACTGTCCGCTGTGACATCGCCGTTTTCTACAGCGAGATGGCGACTGGTTTTCCTGTCTTTCCTCGCCTTGCATTTAAACAGCATGGCTTCATGGGAGGTGGTGGATGGAAGGGGAACACTTAATCTGTTTTATGTGCATGCAATAAAACAGAATGTAATGCACATTCAGCATTTCAGATAAAACAAATCAGTAGAGAAAGTTTTTTTTCCTTTTGTTTTACTGACCAAACCGTCGCTCCATGTATCCAACGGCGGCTCGTGAAACTTTAATTTCTCAGCCCCATGAATTCAAGCAGAGTGATGTGTACAAAATAAAACTGTATATATGCATGACATATCACGGTTCAATTTCTACACCTACCTCCTCGAGATCGCGCACTGTATCTCACTAACTTCGTGACCCTGCCTGAGGACGCTGGACAACACAACAGTAGCTCATAAGCATAAGTGACGGATGAGACGGCCGGCCGTATAGAAAGGCATTGGACATAAAGAAGCATATGTACATGTACATGCAGTAACAGTCGACCGTTTGTTTTATACGGAACATAAGAATATATACATATATATGGAATAATTCAACGCAGTGGCGTCCTTGCATGGACAAGCTCGACCGATGGCCACCTGTGGCTTAGCTAGCTAGCTAGCTTAGCTTCCTGAGAGTGATGATGATAACTGAATCAGCTTTAGCATTAGGCAAAAAAAGAAGGAAGATGCATGATGAGATAGATGGCAAGATGGAGTCACAATCATACTTAATGATGATGATTGCAACTGATCGAATCGTCAGCTTTACCATTTCTGGGGATATATAGGCACTGAACTTTGCGACATCAAACTAGGGACTTATTTTAGGTTCTGCAGAAGTGCATTTATACTATCATGTATAAATATGTGCTTGCTACTTCTTCAGTATATATGGAACTATATACTTCATGATGGATAGATACGCCAGTGTGCTGCTCAGGGCAAGCAAGCAATCAAACAAAGCTTGCACTGCTGCGCCGCATCAATGCCGCCAACGATGGTCCAAGCTTACCACATACTGCAGTTAACCTCCTAAGATTTTGAAGTCCAGGCCCCCCAGGCAGAAGGATCGATCGACACCGCATCGCATCGCCACCGAGAGCGACAAATACAGACGCAGACGATCATGTCATGTCATGGGGCTTTTGTTTACGACGACGTGCGTAGCTAGCGTACCTGCCTCTGTTGTTACGGAAGAATAGTTATGGCAAATTGTTCTTGGGATGCCTGCAGCTGCAGGTGTAAGTGCTGGACAGATGAACTGAATGGGCAACCAACAAAGTAAACACCAGCTGCAGTACGTAGCCCAGTGTAAGTGTTGCTGCTCTTGGAGTAAAACGTGATCCCAGACATGGGTCCGTCCAATGCCGTCCCAACGCTTCCACAGGCGAGATCATGGCGGTGAACAGGACGAGCCTTTGTATCCTTGCTGGGGTTCACTGCAGCTACACAGAGGTGGTGGTACCTTTGGGGGCTTTATTATTATTATTAACTGGATCCCTGAAATTTATTGGCTAAACCTTTAGTATAACCCCACTCATGATTGAAGTGTGAATTTTCGTGGTACGGTCTTGGATGAATCAAATATATCCTGTTGCATAATATAATTGGATCATATCATCATCCCCCGATGTACTTTGCGATCAGTAAACAATTTCTTTTGAACCAATGTTCAGTACGAATTGATCTCACAAGTCACACTATGTCGTGTAGATCAAG
The DNA here is from genome assembly GCA_015844335.1 of Chrysopogon serrulatus. Classification (NCBI taxonomy): domain Eukaryota; kingdom Viridiplantae; phylum Streptophyta; class Magnoliopsida; order Poales; family Poaceae; genus Chrysopogon; species Chrysopogon serrulatus. Next base: position 11,564 of record JADLZL010003416.1, read on the forward strand.
ATGGATCTCCTATGTGTTCAAGAAAAAACAAAGTGTCTATATACGCCTCAATGGTGTAGAACTAAGAACAAAGTTATGGTGGCAATTTCCAAACTTCCATTGTTGACAAGTCCTAAGAAAGAAAGGGGGCCGAGTGGGGATCCACACAGACAGACAGTACACCAATGCAAGCTACTACTAGCAATAAGACCACAAGCAGGGCGTCAACTCAACTCAAATCACAGCTCAAAGTGCCCAGCAGGGCATGGTCATTGAACTGGAAATGCTCTCTGAAAAATGATGGTCATGGGGACACGAGTGTCACCTCACCACCACCACACGCACATCCTGCTGGCTGCTGCTAGTAGGTTTTTCTCCATTGTCTCCCATCTTTACAGAGGGGAATGCACGCACATGTCCGGGAAAGGGAGGAGCATTATTGGGGGGAGCATCAGCATCACGGCTGGTTCCCTTCTCGATCGCCATTGGGTCTCTGACCGATGACTGATGGATTCCTCACCAAGCAGTAACGATGCCGGCATAAGTCCATGGGGTTTGGTTGGTCACCGTGGCAGGGGACGAAACGAAACAGCTCTCTCTCCCTGCAAAATGGTCACAGCCTTCGGATCAGGAAAGGCGCGGCCGGCCTCCGCGGCTTGGGCAATTATTTTGAAGCTGCTCGAGAATGCAATGCTTCAGCCGATGGGTGGTGTGACGGTGTCACTGGTGTGCTTGCACAGTTTGAGAGGGTTACCTCACACTTAGCTGGCACCACCCACATGCACTTGGGAAACCTAGGGCTGTAGCCTTTTTGTTCCTTGCTTTGTGCAGATGCATGTTTTGCTGTTCCACAGCTGGAAACGAAATGCAGTTATCCGAATCTTATTCTTATTATGACACAAAGTGTCCAGTCCTGCCATTTATCTGCTCTTATAGTCTTAATATTTTCCAGTACCGGGTCTAGAAAAACATTAGGGCCCTAGAATTTTAGTGTGATAAGTATTCGCTATAGAATAAAAATCCATTTCAATCTTTCAGATAGCATAACAACTTCGTTGCATTTTACTGCATATTCGTCGAGGCATATCGAGAAAAAACCTTATCAAACCATTCTCTCATGTCCGAGGAGGCACTTTTTTCAACTTAAAACGAGTGACGTGGAGAATTGCCATTTTACTACAAGGGTACATTTTTCATTCTGACAGTAAGATTTACATTTTACTCTGGATAAATTCATTCACCCAAGAAGAAATAACTCTGTCATCTTTGCTATTAATTGCGCAAAGGACTAGGAGGTACGTACAAGCTGTTCAGAAGATTCAGGAAATTCAGAAAACAGTTTAAGCAGTTTAAGCTACTATTACAGATAAGTACCATAATGACCAAACCACGCACCACACACAGTCACGTGGCTAGTAGCACTTTTATAAAATCTTACTATTACTAATTAGAGGCTCCAACGGAGCCTCCACGTTAATTCTCACCAGATGCGCTAGAAAAAAAGATAAATGCTAGAAATTCTCACGTTAATTAGAAACATCTAGCCATCAAATCCAGACTCTGACAATTAACAACCATTAGATCTACTTTACTTTTTAAAAATTACCCACCTTTGCCATTGTTATTATAGATAAAAAGGAAAAAGGAAAAAATCCATCTATTATTTTTAAATCTGCGTATAGCAAGGAAGAAGAAAAAGCTAAAAAAATAATTTTCCCTACCACAAGCCGATCATGGGATATGATTCAGAGATGTTCCCACGAACGAGGAAAAAATAGGGCTCCATGCATGCAGCACCGGCCGTCGGGCAGCTGACTTGCGGTTAGTATGCCGAGCAAGCAAGGAGGAAGCCAACACGAAGCAGGCATGAACATCTTCACCAGCTAGGGGCACCCTTGCACGGATCGATAGTAATACTGGTTGGTGCGCCTGCCATCTGCAGAAGTCCGGCTGGCCTGTGCTCATCTGGGCACGGACACACCCTTGAGGAATTAAGAGCACCACTTGATCGAGTTCTACTACGTTTGGCGCATGCCTGCACTTCCCGATGACGAAGCTGCATATGGAGGGGACATCTATGAGGTAGCCGCCAAGCGCTATCTGGATCTACTAAGATGAAGGACGACCTGCGAGCCATGTGCACTTTGATGGCTAAAAAGAGCGAGATGTACGACAGGGCAGAAGGACACGAGCAGCCATCTTGGACTCCATGCAGCCACCGTATGGCGTTTGCTCCAGGGGTAGGGCACTGAGAGGCTGCCGTCAAAGCATCAGTGTCAAGGGATCTGAACCACGAGTGCAGGAGGAAACGAGCACGCCTTATCCGACGCTTACGCACTAAAGGGCTCCCATATGATGATCACATCTTTGATTGCCACAGATATGCACACAAGTCGGCTACACTGGAAACGGTTAGGCCTCGACTCTCCATTAATAGCTCAATGTTTTTCACAGCTCCATGTAGGTATTGTGTAGCTTTGGCCACGAGATGGTGAGAATGGATGACAAGCGGACCGGGTTCGATGACGCCGTGCAACCAATAGGATCCATAGGCATCTAGATGCATGGAGTTGTCAAGGACATCATCAAGAATGCCACCAAAACTACATCAACAACACCACCACGTCGAGCAACGTCAGAATGAGTATGGATGCCATCTGCAATGGCTCATGTCCTAACAATACTACCGCACCGAGAAGGTGACGCTACATCGACGTACTGCATCTGGTGCCCCGGCCACTTAAAAAATAGTCTAAAATCCAGGTACGAAGAAAAATTATCGACTGCCAATGCAAAAGAGGTAACAATTTCCTTCCCACACGTATGCAGAGGAAGTCGGCGTCTGGCCATCCAAAGTAGCATTGAGGGAATGCAAGGACGGATGTGTGCCAGCATCATGGGGACGACGAAGAGATCTACACTAAAAAAGGAAGGCGGGAACAGGCAAGTCACCAGTGCCACGACATCTGGCGTGCATGGCATCTACGTCAACACTGGCATTGAACACACCTATAGACTAAAGGTATAGCCATCTTGCTAGATCTCACCACAATTACAATTTAATTTGTCTCTTGCAACTCATGATCCTTTTTGATCATTAGATATAGTTTTCATTTAAATTTTAATGTCTTTGAATTACTTGGCACAAATAGTTTGATATAATCCTTATTGACCATAAGGTTTAATTTTTATAATAATGTCACTAAATTACTTCAAAGTACATGCTAATATTGCTAAAAAAGATAGGGGACCATGATCCATGGAGTTATCAATAAAAACTATATAGAAAACTTCAAACCTCTAAATTATAAAAGACAAATAAAATAATTTAATAATATTTTAATAAATTATCTATCTCTATCATTATGGAAGATAATGCTTTGATGTCTAAGTTTGCATTCAAATAACATGAAAGATAATGTATAATAACATATACCTATATAATTTGTACCTAAATTATCCACCTGTATCATGATAAACAAATAGCATAATCCTCTCAAATCTATGTGTAAATGCTAACATAAGCTATTACGAGCAATAATTTAACATTCATCAATTAAAACTTACATTGGTATAAATACTTTTTTAATAATCTTTTGAAGCGTGGAAATATTCCATAGCAAACCACGTAGTAACGACACTACAACTCACTTTAAGATGATTAACCCTACAATAAATTTTGTGAGCCGCTTTTTTAAAAAAAAAAAAAAGTTTAAACATTTTGATTGAAAGAGTATATCATATGAATATTAGTAACTTAGTTTTTAAGAATTATTTGGTTAATAAAACAATACAAATTAATATTATACAATAAATTTAACATCTTGAGTGTCATGGTGATGCTCAAACAACTATTTATGACATTGGCAAAACTATGAGGATAGTCTAGGACCTCTAGAATATTCTTTTAATAAAATAAAACATGAAAATTTTGAATAAATTATACTGTAAGCATTAGAATTCAAGTTAATACATGTAAACGATACTACAACAACTAGATCAAAAGCAAAAGGTTAAAGTTTGTGGATTATCATGATATCACATAAAGGTATAGAATAAAAGATATTTCAACTAAATACATTTGGTGCTAAAAAATTAATCATAGAAAATATTACTCATGAAATAGGTAGAAATAAAAAAGATGGATAATAAAATTCTTACAAAAATCTAAAACATTTGGCATCAAATCAGTAGACTACAATCACCATTGCATATAATTGTTGTTGCATCTGAGAACATTAATAAGATTAATATTTGAGGAAAAGGATCCAAATTTTTGGTTCATATCGTCAAAATATAGACTACAACTAAAACTATCATAGTTCAACCAAATGTTTCAAGTAAATGTATATTAGAGATATACAGAGGTGCTATGTAAGAAAACCCATGGATATGGATGAAAAAATATAGAAAAAGATATATAATATAAGGAATTCTTATTAGTTACTGTATCTTAACCCGTGCTCTTAGATGAAAAAGTATAATTTTATATAAATAAATTTTATGAGCTAGATATATTAGACATGGAACTAATTTTATGTGTCATAAGATATAGCCCGTGCGAAAAGCACGGGTTGATGGACTAGTATATAAAATAGAAGAGACCGGTGCAAAAACCGCTAGATGAAAACATGGAAACCAATTTGAAAAAAAATGTATTTAGGCTGTTTAAAATTTTTGTAAAACTTGACGCATCCAAAGTAAATACAAAATGTACTCACACCAAAAAGTTGAGATACAAAATCAAAATAAAAAAATCCATACAAAAATGATAAATATGGGTTTCATGTGGACAAAGACAAAACCTAGGAATTTGGTCATTTAGTGCACTTGAACCTATATGTTTTTTAAAATTGGTCTCTATGTTTCTACCTAGGTTTGCACATATATTTTGCCCCGCATCTATGTCTCCACGCACAAATCAGGGAAACTAGTAGCACTTGTTACTCCTGGCGACATTTCATTTTACAACTTTTTAAAATTTGACTAACTTTATAAAAAAATTAACGTATTCTGAAAATATATTCTTTTTTACAGAACATGAAAATATATTCTATAGTATATCTAATGATTTAGTGAAGGTTTAAAAGTTTAAGGGACAGATCTGTAGAGGGAGTAGCAATTAATATAACTCGGCTTGATAGCATTGTCTGTTGTCATGCACAAGTTAAAGCGGTTCCAGCTATGTGGACATTCGTGTCTTGCAATTGCTGACAGGAACAAAGCATCTTGCTAGTACTACGTGTGTTGTCGATGAGGAATCAAAGGACTTTTGACCATTCATGATAATACAGGATAACATCATACCTTCAGGGAAGAGGCAACTACTGGAATTTCTGCCCACTGCACCAGGGAGTTGATGCTTGTGACGACGCCTCAAATCTTATCCCCGTATACTGGAAACAGAAACAGCATCATCAGTGGTGCGCAACAAACATTAAAAGGAAAATTAGATGGAATGGAACTATTGGTACTAGCTAATGACATCTCATCGCGGAGCACAATTCAGAACCTCCGTAAAAGATCAGACTTAACTTGTGTTGACTAGAATAAGTTTCACGAAGCATCACGGCACTGATTAAAGAATTCACAACTAGTTCTTCATTAGGAAACAACTGAATTGCTGTCAAATTTGAAATGCCCACACACTTTTTCATCAGCCAGCAAGATCCTAATGGCAGAGAGCGCACTCGCTCGTAGAATCATCTTCAGACAGCACCTCTGCAGTAGAATTGACCGGCGATCAGTACAGACAGGCACGTCTGCAGTCGATTTGACCAACACGTCACAAGGGTACGAACGAGAGAAAAGGACCCGGCACAGGACTCGCGCAGCAGTGTGGAGTCTGGACTGGACCGCCGGCGATGACCCACGGGAAAGTACTCCACTAGTATACTGCTACCGCTGAGTAGAGTGGGAGGGAGAAGCATCTACTCCTACACTACTCCGCTTGTGATACTACAGATTCTATCTTGCCATGCAGCCTCCACTCTGAGACCGACTGCACCTGGACCTGCAGGAGTGTTCCTGCTACCTGAAGGAGATTGCTGAACTTGCTTATAACAAGTCTTGGTATGAGAAGCAAAACCCACCTGCAAATGTGGGTGATTTCTTCTCCTTTCCAATGACAGCCAAGTGTGTAACCAGTTAACCACGCGCGACTCATCTGCGGTTGCATGGACCAAGGAGCCAAATGTGGGTGATTCCTTCGTGCCGGCGACAATTTTTGGGAGTAATGGGTAGCCATTCATTACATTAAGCGATCATTACAGAGTGCAGGCTAAATGAACGCCGGAAGTACATAACGTCAAACAAAATTACAACATCTACTCACATGAATAAAAGTGAAAACAACATCAAACGAAGACCTAACTGACTGCATATTGTCTTGGAGAATTATGGCAATACTAGGACGATGGGCGCGCTGCCGCCGCGCCGGCTTAAAGAAGGGGAAGGAGTTGAGCAAAAAAAAAAAAAAAAAAAAAAAAACACAGTGCATGTGGGGCCGCATGAACAGTGGTGGGGCCCACGTGAACAATGAACAGTGCGCGCCGGCCCCACGAACAGTGCTGAACAGTAGTGAGAGCAACGGCAGAGCAGCAATTTATTCCTCGTTGAGGAGTATATTATGAGATCGATCCTTGACCACCTGGTGAAGCTTACAAATTAGAGAGAGACAATACTTCTGCAGGACTCGTCGACTGGCCGACTGGTGGCTAACCTCTCACATGGCGGTCCAGGCTGGCTGACGCCCATCGCGCCTTCGACTCCATGGTCCTCATCGTCGCTTGGGTGCTCTGGAAGGAGCACAACGCTCGGACGTTCCGGGCTTCGGCGCGTTCGGCTTCGGCGCTACTGGCCGCGGTCACCGACGAGCTTAGGGAGTGCTGGCTCGCTGGTTTCCAGGGGCTGGCGCCCCTTGCCCGGCATTCGCTAGCGCCCGGCGTCCATCCACTCGCAGCCTCCCAACCCGCTCTGTAATAGTTTCCTAGTCTTTGCTTGCTCGTTCGGCCGGCGATCCGTGTCGTGTTTCGTCGGGGGGTGCCTACCGCACCTGCATGTGTCTGCATGTGTGCTTGTTTGTTTGTCAAACTTTCCCCTTCCGCTTAATGAGACACGTGCAGCGCACGTTTTCGAAAAAAACAATCAGTGACAATAATCACCTGCTTAAAAGCCAGTTTGAGTATGAAAGATATCGCCCACCTAAAAGCCACAGCTTCTGCTACTTCTAGATCAATGATGTTGTCCACTCCTTGCCCGCATGCCGCAATAAATTCACCATTTTGGTCTCTGGCCACTATACGCAAACCTATCCTACTTAGTTTCCTTGAATACAACAGCATCCACATTAACCATGACCCAACCTCCCGATGGTGGACTCTATTTCTTAGGTTTGCTTGAGTCACACTTATTGAGATTATGGGTAAGAAACATATGTTGCAGGTTTGTTTCTACATATGCCATGTTCTTCTCCACCACACAATGAGGGTGAATTTCTTTTTCTCCATTGCGTGTTGCATTCCTGGCCTCCCAAATACGCCAAAAGGATATTGTGAGAATGGTGACCTCCCTATCTGTAGAGGTGTTTAACCTTTCAAATAACCATTATGTAGCTTGCGACAATTTGTATAACCATTATTATCCTCAGGGGAAGGAATACGGACCTAAGAAATCAATCAATGGCAGTCCACTCAGCCCACTGTAGTTTCAGCCCGGCCCGGGGTGGAGAAGCGCAGCACACAGTGGCCGCGGCAATATTCCGCTTTTCCTTCGTAAACTAGTCGCACCGCGACTGCTCGTGCTCACTTCGGGGTTCGGACTCGGACCCGACCGCAACCGACCCGGCCGGTTCCTGGTCTCGCTCCTTCTGGCACCTCCGCCACCGTCGAGGCGAAAGAAACCCTAGCTCGCCTCCATGGACAGCCAGGGCCACGCCTCCGGCGGCAAGCGCAAGGGGAAGCGCGGCCGCAAGCCGAAGCCGCCGGTACCGGCCTCTCCCGACAACAACCACAGCCACAGCCATCACCACGCCGCACCATCCTCCTCGCCCCTCGCCACGGCCGCCGTCGCGGCGTCAGCAGACTCCCCGGACCCCGAGCCGGCGTCATCCTCCCCGGCTCCGCACCGCCGGGGCCGCAAGTCCCGCCGCATCCGCAACGGGGCCCCCTCGGAGGTAGATGCCGCCCCCGCCCACTCGCCCTCGCCTCCGCCGCGGCGGGCGGGCCCAAGGGCGCGCCCAACGGCGGGGCGGAGGCTGCGGAGCCGTCTCGGCGGGAGCTGGCGGGCAAGGTGGTCGAGGCTCCCGCGGCGGTGGAGCCCCTAAGGTGGGACCAGGTGGTGAAGGTGGTGCCGTCGATGGACGCCGTCGTGAAGGTGTTCTGCGTCCACACCGAGCCCAACTTCTCCCTGCCGTGGCAGCGGAAGCGCCAGTACAGCTCGAGCAGCAGCGGGTTTATCATTGGGGGACGCAGGGTGCTCACCAACGCCCACTCGGTTGAGCATTACACCCAGGTCAAGCTCAAGAAGCGTGGCTCCGACACCAAGTACCTTGCGACTGTCCTTGCCATAGGCACCGAGTGTGACATCGGTATGCTTCACTAGACTCGCCTCGTTTTAAACCTGTGACATATTGTAAAATCGACATTAGCTTGTAGTGTGGACTAGTTCTAGACTTGTAGTTGTAATTGCTATAATCAAAGCTTAATGCTTGCGGTACAAGACATAATGACACTATCAAATGTAGCACCTCCTTGTTTGCTATCCATCGTCAAGTGCATTTTGAATTTAAGATGTTTCAGTGACTTATATCCCTTTTCATATTGGAAGATCATTGTCTGCTTGGTTCCTTCTTATAATGGTGATGTTGGAATGGAAAATTAAGTGCGCACTGTTAACTTTGAATGCCTCCCTCCATTCAAGAGCTGTGCATGCCACACTTATTTGGCCTTTGTTCATATAGAATTGCATGCTACTAGGGGCTAGCCTAAGCAGAACAGATCACATGGAAAGTGTGTGTTAAAAAATATATAGTAGAAATATTGTAATAGTTCTGGCAGGATAAGAAGATTATAGAGAAAAACCACCAAAGCTTGTTTGTATGCACCCCCAATTCTGAGACCTTAATGCACTGTTATGAAGCTATGTTGTTCAACTAACTAGATTGGATCAAATGTTCAAGTAATGCTTTATTTAAAAAAACTGCAGCTTCCTACGACAAACAAAATCCAAAGTGAATTTCTCTCTCTCTCTCTTTTTTTTTTTTTTAATTTTAACCACAAGGGGCTTTCTGTTTCAGCAATGTTGACTGTTGAGGATGATGAATTCTGGAAAGGCGTTTCACCTGTGGAGTTTGGGTCGCTGCCAGCACTCCAGGATGCCGTCACTGTTGTTGGTTACCCCATTGGAGGCGATACTATCTCAGTGACTAGTGGTGTAGTTTCTAGGATAGAAATACTGTCATATGTTCATGGTTCTACGGAGCTTCTTGGGTTACAGGTATTGTACTATATTTTGCATAGTTTTACTGATTTGCCTTTTTATACATAGAACTATGGCTAATCTCACTTATGTAAACTTCTGTTGCCTGGATATTTCTCATAAACAGATAGATGCAGCTATAAATTCAGGAAACTCAGGGGGGCCTGCTTTCAATGATAAGGGAAAATGTGTCGGTATAGCTTTTCAATCTCTTAAACATGAAGATGCAGAGAACATAGGCTACGTTATACCCACCCCAGTTATTAACCACTTCATTGAAGACTACAAAAAACTGGAGAATACACAGGTATCTTCCTGTTCTATTTTTGTATACAATTTATTATTTTTGAGATATGTATTGGTGCAGTGATGTATGTGATGTGGCATGAATCCAATAAATGTTTGTTTGCATAGAAACATGTTAGACCTCTCTAAGTTTCTATCAGTGCATGGTTATCAAAGTGGTAAAGGGTGGCAAACTATCGCCTTACGCTTAAGAGAGTAAGGTGTAGGGTGACGCCTTTACGACCATACTACAGTAGTATATAAGCATGCCATACCTTATGTTGTCTGTGCAGCCCGCAGTCCCCAGTGTGCATCCAACAACACACTGCAATGGAGAGCCAATTCATGTTAGTAGCTAGATATTTTTCAGGGAATATGGCACCAGCAAAAATAGAAATTAACTGAGGGATGGTAAAGATTGACAAATGGATAAGCACACTGCCATTAAACAAGTAGTTCAATAGATAGTCCACTAAATACGATAAACCGGAAGGATGGATGCTGCAGCTCGGTGATAGACTTGAGGAGGAGGCTCTGGTCCTCTTCTCCTTCGACGGAGGGTGGCGGGGAAAGATGGCCGTGGCCCGCGGGCGACTGCTCCAACGAATCTCGAGGTGGAGGCTCTTCTTGACGGGGAAGAGGGGTGTGGCTCGGCAGCAGCAACTTCTCCCGGTGCCACGAGAGAGCTCGTCTGTGCGTGCAAGCTGTGGCTTCTGCTTCTTCTCCCACTCTCCCACTCGTTGGTAGGTCTGTTTACCCGCCCACTCCTCTCTCTGCGCTCTGTTTCTCCCACGTGTCTCTCTCTGCATGTGCCTATTTTCCCCGCGTACCACCTCTCTCTGTGCGCTCCTGTTTCTCCCGTGCACCAGCTCTTTTCTCCGCCCTTTCTCCTCGCTCCTGTGTTTTCCCACCACTGAGAACAGAGGCATCCCCATTTGGTGTCCGCCACACACGATTTGGCACGAATTGGACACCAAAGCGGCATTTTCCAGACGCCATGGTTGTAAGGCGGGTGCCATACTAATCTAAGGCGAGGTGTCTTTCTGTGGTGTTGGCGAGCGACTTCGATAACACTGATCAGCTGGCATGGCATTATGATTGTGAGGACTAATGTTATACATTAGTCATTTTAGAGGGAACAATGAATAATCCGCCATGAAACATGAATCTCTTGAATTCCTGGGCTGTGCGCACATTACAGAGCATTGGAACTGATATCTGCATGAAAATTGTAACTTAACTCTGATTGCCATCTTGGGAAAATATGGATTTAGTATTGTCAACTATATAGTGAACTGTAACCTTTAGAGGTGTAATTAACTGATTTGAGTTTGATCATGAGACTAAAACTGCAAAATATTAATTTCATTTGAAGATCTGAGATGCTTCCCAGTGGTAAAGAACAAGGACCAGCAAGCCTGTTAATTGGGTCTAGTCCAAGTCGCACCCCTATTTTGAAGAAATATTAATCCCAGTTTTGTGCTCCACACGAGGAATTTAACCTTTCAGCTACATGGGTTGGTTGTTCTTCCTTTTGCCTGGTTATCTTTTTTTTTTCATAGGCAGCAATCCTTTTTATATCAATAAATTTTTGTGGTCATTTTTTACTAACTACAAATTGTACTATGTACTCTCATGTGCACTCTAGATACACCTATGTTCTTAATCTGGTATGTTATTACCTTGTTTCACTGTGCAGGTTTCCCTATACTTGGAATAGAATGGCAAAAAATGGAAAATCCTGATCTCCGCAAGGCAATGGGAATGAAAGCTAACCAAAAGGGTGTTCGGGTACGAAGGGTTGAGCCAACTGCTCCTGAATCTGGATGCCTCCAACCTTCTGATATCGTCCTTAGCTTTGATGGTATTGATATTGCCAATGATGGTACAGGTTAGTCCTTGCTTCACATGACTGGATATGCTAGTTGTCACTTTTTTTTTTTGTTATTTAACTTGTCTGCATTGGCCAAGAGGTGTTATATTATAATACAAGTCTAGCTGTAATCTGTCTTCACATATTCTCCAATGACCATTTCATTTTCTCTTGGATAGCTGATTAGAAGTTATATTCCATTTGCTCACCCGTAGTTGATGATCCTGATTATGGGATTTGATTTCAGTTTCTGTTCGTATGTACTCAAATTTGCTCTTTCTCTTTGTGTGTTCAAGTCCTAGGCGCCCTTAAAAGATATGGGATATGTGGGAAAATATTCAGTGCAAACCACCTTTTTCAAAAAAAGCCATTCATAGGTATACTCAACTTTTTTCAAAAAAAAACAAAAAGAGAAGCCATTCATAGGTGTAGCTGGCCACAAAGTTGATATGCAAACTTCTTGTGAAAATTCATACAAAAATGACAAATTTCAGGTGTTTGTGCCTTTAGAAGATAAATTCTCAGGGACTTCTCTTTACTGCACATGCACTTGAAATTCATTACTTTTGTATGATCTTTTCTATTTGAGTTTACATCTCAAACTTCTGCGACGAAGTGGATGCATGGATGCACTATGGGTGTGCATCATCGTTTCAATCTTTTCTCCACAATGGTAAAACCGAATCTCATCACTGAAGCAGTAAAACTACAAATTTCCAAAGTTTAAAAGACGATACAAATAGACCGACCCTCCCCAGGTATCCCCACAACTCTAATCATCAAGGGATCAGATGCTGTGAGAACAAACCACCCAAGCTAAAGCCATCAACGGCTAGCCAAAAGAGCAAGGAAACAAACTCCAAATGTATTTGGCCATTGTACATTCAAAGGGCATGACTAATGGTTTCTTCTGTGCAAAAGACGCAAGATTTGTTTGGTTTCCAACTGTGTTTTGTGATATTGTCTTTGGTTAAAATGACATCCTGAACAAGAAACCACATAAAGATTTTAAATTTAAGATGGAGTTTAGCCTTCAAGATTAGTTTGAAATTTTGTTCATGTTCATCTCAACATAAATGCTTATAGGTTGATTTTACAGAGAGCCTTCCAGATTTTTTTCCTGTCCCAGTTAACCTTGTCCTCATCAATAACGTTGCATCTGTATAGGATATCCTGTAACTTTCTTAAATGAGTTTGAAGGTCCTCATTTAGCCATCTCCTAAAGGTGAGATGTTAATTTCTGTTTTTCATCCAAGCAACTGAACAATTTTGCTCATTGTTTTTTTTTTCATGAAAAAGGGCGAACTTATTCTTCAGGCCTTCAGGGACACCTTTCCATGTCATTTGTCAGGCCAACAATTAGTGTATCTACCAACCCCCACAACCATAGACCTCCCACTCAGATAAACATGTTTTATCTTGATTAAATCATTCCAGAGGGGAATTGGGATTTTCCTATGTTTTAGCTGAGTAATTTACCCACCTCTCATGTAGTTTTTTCTTTACAATTTGTTGACTTTGACACTGAGGGTTCCAGCAGTCATAACCATTTGAATCCAATCACACCATTTTTGTTAAGGCATTCAATGTAGTGTCATGGAGTATTTCATGCAAAAAGCCAACCATATGCATTGTTTCAATTATCTTAAAAGCTTCTAAGTACATTTGTTAGGTGGTTTTCACATTTCATTTAAGAGGTGGTTTGCATCAAATATTTTCCTGGGACAAGCAAACTTCACTTACCATCTGTACTTCTTCATCTAGCTGAAACTTATCTTTTCATGTTACCCTGTCAAAATCCAGTAAGGAAAATTGAGTTGATTTGTTCTTGCTCTTTCTCACTGCTTGGTCATCCAGTTCCTTTTAGGCATGGTGAGCGCATTGGGTTCAGCTACCTTGTTTCTCAAAAGTATACTGGTGAGAAGGCACGTGTGAAAGTACCGCAACTCAAAAATCCATGAATTTAACATAAAGCTGGCAACCCACAAAAGACTCATTCCGGCTCATATCAAGGGAAGGCCGCCGTCATATTACATTGTTGCTGGCTTTGTTTTTACGGTTGTGTCTGTTCCATATCTTCGATCTGAGGTATGATGTCTTTCTTCTCCTCTGTTGTTTGGGCTTAGGTATGAAATAATCAGTAAATCTTTCGATATCTGATTCATTGCTTGCTCACTTCTTGATTTTGTTGTAATCCTGGAAATCTTCAACTGGACTTCCAATATCATGTGTATTTTTTTTTATCTCAATGTTATTTAAATTTAAAAGACAATCAATAACTGCTACAGAAGCCATCTATAACCACTCTGAGGTGGCAGTTGTTTTTACATTGCACTTTTAAGTTCTCTGATCTGGAGATGCTCTATTTGTGAAGCAGCTGTCTGCATTGTACCAAGCTTATTCAATTCTTTATCATGGAGTAGCCAACTCCTGTTCTGTTTGTCATACCTTCGGAATAATGCTTTGGCAATATATACCAATTTCCACTTTGAGTTTCTGCAGTTACTTTTTTCAATTTAGATTTGTGGTGTATAAAATTTGTCCTATCGAGTATTGACTGACTAACTAGAGTGCTATCTGCCAGTATGGAAAAGACTATGAATATGATGCCCGGTCAAGTTGTTGGACAAGCATTTGCATGCAATGGCGCAATCATCTGATGAGCAGCTTGTGGTGGTGTCACAGGTCTCTTTTTCTATATGATGGGTCATGAAAACTTTGATTTACATAGACACAGTTGTGCATCTCTATTTTCTCTGTAGCTTATTGTACAATTAACACTAATTTTATTCCTTCATGAATCTTTAGGTGCTTGTGGCAGATATAAACATTGGTTATGAAGATATAGTCAACATTCAGGTAATAACAGCTTCATAACTGAATTTTAGTCATATTAAAACAAGAAGGATGCCATACTCATCTGCATTGCATGGTTATCCCTCCCACTTTCAATGGATCTGTAAAACTTTTTGTTTGCATGTCAATCTGACATGAAATTTGAAAAATGTATATATTTTGTTAAGATAAAACAAGAACAAAGGACATAAACATGTTTGTGAACTTGTTCACAATAATATATTTTTCACTGTGCAAGATAGCAAAAATCAGCATTTAAAATAACTACTGGAGAAAATCAACTAAATACAAATTCTTTTTTTGAACTGGAGGGATTATATTTCAGCAGTGATACCAGTGTCTGTATGAAGTCTAGTATGGTTATATGAACTTTCTTAGTGCTGTTTGTGAATCTTAATGAAATGAACCTAAATCGATATTTTTGAATTGGAGGATTTCAGATAGTGATACCAGTGCCTTAATGGTGTGGTTATATTAACATTCTTAGTGCCAGTTGTGATTATCAATGGCATGTGGCTAAACCAATATTTTCTGTTTTTGGAGTGTGCAGTGTAAGTGCCCTTTTCAAATATACAATCATTTGGTTTTTTGTGCGTGTATAGGTTCTTGCCTTCAATGGCACACCGGTTAAAAACTTGAAACACCTAGCGACCATGGTGGAAGAGTGCAAGGAGGCATTCTTGAAATTTGATCTGGACTACGATCAGGTATCTGGCGCGCAAACAAAATCTAGTTATGTTTGCCTCCTGATCCATTGTCAAATTTGACTTCTTACTGGTTATTATCGGTTCTACTTAATTACCATCTGACAGGTGGCTGTCCTGGAGACGAAAACTGCAAAGGCTGCAACTCAAGATATTCTGACAACACATTGTATACCTTCAGCGATGTCGGAAGACCTGAAGAGCTGAGGAAAGCTTAGGTGCTTGCTGTCGGCTGGTACAGCCAAATGAAATCATCCTACAATCCTTGTGGGACCAGGATGCTTGATTTTGTTGATGAATACATCTCTGGTTCCATGAGAAGTGCTGAAAGAGTTCCATTGCAGGTGAGATTTCTGCATGTCGAAGAGTGGAAGCTGGAATATTGTAACCTGGTGCACCAAAGAAAGCATAGCAAGCATCACATACACTCAAAAGGCATATCGGTAGACTGAATGGCGCATTGAGCCATCCTGAGTCAGTAGTAGGATAGATTAAAAAAAAAAAAACAAAGTTTTGCCCATATTTCATTTACCAAGTTGACAGCAGAGAAATCATCATGAGTAACTTTTGCGTATCCCCATTTGCCATGGTTGGTCTGATGATACTTTCACTTTAGACGTGTGTGGTCCGGTTGTCAAGAGCATACTTTTCTGTATCATCATTTCTTTGTTGTGTGTAGTACTCAAAGTTCATCGAGGAAAAATCGTATCTGGATGGCTTTTGCATCAGATTTTTGTGTTTTCCGACGTTCTCGATTTCTTGAGACAAGTTGTTATGATGTCAATTGCATCCAAAGGGGACCTGGCTTCGATGTCACGGGAAGTGGATTTTCTTGGTCCCTCGACGCGTCCCTTTTGCTCACTGGTGTTGGTGTATTGTATCCCTTGGTTTGCAAGCAAATCCGTCATGCCTTGTTGTCCCTTGTTTGGCATGGTCCTGGTTGGTCGCATGTGTGATTCCTGTCCCTTCCGCCCTCGTGCCCATCCAAACAGTATACAGGCGTTGACAGGCCATGAAATGCTTGGTATCTACGTAGCGTAGCGTTTGTGCGTGCTGTATCATTGGTACTTGGTCGGTACTCGCTCGAACTGGCAATGTGTAGCAGCGATAGCAGCATGCGATCTCGTCACATTGAAAAGGATAACTAGCAAATATAACTTGTGTTTCTACACCTGTGCTATTCTAATATAATAGTACTAAGAGCAGGTATAATACTGAGCTTATAACTAAGCTTGTGAACGAGAGAAAGGAGGATTCATGTAAGTAACAAGCTGGGTATGGATGCATAGACAGTAGTGGGATCTAATAGAGATATTTGTAAGAAGAAATATGAGAGAGAATTGACATATATAATATTTAAAAACATTTGGAGATAAATAGGAAATTAATTATTATATAGTTTGGCTCTTGTAATTTGGTTTATAGCTAGCTTTATTATTGATCTTGCTCTAATATATGTCATTAGTTTTGTTCCTCTTTGTTATCGTATAGGCCAGACCCAGTAGGTTTTTATTGCCTAGTTTTCAATGTATTTAGATTTTGTAAACAGTGCTCTAATATGGTCGTTTTCCGATTTTAATACAGACACCCCTATCACTACGCGAGTAGTACTTTCAAAAGATTATTAAGCATATTTAGATTCATGAATACGATGAACATACATGAGGAACCGTTAGGGATGGTTGGGGGAAGAAGCAAACAGTAATACTCTTGTTTACCAATCCACTACGGCTGTGACAGCCAGCAGGGTCTGCCTTGAGCCGTAACAATCTGCGTTACCATCTTCTTGGAGTGCGCGCCGGCAGGAGAGCACTAGCCGACGGTCGCAGAATCCAGCCATGCCATTGCCAGGTGAGGCGATGCGATGGCAGGGGGAGACCCACATGAGCATGCCCGTGCCGCCGTGCCGTGCGTCGTGTACGCGCATCGGTGCGTCGATCGCCTTGGCGTATGGCGTGCCGCACGCACGCCACGCGAAGCGCTCGCTCGCTTCTGTTCTGGCGCACCGGCGCTCGGTGCCGTCGCCACGTGAGTACTTTGCACGTGTACGTGCGTGACGCTGACACCGCTGCACCCACACCGCCGACGCCCTGCCGGTGCCATGCATGCAGATGCAGCCGCTGCCAAAAGTTATGGTGCCGGCGCCGGCCACGCCGGGGCTGGAGCGCGCCAGTATTAACGCCAGGAGACACCGCTTCTGCACTGGCAGTTGTACAGAGCAGCCGCTGTTTCAGAAATCAATCACAAGCTGAAGCCGGGCTTTGGGCAGCGACGGCTTTATTGGCTGTATAGATTCGGCGACTAAAGGTTTAGGAGGTGTCATTAGAAGCTAAACGTAAAACTAATTACAGAAGCCGTGACTTATTCGTGAGATAAATCTGTTAAATCTAATTAATTCATCTGCACTATATGTTAAAACACGTCTTGCAAATTAGTCTCAATCTGTGCAGTTTTGTAACCAGTCTATGTTTAATACTCTAAATTAGTGCCCAAACATCTGATATGACAGAGACTAAATTTTAGGTGGGGGATGAGTGTTTGGTTACAGGGACTGAAATTTAGTCCATGTCCTATTAAATATTTGATACTAATTAGAAGTATTACAAAACTAATAATTATATAAACTGAGGCTAATTTACTTAAACAAATCTATTGAACCTAAATAGTCCATGATTTTACATAATTTTACAATATGGTATATAGTAAACACATGCTAACAATAATTAATTAGTATTAAGTAAATTTGTCTCGTGAATTAGCTTTCATCTATATAAGTAGTTTTAGATTAGCTCGCATTCAGTTCTTCTAAATAACATCCCGATATCCGATGTGATAAAGACTAATCTTTATAGGAGAAGTTTTTTGTATTTGGCACTTGCGATAGTTCGAGGTTCAAAATGTACTAGAAAAAGCTTAGAAGATTTGCTCTGATATCCGATGTGATAAAGACTAAACTTTAGCCCAGGATCTGAATGTTTTCCCTTGTATTTTGGCACTTGCGATAGTTCGAGGTCCACAAGCCAATACAAAATGTACTAGAAAAAGCTTAGAAGATTTGCTAAATTAAGTGTGACGATCATGCAGTGTGTACTTTTGCGTCAATGATTAACTTTTATGGCAAGCGCGATTTCATATGCATCCAATGATTTGGTTCATGTTACCATGAAATGCCATTCAGCCTATTTAATGTCCATGAAACTCTATGAAACCCCCACCATTGGTACCATGCCATTACTTCTTTAGACCAAACACCATTGGTCCAGCCTTATTAAAAAAGTTGAAATCTAATTTTTTTTAGGCTGGTCCAATAGTGACCAATGGTGTTTGGTCTCCCAGTCATCACCATCTCATTTTTTAACACGGCCATTGGCATGAAGGCTCACCAGTGATCATAGAATTGTTCAACATCAGGCCATTCCTTGTCTTCCAAAGTATACACAACACATATGCACAACAAAACAATGTTAACAGTCTAGCCATTTTGCACTTGCCTTGACAAACCAGAGAAAAAAAATAAATCACTAAAGTTGTAGTTGTCAAAGAAAACCAAGCATCAATTTCAAAAATACCCAAAGAAAAATTGCAACTAATAAACAAAAAAATAAAATAAAATGTAGTTAGTAAACTTCCTTTCTCCACAATGGTTGCAGGTTTCACCTTTTCCACTCTTCCATTCTACAATGACACAAATTCTACTTGGATTAAAACTCAAGAAACGTGCTATTAGGTATAGAATCCTACTAGAAATATGACTCCTACTTGCATGTATGATGGCTATACATGGAGAGGAATAGCCATAGGCATCAACCAAGCCGATGTAAGGAAACGCTCAAGAGAATTAGGCTAGAAGTTTTATTGCACTAGATTCTTGTGTACGACAAGAAACATAGGGTTCTAGAGGGTCAACTAGAATTGTGAAAGTGCAACAATCACTTGTACTCTTTTGGAGTTGTGCTTATAAATTTTGTGGTCGGCTTCGCTAAATTCTAATATTTTTATTGTGGTTGTTTTAACATCATCATCTATGATTCTCTATGAGATCTTTCTACATTGTTCTAATATGATGCAAGCTTGTGCCACACTCTCAATATCGTTTCAAAGATACGTGGGCTAACGTACATATCAGCATCATCGCCCTTTTAAGTAAAATACCTAGCTCAATAGTCTTCCATTGAGTACTAGATGAGGAAAACACTTAATCAGTCCTGATATACCACTCATATGATATATTACGTCCGATCTTCATCCAAGATCACAAAGGGAAGGGAAATATCACAACACATAGCTAGATCATGTTACATCACAAAGGTACATACATTAGGTTTACAAACATTGTTCCCAAACTTAGTTCATCACACGTGAAGTGCATTCAACCAACTACAACGTCACCAGAGTCTAATGGAAGCCTTAAAATTTGCTCCTCTTCAGTATGTAGATCGAGTATACTTTTTGACTTATACAAACTTAAGTTTACCATATGTAAATATGCCTAAGTAGGATAGTTTTTGTCATGCAACTCCACAATGGCATACTAACAAATCATCTGACTTACAAATTGAAATACAAAATCCAAATTAGAGGCTGAATGAATTAATGGAATGTGTATAAAAAGTCATGGACTTGTTTTGGCTCATTCTTAATAGAATACCTATGCTTGACACATTTTCTCGAAAAAGAAATATCTCAACTTGCAGTAACTAATTTCCATGCAAATTTGTTAGTGTTTAGAAACTAGATAAAAAAAATACTCCAAATTTTATGGACTATGAAGTGCCTTCTTCAAATGAATATAGACGGTTGAGAATAGAGCAATTTACATTTACACTATGGGCCTGGTTGGTTGATAACTAAAACTTGCCACGTTGCAAGTTAGAAGTGTCACAATTTCTTAGGTATTTATTTGGCTCACTGTTACAACTATAGCATTCTACATTTTCTTAGCATCTTATTTTATAGGCACCTACTATTTCACATGTCATAAATTCATTTTCTTATCAAACTTGTCACAAATGTGGCTCGCTACACTTTCGGTGACCAAAGGTTAGACCTGGTAAACTTAACCACGAACCAAAAGGCACATTCCTATCCCAAAGGCAAAAAGTTATGGGCCATACAAGAATTTAAAGTAATTTCATTGTATATTTTTGAAATCTTGTGTGTTTGGCTCTATATCCACAAAATACATTACTTAACACCATGAATTTTAGAACCTCTCACTGTCAAATGACTAAACAATATACTCTAGAGTTTTATCAGTTCGCTTGGCTTATCAACCGTTCTAGCAATATATTTCTCTCCCAGTAAACCAACCAAAATCAATTGTTTTGGTTTATTAATCAGCTTATAAAAAGCTAAACGGAGCAATATAAAGTTCCCAGTCCCAGCATAGCATACCCCACCAGATTATAAAGTTCCCAGTCCCAGCATAGCATACCCCACCGAGCCTGAGGAGACCGGAGAGGATCCAGATCCCAGTTGGCCTTGTCTGAAACAGAAGCAGCACTGGGACAGCGAGATAAAAGAGAGGAGACACGACCTCTCATCTCTCAAGCAGAACTGCAGAGGTGAGAACGGTCAGAGGGACTCCAGCACACAAGAGACGATACAGAGTGAGCATGTGACCCTCTGTTTCTCTCTTCCCCTCTCATCTTCTACAAGAAGCCACAACAACAACAAACAGCACAAGAGAGTGAAGCATGTGACCACCTCTGTTTCTCTCATTCGCTTCATCACCCTGTTGGTCTCTCTCTTCCACCTCTAGCGTTGCCCATGGCGTCCAGCGCCTCCAGGTTCATCAAGTGCGTCACAGTGGGGGACGGCGCCGTGGGAAAGACCTGCATGCTCATCTGCTACACCAGCAACAAGTTCCCCACTGTAATGCTAAGGCGCCCTCCTTTTCCATCTCTATATGTTCAGCATCCACTTATTGTAGTAGAGATACAGGATTTTCTTGGATTTTTTTTTGGATTTCTCGTTTGTGCTTGTAGGCTTGATTTTCTTTTTCGCGTCGTTGATTTCTCGGGACCCTGTAATTTGCTAGTGTAGAAACAAAAAACTTTTTCCTCGGTATCTTTGTAGTAAAAAATCAATCTGGTCCGTCCATATTGCGGATTCTTTTGGGAAACTCGTTATGATAATAATAACTAGCCTGGAATTGTCACAAATTTTCCAACTTCATTTTCGCTTGTGTTTTACATTTTGCAGGATTACATACCCACTGTCTTCGACAACTTCAGTGCAAACGTGGTAGTCGACGGTACCACGGTGAATTTGGGCCTTTGGGATACTGCAGGTACTTTCGAGCTTACTTTTGTTAATGAACTTGCAGAGCCTGTACAGTTCTACTTTAATTTAGATTTGCGGTTGTTGATCTTGATAATGTGGACATGAACTGTTTGCAGGACAGGAAGATTACAACAGATTGAGGCCACTGAGCTACCGCGGAGCCGATGTGTTCGTGCTCGCCTTCTCGCTTGTCAGCCGAGCTAGCTACGAGAATGTTATGAAGAGGGTGCATTTCTCATCTTTGATTAATTGGTTCGGGAATTTCAATCACGGTTTCCATTTTTCAGTAATCTTTCTCTGGATGACACAAAATGGTCCATACCTCAGTTTGTTTTCCTAATGTCCATGTTTTCCGAGTTTCAGTTTGTTGTACTAATGTCCTTGTTTTTTCATTCAGTGGCTACCGGAGCTTCAGCATTATGCACCGGGTGTCCCCATAGTGTTGGCCGGAACTAAATTGGGTGAGTTGTGTGACAACGATATATTTCCATTTTATATTTGTGTGAAATAATGGGACTACTGAGGTGTACATTCTGTCTAGATTCTAGAAGACTAGTACCTTGACAACTTGTTGGTGACCCTATTGGTGGTTAGGACATATTTGTCATTGCATTGCTGGGACTGTCTTAACTTTTAGTTTGCCAAGAACCATTTGCAATTTGGAGGGACTAGATTGTATAGTTTTCTCTTTGTATGTTTAACAGATAATATTTTGTGAGCATAGGGGTGGCAGCTGCCCCCACCAATTATCATGGCCTAATCTCAGCCATTATATCTGCACTGGGCGCCTGAGATTGAGCCACATCACACTCAGCCCTCCGGTTATATATCTCAATCGCTGCCCAGAGGCCTCCAGTGCCAATCTGATGGCTGAGGTTGAGCTACGTCTGTGGTTGGGCAGCTGCCCCTATGCTCACAAAATCCACCCTCTCATGTTTAAATGCTTCAAAGCATCAAGCTTAAATGAGGTGCGTGCATGGAGCATGGTTAGACAAGTGGTTCATGGAAGCTTCATATTGAGCCTTAATTCTATTCTCTAATAGAGTTTTTTAATTCTTAACAAAGCTGTCTATCCTTAATCCATCATTCCAAAGCACAACTACTATTTTGATTCAGTACCAACATACTACTTGACATCTATCATTTTTGTTCCACTTTACTTCCCAAAGATAATTGGTTGTCATCAATTCTATCATTTTGCCCCATTATATAGTTCACAACTTTCAATTTTTTAAATGCGTATAGTTCTAGCATTTCCATTAAATTAACTGCTGAAAAGAAGCTTCTGTAGGGTTTGTAGAGAGTCCCAAGGGATGGTCCACCAAGTTTATGTGATCAACTTAATACCTTCCTTCTCAATAAGTGATAATGAATTGTATTAGTTGTAGTCTCAGGTTCAGTATTTCTTCACTCAGTACCTCAAAGGGCGATGTTCAAAAAAGAAGAAACTGGAGTTGAAAAATGGAAACATTATTATTCTGCCTCTATGATTTTTGTATCACCCAGAAATGCCAGGCATCCTTCTCGTCTAATTGAAGTTTCTTTGTCATGTTTGCTAGAAGTCTGATTCTCATTTCTTTATTACATTGTTGCTGTAGGATTTCTTATATTTCAACTTGTCCTTAAGAAATTAGCATCTTACATACAGTTGTATTATTTACAAAAGAGGACTCTCGATTAAAAGATTGAGCTTTGTTTGAGTGGATTATAACTTATGTGAAAGTAGTATCTTAAACAATGGAATGTATTGTGTACAGATCTTCGTGAAGACAAGCACTATTTACTTGACCATCCTGGCGCAGTACCTGTTACTACAGCACAGGTTTTGTTCCTTGTTCCCATGCTAACTGCTGAGGACTGGAGAATTGCAGCAGCTGAGCTTTGTTATAATTTTAGCAATTTCGAGGTACAAATGCCTCTCATCAGACATCAGTATATTATAGTTTCACCCTTTCCTTTCTGCCTCGCCTTGCAGGGGGAGGAACTTCGCAAGCACATTGGCGCCACTTGTTACATAGAGTGCAGCTCAAAAACTCAGCAGGTCAATTGCTCTGGTTCAATTCCTGTGCAACTTTTGTCTCTGGAAGCTAAGTATTTATCTCTGCTGTGCTGTAGTGGGTGCATCTGTTAACCCTGGAATATTTTTCTGATATGTACATAGAATGTGAAAGCTGTGTTTGATGCTGCCATCAAGGTAGTAATCAGGCCTCCGACGAAGCAGCGAGAAAGGAAGAAAAAGAAACCACGGCGAGGATGTTCAATATTGTGAGTAACTTCTTGATAGATGTTTTATCTGATATTAGCGTTCTCTCTGAAAAGACTTTGTGAGGATAAAGCTTTCTTTGGTTTCCCAGTGGGGTACTTTTTTTGACCTAACAACATGTGAAGCTATGTATGTTTTATGTTAAGCTGGAATTGATGGTGCTTTGTAGACCACCGCTGAATGTTAGGAAGTCCTTTTATGCTCTTCATGTCTATGTACTCATATTCCTGTCCAAAGGTGGAAATGTGCTTCAGATAACCAGTAGTACATCAATTTATGATTGTTTGGGAAATCATAAGCTCAAATTCTCTGAACCATGTTCCATCTCAATGACAGTGTACACACCATGTCTTTGGATTTGAGTCTATAGATTGAAAACGTAAACTTTTCTTTTTTTTTTTTTGTTGCAGTTGCAGCCGTATCATGCACACAAGGAGACTAGGATGCTTCAAGTGATCGAAGGCCTTTCTTCTGCGATCACAGATAGGTTTCTAAGATGAATCCAGATGTCTCCAAATCATTGCGCACTTGTGCTGGCATGGCATGTGTATATTTTAGTCTTTACCAATTGACTCTTAGGAGATATATTAAGTACTTTGTTTATGTACCATTAACTCATAATGAGCTGGGAAGTTCGATACATACTAAGAAGTAACAATATATTTTTTTTTCTGGTGATTTTTCTTATGGTTTCTTGTAAATTATGTTGTTAAGAAGTAACAATATATTTTTTCTGGTGATTTTTCTTATGGTTTCTTGTAAATTATGTTGTTATCTCTGTCCCACGGTACGTTAGTCTCTACCATGCACCATTATATATGTTGAACATCACTTACCATTTAAAACATAAAGCCGTTAAATCGCTATTATATATCTTAAACGTCACTTATCACTTAAAGTATAAAACCGGTAAATTTTAGAGTAATTCTAGAAAAAATACGATCACTCATGCTAATTCGAGAATTTAAACCCGAATGAACAGGTTTTATCACTAAGGACCTAACCAACTGTTAGGAAAAGGCCCACGTACGCCCTCTAGTTTATTTCCTTGGCCCAATCCACAATAGTCCATCCATCCATCACAGGCCGAGCGCCGGCCCAGGAAAATAACCCAAGTCCCAACGGTGGAATTCCGCTTATGAATTCCCCATCGACCCTACCGCTATTGATCATGTTGTCAATCAACCACTAAAACGGATTTTCAATTTTAATTTGCAATGTAAGATAAGAGTTCGAGACGACATGCAAGTCCTTAATAATTACTGTACACATATATAGCATTACTACTCCTGCCACATAGCATTACTACTCCTGCGCAGCTTTATACGTATCCAAATCATTCAGCAGATCCGCGTGCAGCGAACCTAATTTTGCTTTTTCTATCGGCAGATGCTGCAGCTCAGCATTTTGCTCCCTTCCGTTTACGTGCCATCAATGGCAGACGCTCCTCCTGCGTGCACTCTGCATTGCCACCGCCATGACCACGCCAAAATGTTCCTCCATATAAATGTGCACGCTAGCTAGCTGCATCACCGCATTTCTGCGCTGCACATTTATAGGGGACTACTCATCTGGAGTACTCTACAGAGAAACTAGAAACCACACATATCCGAGTCAAGTGTCCGACAACATGGAGATGGAGGTGAGTCCGAATTATATTGTGCAAAGGCCTCATCGTTTCTTTCTGCTGGAATTGTATTGTATTATTCTTGACTTGTCTTTCTGCTGGAATTATATTATATTTTACGTACTTTATTTATTTAGAAGAAGATGATGGGGTGTCAGATCCCGGCGTTTGGGATGTGGAACTACTGCAATGATCTCTCCATCACGCAGTACTTCGACTCAGCCATGCAGGCCAGGCTGATGAAGCGCTGGAACCGGAACTGGAACCGCCGCGGCAGCGACGCCGCCGCCGGCGTGGTTGGCGACAAAGAAGGCGCCGCCGACGACTGCCGGGAACAGCTTGTCCAGCTGTTTAGGACCCCTTCTTTTCAACGCAAGCCTGCAGCCCAGATCAAGGTATGTACGCACGACGGCATCAGCAGCTTATTGTCCGCTGCTTGCAATGTAATTTTCCTATATCATCGGAGTTCATTTATCAAATTCGGTGTCCTTTATCAACTGGATAAATGTCGTCAGGTGATAAGGAGGGAAGTGGAGAAGCAATGTGACTACGGCAACGAGTTGCAGGACGGCGGCGGCGTGCAAGATGAAGCTGTTGCGTACCCAATGAAGGGTAGCAAAGCTGTGGATGAGGACCTGTACAAAGTGCCCCAACCACCGCTGTACCTGCAGAAACCTAGAAAGGTACTACTCCGTGCCGAAATAATTGTCCTTTTTTGATTTTATATACTACTACGTACTACAAAAATATCTTCAAACATCACGGATCGGATAGCTAATGATAATATTTATTATTTATAAAAAAAGAATTCGGTTATTTTTGTGGCACGTGTATACTACTACCTACTACAAAGAACATCACGGATCGGAAAGCTATTTGTCCTAAAAAGAATTCCTTTGTGGCATAACTGCTTGCACAGCTCTTTCTTACATAGGAGTCATCTACTCGCATTGTTCAACTCAAAAATATTGCTAAAACTCTTTTTTTTTCTCTCACAAAATTATTGTCTTACTTTCAGATGAGAAAGGTGGTTTGGAGCATGTGGATTGGGTGCCTGGGTTTGGAGTGCATTGTCTGACAAACAGGGTTGTAATTTACACATTTCTGTTTGAAGTCCGCAATAAAATAATTATCAACCCTGTAGGGGTTGGATGCTTTTCTGCCTCTACTGTTCTGTTTAATGTATTTATTTTTTGAATCATTTAATCAGTTTAATTTTCCTTTTTTAATTTGTTACATTTTCAATGGAATAGAAATATTTTCGCATCATGTGGTCCTTTTTGAATTTGCAAATTCTTTTAGCGGTAATTTAAAAATTCAACAGGAAAATTGGTAATTTCCTATCAATTGTTGCCGAACAGGGGGGGACTCTGCAAACTATTGGTCAAACTACACTAACTTTAAATAAAATAAATAAATGTAGGTGCAAGTTGATCAAGT
Source organism: Chrysopogon serrulatus (assembly GCA_015844335.1). NCBI lineage: Eukaryota > Viridiplantae > Streptophyta > Magnoliopsida > Poales > Poaceae > Chrysopogon > Chrysopogon serrulatus. The sequence continues at coordinate 38,353 of JADLZL010003416.1, forward strand.
ACCATTTCTCCAAACTAGGTTTGTTCATTAGAGATATCAAACTCCTACACGGCATGATCGTAAAAAAAACACACACAAAAAAGTCTTACCGAACTCAGCACTCTGTAGACAACCAATAAATATGGCCCACAAAAAACACATAATAAGAATAATACACATTGGATAAACACGGTATACTAGTTATTACGATCTTTTTTTTTTTGAGAATCACTTTATTATATTACGATCTGGCAGAGGTCGGATTGCGGCCAGAAATTAGGCCGGGTGGGAAATGCGTAATAGAGTGCGGGCCGGCCAGGATCAAGCCCAGACAGAACAGAAGGATGGGCCTTCTGCGTAAAGAAGGGAGTTTTTTTAAAAATCATTTTTTAACTTACTTTGAAACAGAAATTTAAATCTTTGCTATTCAAACAAATTTTTAAACTCAATTTAACCATTTGAGATTTTTTAAATTGCCCACTTTTGAATATGACTTTTTAAATTAGATTTGAACTAGTTTTGTTAAATAAAAATAATATTTTATTTTATAAATACAATAAAACCTTTTTTAGCCTAACCGATATTTAATAAATCACTTGCACACAATAAAGTTAATGAAGCATGCCATTGTCACATATTTTTCCCTATTTAATAAAAAAATGAATGCAACAAAAATGTATACCCTATCCCAATCGAATAGGACTAATTTATAATATATTTTCACCACTACAATATTCTTTACTGTAGCAGTTATTTTATATTTACTGTGGCAATTTTCTCAACTGCCTTGAACGATAAGCCTCGGTTAACCGCCACGGTTAATGAATTAGAAAAAAAAAAAAGAGAAAACAACCCGTGACGAGCCCATCGAGCCCATCCGGGCCCGGTGAGCCCATCTACATGCCACAACTACTCGCCGGTGCTTGCATCGTTGCCGGACCCCATGCTTCACCAAATCCACTACTCCTGCCTTGCGCCACTGGGATCCGGCTCGCCGTCCCCTGAAGGACCCCGAGCAAGTTGGATCTGAGGAGCACCACAACCGTGCTTTGGGGGGGGGGGGGGAGTGGCACCACCACCATCGCCAAGCCTCTAGTGGAGGTCGATTCGATAGGAGGGTGCTAGATATGGGCCATGACTACCAGATCCTCCTGCCCCCTCGCCGAGGGAGGATCCGCGTTGAAGGAGGGTGTGCGCTGTGCGCTTTCCTCCATGCCGACCACGACTTCGCGCTGCCCACACCGACCCCACAACTCCATGCTAGCCGTGCCGCCACCCCTGCTGCGTCGCTATGCCCACGAGGCCATGCATATTAGGCCTAGGCCCTCCACCGCCGCTGTCAAGTGAGGGAGAGAAGAGAGCTAGACAAGTGAGAGAGGAAACCCTAAGTGTTGTTTTTATACGTGACTCTAGTAACGAGGCTAGTTTGGGCCTTGGGCCTTTTTTTTGAGGCGGGTCATTTAGGAGGTCCGTCTCCGAAAATAGAGATATTTTTGGAGGTGGTTAACCGTTAATAGATTTGTGAGGCGGTTGGATTTTACAAACTTCTCGGTTAATAAAATGCCACCGCCTTGTAAAATGTTTTCTGTACTAGTGTTTACTCCTCCTATTGCACATTTTGGCGTATATCAAAATTACTTCTTAGAAAAATAAAAAATCAAAACTAGGGTATTACATCAATTTAAAGTTCTAAAAAGTATGCCTATGCCCCTGTGATTTGGGAACGGGGCTAGATGCATAATAATGCAAATGACAATAATGCACCATCCAGTTATAAAACAAAGAAGAAGAAGAAGAAGAAGAAGAAGAAGAAGAAAACATTTAGAAAATTCATCATATACATAGGTTCTAAAGAATTGCACTTAAACTAATATAGCTTCCTTGATTAAAATGGAAAATCACTAATAAAAATTATAAATGTTCGATAAAATTCTAGATCATGTGTTGAATTGTTGGCCATTGCTCCTTGAAGGTTAGTAAGATTTCGTCTTAGGGGTTGTGGTTGGCAGTGGAGGAAAGGTTGGGTGCAGAGGCAGTGTTCGTTGAAGCGGTCGTGCGTGGTAGAAGGTTGCTATGGTTGAAGACGGTGCCGCAACCTCAGGGAATGTTGGTAGTGCTATGGAGGGTTGATTCAAGCAAATGGTTAACCTCGTAATGACATCCACACGTTAGATGTTGGTGGTCAGGTCTCGTAGGCGCATGGAAAAAACATGGGCGGGAGGGGAGAGGATAGAGAGAAGTCCTTGTTTGAGCGAGACAAGATTTTTAATAAGAGTTCCAAAATAAAGAAAGAAGATAAAAAAGAATATGTTGTATCTATTTTGTTATGTCTAATCCGCTTTAGATCTTGTCTGAATATAGTTAGATTCATATCGATTTATCTGTGAATGAACTAAAGTGAAACTTAGAAAGTGGTGGTTTCCTCACGGCAAAAGTTTTGTCCTGACACATACATATAGTAATAAGATCATGTTTGGATCCCATAAACTAGTAACTAGTTAACTAACAATTAGTCTATAAAAATCCAAATAGGTGAACTAGTTAGTAAACTAATTCAAGACTCAATTGGTACTAGTTCATTAGTTCATAAAATCTAACTATTTAAACTAGTTGTTAGTTCATGGGATCAAACAGACCCTAAATATAGAGAAAAAATAACTAATTGTACATATTGCGACTATTTTTTGTGAGACGATTCTTTTAAGCATAATTAGTTCATGATTTAACATTGTGGTGCTACTGTAAACATATGTTAATTACAGATTAATTAGTCTTAAAAAAATTTATGTAACGGTTTACTAGTGATTTCTATAATTAGTTTTTTTTAATAGTATCCGAACACCTCATACGACCCCTTAAACTGAATTCCACCTTAATACTTGTGGATCGAGGTGAATGCTACGCAATCCAAACAAGGTCTTAAGACAGTTTTTAAGGGAAATGGGATTGATTTGTTCGTTCTGATTGAGATGCTCTTATCTAACTGCCTACGAGACGTCCTTGTCTGTCTCGCTATCACATGCCACCGATCCGCCAGACGGTTTTGTACAGCGGTTCCATTTATGACGAGGGGGCCTCTGTCGGCCGCGTCTGCGCGCGTGGCCGCGACATGGACGGCTCCGGCGCCTACCTCCTGTCTCCTGTGTCCGCGACGGACGGGCCAGGACCAGGACACGGGCCGGCACAAAACTTGAACTTGTGGCTGCCGCACGCGCGGTGAAACCCGCGAGAATCTTCTCCCGTTAATCCCCCCTCGTTTGCATGTTTGCTTGTTTCATTCTTGCTATGCTATTGCGACCGTGGCCTCCTTTGGAAGTGGAGCGCAAGAGGCAAATTTTTGTTTTCTCTGATCGACAGGACTTGCACATTGGCTCATAAGCCGAAACAACTAATTTAATGTGGAAAAAAATACTGTTGCAATGATTGATAAATCTACTGAGCTGAAGCTATCAATTCAAATTTTTATTACGTCTAAGTTAACTTACAAAAAAAAGTGCTATCAAAATATATTGTAAATAAATAGGTTTACCATAAAAACATACTTTATAATTTAGTTACCGTAAATATATTCCATAATTAATACATTAGTTGTGACATCTCAGAGGCACTTTGAGTATAAACCTATTGGTACAAATTTTATACCATAAACCTGGATATAATTTGATTAATTGTTGATTTAAAAATTTTAATTATTTTTCTCTAGTTAAATAACATCTATAATTCCAGTACATAGAGTGTACATGGCTTCTTGGTTTGGCAGGTAGAGCCGTGTTTGAAATACAACAAAGCATTTGCAGAAGGCAGCTAGAAAAATATCTCCTTGTACTGGTTGAGAATACCTGGACATTCTGTACAATCACGGTGTACCTGCCAGCGGGTTCAAAACAGTGTCATGGTGCGTGGCCCATTCTTGGAATTATTTTGGGCTTTAATTTACTTCTGGCATGTGAAGTTTGTACTCCTCGTGACATAGTTTGAGCGCGTACAGTACAACGTATACTGCTTGCTTCATACTTTTGACTCAAGAGGGAATAGGCTTACCAGCTGTTTTTATTCACGATTGATTATTAGTTGAGCTTGAATCTAGAAATAGCTAAGAAAATTAGATCTTCAGTTGTTCGAATCCACAATTTGTTGTCAAGGTACTAAATATTATTTATAGCAGGTATAATTAATCTTAAAAAGCACTATATATATATATATATATATATATATATATATATATATATATATATATATATATATATATATATATATATAAATTGTTACCATTACAAGGCAAGTTTTAAAATAACATATATTTGAATTCTTAATGACCGCTAAAGAGGTTTTAGATAGTCAATTAATGATTTTTTATTTTAATATAATTTTTATCTCAAATCATGGGTGGTGGAGTTGACCAGACATGATGATGCGGCTTTCCATGGAGGACGAGGGACGAAGTTGAGCAAAAAAAAAAAAAAAAACTTTAAGGACCCAAGTGCACTTTGATAATTCACCGATGATAGTGAGCATAAAATTCAAATTGTCACTTTGATTGTCCTAACATCGAGGCAAAAATAATAATAATTTGAGAATTGAAACAATCATTTAAAAGTTGAGAACCTCATATGATAGTTGAGGAACTAAAATAACTGTTCCACCAAAAAAAAAAAAAAAAAAAAAAAAAGGGAATGAAAGGCGTCGTAAATTGTATGCTGCATCGTTTCCCATTACCTATAAAGGAACGAGCAGCAATACATGAACTTCTACCGTTCTGCGCGTATCCGGCCGGCGTGCAAAATAGTCCATCCAGATTTGGACATAGTTTCGCCGTTTGTGAAAGTGTAAAACATAGATAAAGATTTAAATACGTGACTGCGAAACGCGAGAAAAAGAGCGCCATGCAATTTGGGGAAAGGAACATCTCTCTCTCTCTCTCTCTCTCTCTCTCTCTCGTCCCATCACGGCAACAATCCAATTTCATGGTGATCCCGCTGGCCCGCTTTTTTTTTATCAGTCGTGGCTCACACTAGGGACACCCCAAACATACTCGTTAATTAGATTAGATTTTTTTATTGAGGTGGCAAGAACTAACAAAAAGAGATGAAATAAAAATCATTCCTGACGGTGTTATGGATTCCTGATGGTCATTTTAAAGCCGTCTAGGGGGGTTCATGACGGTTTTTACATTCCACACGAGTAACAGCAGTTCCTGTAGGGTTTTTTAACATCGTCACAAAAAAACCCGTCAGGAATTTCCCTATCTGTGGTAGTCTCTATGCAAACTGCAGTTGCGCATGAATAAAACTTATTGATATTAAAGTGGAAATAATTTTTGATACATTCATAATATGTTAAAGGAATCTTTAATTTAAACTAATTTTATTTATGCTGACTATTAGGGTCCGTTTGTCTCTCTGGAATTTTTGAAATTGAATTTATAGTATAAACTATAGTTGTGGAAGAAGAATTTAAAATTCCACAACTTTCCAAAGTTTATATATAAGCCTATTTTAAATTCATAGGGTGAAGGTGGAAAGTGGATTCTACGGTTCTTCTTCCCCAACTTAATTAACATTGTAGATGATTCCATAGATTTTTCTTTCACAACTATAGTTTATATAATGAATTCAATTTCAAAAATTCCGGAGAACCAAACAGGCCCTTAGAGACATATGGGTTACTAATTGATGATAACTAACAATATCTAATTACAACCATGTGAGCGACAAAAATATAGTTTCTCAAAATGCACATGAAGTCTAAGTTGACCTCAGTCCTAGCATGGATGCTAACCTCCAAGCATCTGTTTGTAACAAATGCCTTGGCGCAAAGGAACATCACTACCCAACTGATTTTGCTTTCTTACGTTGACAACCAAAATTGCCTATTTTTTAAGTTGTCAAAGATAAAGGAACATCACTACTCAACTGCTTTTGCTTTCTTACTGTTAACAACCAAAATTGTCTATTCTTTAAAGTTGTCAAAATATGAAACTGACCTCACCATTGCATTCCTCTCATCGACATGCTCAAAAAACATATATGAATGTCTAATTTGGAGTCTAGATGAGACATGTATGCATTCAAGAGGATATTTCAATGCTGATAGTACCGATAGATGTTGGTACTATCGATGGCGGGCGATCTTGATAAGACATTAGTACTATTGACAAGCCTATTTCTAATTTGGCTTTTTTGATCCTGGTCAAACTACTCTAGACTCGTGGGAAACATAGAAAAATGTTTAGAAAGGTTTTCTACTGAGATAAGACCGCTCTCTCTATATAAACGAGAGGATCATGACTGATTGAGGAATCTAACTCACATTGACAAAAAACAATATCTACTACATCTCTTTACCCTCCTTTTTCATCTACCTTTTCTCTTCGTTTGGTAGGAGGATTGACGACGACAACGAGCAGTCAAGCCGCTAGGGCAGTGTAGGGGACCGCCACACGCCCTGATGGGGTCCCACTTCGGCCTGTAGGGTTTCAAGTCTTAAGAGACCTCACGCTAGTGTGTTGCATATATATCGCACTCATCGCTGGAGGCACAAGGTCTAAGTGCGGACAAACCCTAAATGTCGGCCGACCCTAACATTGGCCAGGCCCTATATTGAGTGAGCTAGCTCCTTATCGGTGTGGTGACCGAACTCAGCGTCAATACTTACTCTTCAGTTCAAAAGCAAATTACTAATAGTTGCAGCAGCCGTATTTTTTCAATAACGTTTGTATCTAAGCACGTATTGCAGTAGACATATAGCAGCAATCCACTATACATAATTAAGCTTTGAATTGTGCCTGATCGATCCAGGTGTACCATTTCTAATTTCCAATGCTAGCTAAACTTCCAAAAGTTAACAGTCTTTGGATACTATAAGCAGCGCTTGATTTGCAGTTTTTTCACTTGCTGCTGCCCTTGTCGGCTTGTCACCCCATCTTGCTGTACAATCTGAACGCGTTTCTAAACTCACAGCTCTCTCTCGCATTATTAAAAACGCCCATGCATCAGCAGTCAGCAGTGACCGAGCATGCATGCAGCAGGAGCAGGACAGTCTCCAGCCGATATACATGCAGCCGCTGTCATCTTTTGTTCTCTTCTTGTCGCCTCTCTCTCTCACGAGATCGAGTCCACCTCTCTCCCAGTGTTGCTGTTGCATCGCCGAAAAGAAGAAACAAAAAACTGGCTCCAAAAACACTCGTCCACACACAGGCACACGCTTGCTACGAGGCCGCAATAATTCGCCAGAAGCCACCAAGCTGCACTTGCGCTCGCGGACAAGGCCACACATCAAAGGATTCAGAGAAATCTTTGCAAACTTTGTGGTCGAGATGCCTTCTCCCTTCGCCCGTTGTTCGCCCCCAAATACTCATAGTCCCGGCCAGAGAGATGCCAGAGAGCGAGTACTGACTTGCCATCGCACCAAATGGTCAGTACTACTAGCTTAGCCTAGCTAGCTCAACAGCAAAACAGTGCAAAGACAAGTTGCAACAACCTACCCTAACAGGCCATTCCTTCCACTGCACTGCTGCATTCGTGACCTGAGCTCCAACTCCAAGTGTGCCTAGTGTGGCTAGCTACAAGCAAGACACTTGAGAGATGTGTGCCGATGTGGAGCATCAGTGCGGCGGAGGCGCCGGCAGCAAGCCGGAGATGGAGGAGATCATCGTCGGGCCTATGTCCGACCTGGATTTCGACTTCACGGTCGACGACATAGACATAGACTTCGGGGATTTCTTCCTCAGGCTAGAAGACGACGGAGACGCGCTGCCGAACCTCGAGGTCGACCCTGCCGAGATCTTCACCGACTTTGAGTTCGAGGCAATCGCCGGCGGCGGCGATGGCGTCATGGACCAGGAGGTGCCCAGTGTCCTGCCCTTAGCAGATGCGGCGCACATCGGCGCCGTGGAGGATCCATGCTGTCCCGGTGTTCTTGGCGAGGACGAAGGCAACATAACGTGCGCAGATGTGGAAGAAGGGAAAGGGGAGTGCAACAACCATGCCGAGGGCGAGGAGGTAGTCGCCGGTAATGGTGACTCTGGTGAGGGCTGTGGAACCGTTCTGGCAGGCGAAAAGTCACCGTCTTCGCCGACATCGTCGTCGCAGGAGGCAGAGAGCCGTCACAAGTCGTCCAACAAGCACTCACAAGGGAAGAAGAAAGCAAAGGTACGCTACGCACATGCATGTTACTAGCTGGCAATTCCATGCCCTAAATGAAACAAAGCCAAGCTAAGGTTCAAAGGTCGAGTCTCGTGACACAGTACTATGTGGTCACATGTTTTTAATAGGTGGATTGGACGCCGGAGCTTCACCGGAGATTCGTTCAAGCGGTAGAGCAGCTGGGTATTGACAAGGCAGTGCCGTCCAGGATACTCGAGCTCATGGGGATCGACTCCCTCACGCGGCATAACATTGCCAGTCATTTGCAGGTCCGTGTGGATAATCCTCCATCTATATACAATTACTGCATCGATCCATCGTTTTTTTTTTCACTGCCTATGGAATAAATTATTACATCATGTTCTTGGCCTCGTAGGTTCGTCTGTAGCTTAGCTACAAATATTTCCGTTGTTTTATGCTAACGATCGCGATTTGCCATTTAAATTGAAGCAGAAGTACCGTTCTCACAGGAAGCACATGCTTGCAAGGGAGGTGGAGGCCGCGACCTGGACGCAGCGGCGTCAGATGTACGCTGCCGGAGGAGCCCCCAGTGCCGTGATGAAGAGGCCCGATTCTAACGCGTGGACCGTGCCGACCATCGGCTTCCCTCCGCCGCCGCCGCCCCCTCCTCCTCCTCATCCAACGATGCAACACTTCGGGAGGCCGTTGCATGTCTGGGGCCATCCACCGCCGCCGACGGTGGAGTCACCCCGGGTGCCAATGTGGCCTCGGCATCTCGTCCCCCGCACACCGGCGCCGCCGTGGGCTCCGCTGCCGCCGTCTGACCCGGCGTTCTGGCACCATCTTTACATGAGGGTATGTACGCATGTTTATGTGTTACTTTCGGATGCATCATCAGCTAACTTGATAAGGAAAAGCAGCTAGATCATTTGCTAGTGTTCTGACGGCGGCCGGATTTCGTTTTATCAGGGACCTGCCCATATGCCGGGTCAGGTGACTCCCTGCGTGGCAGTGCCAGTGCCAGGAGCGGTAATGGTTCACCAACAATGCTAAAAAAAACTGAAATTGGCACTTCATAGATATAAAGTGTTCTCTAATAAGAGCTTGATGCCCTAAATTTCAGCGGTTCCCTGCTCCACCCGTGAGGGCTTCTTTGTCATGTCCACCTCCAATGTACAGACCACTCGTTCCATCACTCGATACGCAGCTTCAGCACCTTCAGCTACAGACACAGCCAGTAAGCATAGTTGTATATATTGACATGCATGTTTCAGACAATACTCATATTTCTGCGGCACTCTCAACTCAACTCTTCTTTTTCCTTTTTGTATTGTATTTTTCAGTCAAGTGAGAGCATAGATGCAGCAATCGGTGATGTTTTAACGAAACCGTGGCTGCCACTGCCCCTCGGACTGAAGCCCCCTTCGGTAGATAGTGTCATGGGCGAGTTGCAGAGGCAAGGTGTAGAAAATGTGCCGCCAGCTTGTGGATGATCCCCGGGGCTACATAGCTGCTGCTTGTCCTCCCTGCAGTCCAACAAAAAGAATTCGTCGACATGCCTTTTCTGTGTTAAATTTTCATGAACCATTTATGGACCACTCTATTAATAATTGACTTATCCTGGATCAACAGTAGGAGTACATCCTTTCAGGTTTGAGGGAAATCAACCTGAGTACATCGAAGTACAATGTGCTGCTGCCATGTCAGAACAATGAAGTCTTGGCCCGAATAATCGGTATATTAGATTTTAGGTTTTTTTGGCCAAAAATATATGTGAATGCTACAGGTTAAATAACGCTACACGAAAAAGCTCTATACCCGCGGTTCCTAACAGTACCTGGCTTTAGAATCGGTTTTTGAATGAGTGATACTCAAGATACTACAAAAACTAGTATATTGCCCGTGCTAACGCTACGGATTTTTAAAATTAATTCTATCAAATTTGGGTAGAAGAATATATTTCTTTTGTGACATCTGATATGAGTCCAATAATGAGGTTAAGGAGCCTGGCCGGGCATTTGATAATAGAGAATTTACTCTGCTTTCAATTTCATGTCGTATAATCACAACTAAATTGCATTTGGCATTACTTATATCACATCAGTTACCCAATACCAGTACATGATCAGCAGCTAAAGCAACCATCAGAGATGGAATACACTGAACAAAATCAAATAATCAGAACAAGAGAACAACAGTGCTTACAGTCCGATTCCTGGTTTCGGCAAGTCGCAGGGCAAGCCCATGGATGGCAACGTCTTAATCCAATAGCTGCATCAATTAATTTCACTGAAAATACAAGGTAAAAATTCCATACGAATAGGTTAGGGTTGTTTATCTGTCAGATAACAAAATACAGAAAAAGAGAGAAATATTCCATCCAAACCCTTGTCTTCTTCTTCGTAGCTGCTGCTTGGTCAAAAATTGTAGATAATCGATTTCGCTGAAAATGCAAAGAAACTCCATATATATGTACAGGTTAGGCTTGCTTATCTGTCCAATAACAAATCCAAAAAAGAGAGAGAGAAAATATCCTATCCGATCCCTCTCTTCTTCCTAGCTACTTTTTAGTCGTTGAGCAAGCATTACCGTGGGTTGAGAATGAAGCAGTTGGCTGGAGCTGGGGAGGCTGCCCGCGTGGCCGGCCGCAGCATCACCGTGGGAGCCAACGGCGTAGGCAGCAACGAGCGTAGTAGCAGCAGTCACTCGCCATCCAAGAGTCGGATCTAGGCTGGCCGCGCTGGATCCGCCCTGACCGTCGCCTGTCGCCATCCTGCGAGGCAGAGGCGGCCGGTAGGGCGCACGCGACGATGACAGCAGCAGCGCGAGCCGCGCCACTTCTCGCCATCCCCAGGCCTAAGTGCAACCGGCGGCTCGGCGTGGTGCACGCGACGGCCGCAGCGCTGATCAACAACGCCAAGGGGTTTTTCTTAGATTCACTCAGTAGATGTGGGTGGCCAGCAGAGCTCCTCGTCCAGTGATAGCAGCGTCGATGGCGGGTGGAGATTGCTGCGGCGGCACCAGGGCTCTCGCGCGGGAGGTCGAGGGTGGAGGAGAGGATGTGTGACACTTTTAATCTAGGCCGTCCGATGTGAATGAGTAAGGAGAGAGAATGTATAAAATTAAATCTGGGTTGTCTATTTTAATTGTGTCGGTTTCCTGGGTACAATTTCGTGGGTGGATGAAGGAGGGACTTCTCAGCGGGGGATGTTTTATGTGTGTGGTTGTAGCAAAGAAAACTTGGTACATTAGTAGGTTGATGACGTCTCTTTTTTTCAGATATGATTTGCTATTCTTCCCATGTCTGAAACAGAGAAAATGATCCTAACTTTTACTAATTGTTTGCATCTAACCACCAGTAAATATATATGACTCTATTTCGAGAGGCAGTTGAAAACAGTAGCCGTCATAAGAAATATGGTTCTAGCTTTAGAGGTGGTCCAAAATAGTTATTGTTAGCCTAATGCAAAATTTTGAAGATAAAAAGCTATAGCTCTAGGACTTTATCTACCTTATTATCTCTCTTCTTTTTTCATTCCTCTTCTCTCTCTCAAACCCTGCGCCCCCTCTCTCCCTTAGATCCTCCATGGATGCAGTAGGGGACTGTTTGGATCAGACCTAGGCAAACTTGCCTAGAGCAGCTCCTAGGCGTCCGATTTTGAGTACCTGGGCCAGGATGGCTGCCTGGGCGTGAGCTTGCCTAAGAGGCCATGATCCAAATAGGCCCTCGCTCCCAAACACTGGCATGTGGCCTGCCCCTAGCGCAAGCAGGAACAACAGCCCTTGCCTATGTAGCGGTGGGTGTGCCACCAATACAGAGTAGCGGTGGGTGCACCACCAATACAGGCAGGAATTAACGTAGTGACGGTGATGGGGTGATCTTGGTGGTTGAGTTACAGCGGATCGGTTTCAGTGTTTTGTGTCACCAACTAGTAAATTTTGCAATGTTCATGGAGTTCATTGAGCAAGACTCTGGTCAATGTGATCATGGCGAAGGTGTCTACTGCATCTAGGGATGAATGGAACATATATTTTCTGATATCCATCTGTCCCGAAAGGCCAAAAATCCTACAAGGATAGTTCATATCTAAATCTAAGCATTTAATATCAGTTCCATTTCTAAAACTGGATACTCTAAATAAGATTTCTGATATGTAGATGGAATAGATATCAATAACATCAGACCTAGCAAAAGTAAGATATCAATATCTAACGTCGACGTATCCGACATAATCTCTATCTTGTTCTAACCTTTGAGATAAATATGGGATAGAATGCTAAGTCTTATCAAAGTTAAACTATCATAACTTTAACTAAGCGCTTTATATATAAAATAGTATCAACATGTATGACTCAAAATAGATATACTATTAGAGACTCAAAATAGATATACTATTAGAGAAAAGGTTTTACCCTACTTCAGAACAAAGCAAATTCATAAACAATTGACTTCAATATGTATTCTAGTTACTTCCACCCAAAGCATAACATCCAGATTTATTACCAACATATAAATTCCTGTCTAAAAGACTTGACTGCAAGGCAACTCCCGTCTCATTAGAAACTCCACTCGACCAATCATCCACACTTATGCGGGGCATCACAAGTACCCCTTCCACTCTTGTTGCATTCATAGATTGTGCCAATGTTAGATAGTGACGATCCATGCTTCTTGATCCAAACTTCTCTAATTCCAAACCTTATTCTACAGCTCCAATGCATCCTTGATCCCTCCATCTTTATTTCTTTCTTGTATAGCACCTTCCACAGCTGTAGCGTCTTAACCACTTCTCATAGCAGGATTTTCATCACCCTCCATTCTTGTGCCTGAAAACATAGCGGATTTCGGGTTTTCCATAAGCACAACATGGATGCGCCCAAATTTTGATAAATATATTTCACAATGAATCTATTAATATCTCTCTAGTATGATAAAATGTAATATCTTTGTATGCAAATTTGCTAAAAAAATCAAATCATTTGACCTAACACTTTTTTAAAACAATTCTAGAATTGCATACTTTCAGGACGGCATAGTATCTTATATCCTCTTGGTGATGATGAAGCTTTTTTTCCCTTTGATTTTGTCCTAGCCCTCTGCTGTTGCAAGGCCTGTAACTTGTTTGCACCCTCGTGCAAACTGTTGTGACTCATCTGACTTGCAGCAATTTCCCTCCGCTCCAAGAGTCCTTAAACTCATTCCCTAAAGCACTATTTCGATAGCTATTTAAATAAAATTCGTTCTTTGTATCTTTCCACTCTCAAATTTCTCTAAATCTTGAGCGTACTCTAGAGAGAGTTAATCCAGTCTCCACATTTCACTTGTGAGAAATTTGAGAGTTAATCCAGTCTCCACATTTCACTACTGAGAAATAGAGGATGGCAATATTTGGAGATCTAATTAAAGAATAGGGAAATTTGCTCTCGGACATCCCAAAAAGTCGCAAATTGGCTGGTGCACACATCTACTTTCAGTATTTCCAGAAGACACCATGGTTTCGTGTAATTGGGCCAATGGACATCAAGCCTAATCAAACATCATTATAAAATAGATATAAACTCATATAAGTGCCAGAAAATTATACTATAAAACCTTCTACACTCTATATGATGAGAACTACAGAGTAAAAATATTATTTTACGCTGAAATGATTATTTTGCCCCTTTTCATAAATAGACAAAGATAACCATGGTTAATTAGTTAATATATTTGTAAGATACTAAAAATACTGAAAAAATCAAAGAATACATACATCACCAAGTCATATTTTTAGATAAGGGAACCAAGGTTCCAGCCTCTACCACATCACCAAGTCATATAAGCCTAGCTTTTACTATCTTTCATACCATGCATGACTATCACCTTATTTTGACAGGTGGACTCTATATGTATTGGGAAGATTATTGGTGATCTATTGGAACACCTCCCCCAATAGCCTAGAAAAATAGTATTGGTGATCACCAATATCACTCTATTGGGGATGAAATATTGGTGAGCTGATGGAGATGCTCTCAGCTCATGTTAGTTGCTCTATGCTCATGTTCAGACTGTTGTTTGTTAGGTTTTGTCGTTAGCATTGTTTACCGAATTTGATTGCGCTAGCTAGTTGAGTGAACTTTTTCTCCCGTACATCCAATAGATAATTAGTTGGGTGAACTTTCCCCACCGCACATCCAATAGATAATCTGACCGGTGAGACCTTAACCCACAAAGCCATCGTGTCACACCAGCCGTTTGGATGTCTGGCTAAAAGCGTAGGCCAACCGACCTCAACCATCCAAACCTGTTTCCGTGCAGTGTCTCGCACTGCAATAAAAGTGCGGACTTTACTTGCCACCTGATGAGCTCACGCGGTCACGCCTCAACACTCCATGAATGCACGACACACTCTTTTTTTTGGGGCACAAAAATCATCGTGGCAAGTTTAATTCATGCTCTGAGATAGCGTGTTAACCACGAACAATAGGGGAATCCACACAGGCAAACAAGTAGTAGTGTGTAAAAACTAACCATGTGTGTGTATGTCAGCAGTTTGGTGAGCTACTAGCGCGACTGCCACACTCACCAAGTCACCAACCTCGTTAGAATTCGGCTTACCAGAAGTGACCAGAAACGTTCGTTCCGGCAACAGCCGCAACAACTAACAATAATAATAATATAGCCGAAGCGAAAACGCCCACATGTACACATCCTTCAAAATTAAAGCCGGCATGCTTCGAAAATTTAGTGTTAGTGCCCACTAGTGATCGAACAGAGCAAGCAGCATGATGCCGCTTCCTACCTCTCCTTCCTCAAGCAGCAGCAGCAGCAGCAGCGCGTCCACCTCGAGCCCAAGGCTGCTGCTGCCGCGCAGCAACAGCAGCGAGTGGCACGCCGTGGTGCAGAGGAACGTCAAGTCCTCGCTGCTGCTGCTCGTCGTGCTCTCCACCATCTTCGTCGTCTCTGTCCTCTACTCGTCGCACGGCCTCGGCGCAACGACGGCTGACGAGGTGCTCACGCGGAGCACGGACCATGGAGTCACCGATCGTTTTGTGCCGGGACAGGAGGAGGCCGATGATGAACCGATAGTAGTTCCCGCCGAGAACAATGAGGCGCCACAAAAAGAGAGCCTACCTGCAGACATCTCGTTGCCGTCGGCAAACGCGTCAACAGCTCCAGCGGTTCCTGCATCGAGCAGAGCAGAACAAACAGGTGATCAAAGTAAGTGCAGTTTTACAGTGAGCTATTTTGTCATTTCCAAGCTATACAAAACGTTGCATTATATGTGACAGTACATCTTCTAGGACTGTAGGACATTCGTATTTTTCTTGAGTGTTTGATGGCGGCATGCTTAGGTTCGGTCAGAGCGGCGCGTGTTGGGGAGAAATGCGACCTGTCCAAGGGGAAATGGGTGAGTGAGCCACGGGGTCCAGTCTACACAAACCTGACGTGCCCGACGCTGCCGGACTTCAAGAACTGCCAGAAGTACGGCAAGGACCCGGGGCACCTCTTCTGGCGGTGGCAACCCGACGGCTGCGACCTGCACCGCTTCGACCCGGAGCGATTCCTCGACGTCGCCCGCGGGAAGACGCTGGCGTTCATCGGCGACTCGCTGGCGCGCAACCAGATGGAGTCGCTGCTCTGCCTCCTGTCGCAGGCCGAGACGCCGACGGACGTGTACCGCGACGCGTTCGACAAGTTCCGGACGTGGCACTTCCCCTCGCACAACTTCACGCTGATGGCGATGTGGACCGAGTTCTACGCGCACGCCGTGCCGGTGCTCGACGCCGACAGCAAGCCGACGCCTTCCTTCGACATCCACCTCGACAGGCTCAACGCCAACTGGACCAGCCGCCTGCCGGGGCTGGACTACGCCGTCGTCTCCGGCGGCAACTGGTTCTTCCGCGTCAACTACCTCTGGGAGGGCGGGCGCCGGATCGGCTGCGTCAACTGCCGCGAGCCCGGGCTCACGGATCTCGGCATCGACTACGCCGTCCCGCCGCGTCGTCAGGGCGGCGCTCGAGGCCATCGCCGGGTGCCGGGAACGGGGCTGCAAGCGCAGCCTCGTCACGTTCCTGCGCACCTACACGCCGGACCACTTCGAGCACGGCTCCTGGTTCAGCGGCGGCTACTGCAACCGGACGCGGCCGCTGGAGGAAGCCGAGATCAGCTTGCGGACCATCGGGTGGGAGCTGAGGAGGGTGCAGAGCCAGGAGGTGGCGAGGGCGAGGGAGACGACCGGGAGCACGGGCATTGAGCTGCTGGACGTGACCAAGGCCATGATGCTGCGCGCCGACGGCCACCCGGGAGGGCACTACGACAAGCGGTGGGTCAGAAACGCCAGCGACTGCCTGCACTGGTGCCTGCCCGGGCCTGTCGACATGTGGAACGACATGCTGCTACACAGGCTCGCACACATCTCGCCGCAGCCGCTGCTGCGGTGATGGCCGCCACGTACGTAAAGGGATCACATTGGCATGTTTTCTTCTAGTTTACACACTGAAATATTGTTCTAGAAAAAAATGCAACCCCAACACAACAAACAGAAAAAGAACGTGTTTAGCAAGTTCTTTGCGTGCAGTTAGATGATCCAACGATGGAATTCAGATTTATTCAAGTTTTTTCTTTCCAAAGGGTGTATTCATGCTTTAGTGATGATGGGTATATGATCAAGTATTAGTGGCCAAACTGCAACCATTGTCGTGTCGCCTCCATTCAGACGCCGGCAACGATCAACTTCGCCAGTATGTCGTTGAACGTGTCGACCAGCCCCGGCGCGCACCAGTGCAGGCAGTCGTTGGCCACCGTCTCCGGCACCGGGCGCCAGTCGTAGGCGTGTGCGAAGAGGTAGGGCCCGGGATGCCCGTCGGGACGCATGGTCGCCATCTTCGTCACGTCGAGCACCTCGAACCGCACATCGCCCGACCGCCGCGCCGTCTTCGCCGTTGCCGTGGCCACCTCCTCCAGGACGACCCTCCTCAGCTCGGCGTCCATGGCCGCCACCTCCGCCTCCCCGTCCTCGTACGGCTTCGTGCGCGAGCACGCGTCGCGGTGGTTCCATCCGACCTTACTGTCGAAGTGAGCCGGCGCGATGGTCGCCACCACCACGAGCTTGTCGCCGCCGGTCGACGACGACCTGGCACTGGCACCGACGTACTCGAGCGTTCTCCGGATCACCTTGCGGTACACGCCCAGGTATCCTATGTCGGTCTTGTTGAGGTCCGGGCGGGAGTACACCCCGACGACCTCCCCGTCCTCGTAGTACATGGCCGGGCGCGGGAACCAGTGCCCCGCCGAGATCACCACGACGTCCATGGCGCCGACGTCCGCCGCCCACGGCTCGGTGAGCGCGTCCAGGACCACCGCCTGCTGCGTCATGGCGTTGTCCTCCGAGTTGCCCTCGGCGCGCACGAGCAACGGCGACCAGTACGTGCTCACGTTGACGCCGTGCGGCGCCGGGAAGACCCACCGCCAGAACTTGCGCCCCAGCCGCTCCTCGTACCGGTGCGCCGTCTCCGGCCGCGCCGCGGAGGAAAGGAAGCACACCAGGGCCTCCGCTTGGTTCCGCGCCGTGGAGTCGCCGACGAAGGCCAGGTGTTTGCCGCGCACCAGGTGGAGGAACTCCGCCGGGTTCAGCGCCGAGAGATTGCACCCCGCGGGCTGCCAGCGCCAGTGCAGGTAGCCCTTGTCTGGCTTGCCGTTCACCACGCACTTCTCCGTGCTCTTCATGTCGCAGTTCTCGCTGTCGTACCGTGGGCCGGTGACGCTGTCATCCCACACCCATTTGCCGTCACTGTAGTCACATAGCAACCATTCTGACCAAGGGATTCAAATCGATTAAGAATGCAGTTATGTTATATTGCAGCCTTGAACGTATACACATATATGTTTAAAAGAAATGATGAATTGAAGTACCTTGAGGAGGTGGCACAGAAGAGTTCTTAGTTGTTTGATGTGTCTTCAACTGGACGAAGGTATCGGTGTAAGAGATAAAAGAAGTTGGAGGGGAGTAGAAGATGAAATAGACTAGTGTCAAGGTGAAGAGGGCAAACAGAAAACAACCCAGAAGCTTGCTTGGGAGGGAACAGCGGCCATGATCTGCTAATTCTTGTGTGGTTGCACCCATGTCTGATGCGAAGCTATGTATTGTGACCGAAGGATGTCCTTATATGTAGATCAAAGTGTACTGTAAAATGTGCAACATCTAGGTGAGTAAGGGACAAGCAGCGTCGTTAGTATGCTGTAATACTATTGGCAGGTGGCAGTGGTATATAAGCAGCCCTGTTTGGCAAAGCTCTCTCTCTCTCTCTGTTGAATCCAGTAGCTGCCAAACAATTTTTAGAGAGAAGTGATTCTCTACTGATTCCGTGAAGTAGTTCTCTAAAATGAGCTGAGAGACTAAGAGATGAATAAAGTAGATTCTTTTGATTCTATGAAGTGATTCTCCATCATAATTTTGAGAGTTTATGTTAATCATTTCTCTTAGAGAATCAGCTTTCATAGAAAATCAGAACTAGATGAAGCTCTACCAAATAGGCAGATTATCTTTTGGGTGTAGTTATTATAAAAATATTGAGCAAGGTTCCATGGTATCGTTTGGACAACGTAAGGATAATCCAGGCCAACCAAAACATACTAAAAAAAACTAAAAAAATAGAGATTTCAAAAACATAATTGTGATATGAAAATCAGTACCATGAATAATCTTTCAACCGTACAATAAACATATTAGATAGAAAAAATGAATTAATTTACTAATTCAAAGCACACAAACTCTTCATCTCATAGGGTAACCAAACAAATCACCAATGGCTTCAGAGCAAGACTCATATCTCTTATAGGAGGTATAGGAGAGGCCGAGAGGGCCTCACCTGGTGGCTGGCCAGCTGGGGCGTCAGCAGGCACAAGCGCTCTTCCTCTTTCGAAGGCTGGTCGGGGATGTCTCGAGCCCCTTCCCTTGGCAGCGGGCCGGGATGGGGCGCTACTATTCGGCGGCGATAGCCGTCTGCGGCAGGCAAGCGGTGGTGGTTTCCAGTTTCCACCGGGAGCAGCGATGCGCGAGGATAGGATCGCGACTTCACGTCATGTGGCTATCGCGATCGGGAGCTCCGGTGAACGAAGTTTATGTGATCATTTTCAGCGTCTCTTTAGCTGAAACAATATATTCATATGTTTTCTATAAAAAAGTAAAGTACGTGATAAAAGTTGAAGCCCATAGTAATTTGGATAGATTATAGCTTAATAATTGCAAACTTGAGCCCCCATATTTGCATTATTTTCGGTCCAACTTAATTAGGAAATATCTCAACACAACTCAATCATTTAACAGGCTTCATCATGTCTAAAAGAGTAAATGCGCAAGTAGTATATTAATTTATTCATCTATGCCACTTAGGTTCATCAACTTTAAACATGTATTCCTGAATTTATTCATATCTCTTTGTTTGGCACTTTTATCTTACATGGCATGTACACCGCAGCTCCTGTACAGGGCTACTGGCTATATAATCCTACGTAGACAACACCCCCCCGCCCCCCCAAAAAAAAAGTCCCCAAAATCCCTCAATTTTATTCCCACCCCCCCTTCCTCTCTGTCCTCTTTCCATGGGCCATGGCAGGAGGGCGCTGGGTGGCCCCCCCTTCACTTCGAAAAAATAGTTTTTCAGGAAACTTCAGTAAATACTGTAGTTTTTTTTGAGTAACTAAATGGACACCAATATCGCGCGACCCCAAAAAACCACGCGCTCGAGTGCGTGACCCAAGGACCCACAACCACAAGCGTGGCTGTTTGTGCAACCGACATCACCGCATGCTCTGGATTGGATCTACTTGCCTCCCCTCGTGCTCTGTTCCAATGGAATGATGGCGCAAGCAAACAAAAAAAAAACAGCAATTTTTTCTTTAAATTGCTATAACTTTTAAATATTGTATCTGTTTTTAATTTCGTTTTCACTGGTGTGCTCTACATGACAAGGGTAACAAAACAAGATCACACTTGAATATGTTTCGAAGAATTCTATTTTAGTAGCAATTTATGTGTAATACGTGCTAGAAGATTTATTAAAGGAGTTACTATGATGTAATACTAAATTTGCCACCTAAAATATACTAAAGTTGTTACATAGTATGCACAATGATTGTTATTGCAAATATAGTAAAATTATTATATAGTATTTACATCCATGCGAATGTAGCAAGTTATATTTGGAGCAAGTGGCAAGATATAGCAAAATAATAACTTCTAAGAATGAAGGCTTACAAACACATGAAAATTTAAATTGAAAATAAAAAATAAAGAATGAAACAAGAAATCTTAAAATGACATTACAAACTAAATTATAAAATGAAACTGCAAAATTAAATTAGGAACTGAAACTTTAAAAATTTAAAACAAAACCAATTGTGACCTAGAAGAGTGGATTATTAAAACAAACATTGCATAAGCCCCTCAATAGAGGAAGCAAGTCATTATACAACACATTAGAAAAGTTAGAGAACATGTCTTCCTGCCAATTGAGTGTATTTATTACAAAATTCAAGAAACATGATTTGTTGCCAAATGAACTAAAATTGACAAACAAAAATTAAACTGTAATTAAAAATAGAAACTGAAAAGTAAAAAACGAGAAAATGGACAAAAAAGAAAAAAACACTAAACTGAAACTAAAAAAAAAAACTCAAATTGGCAATCAAAAAATTAAACTAACATTGACAAACAGAAAATAAAAACTAACGTAGACAAAATAAAAATTAAACAAAATAATCTGAAATAAAACTACAAACTGAAACTAAAAACTAAAATTAGAAAATGAAATTGCTAACTGAAATTAGAAAATGAAATTGAAAACTAATATTCTCTACAACTAAAAAGATTAAAGAGGGGAGATTTTTCTTCGTGCGGTAATCAGCTGCTCGGTTAGTTTCGCTCTGCCTCCTGCGACGACCGCGCCTGGCCGGTGGTTTCGCTCTGCCTCTTTAAATCCTGCGATCTCTTTCCTTCTCCTCACCCCGATTACCATAGAAGCCACCGCTGGTGCCCAGCTCTCACCCTCACGCCGCCATCACGCCGGAAATCACGGCCAGGGAGGTGGGACCTCCATCGCAGCCATCCCCACACCCGCATCCCGCGCTCCACTGTGTCCTTCCCTACCACCGTTGCCCCAGCCCCCGCAGCGCCTCATCTCCCCTCCCACGACGCCTCCAACGATGGCGGCGATGATCCCCGCCGCCATCTCCATCCCCACCGCCCCTGCGACAACGCCGAGTCCCGTCGGCAACGATCCCCGCAGCCGTAGTGGTCGTGGAGGCCGACGGGCAGCAGCGGAATCCGGTAGGGCACACGCGCCGACCCCTTCCCCCCGATTCGCCTCGCCGGTGCGCCAAACCCGGCCCACCGCCGTCGTGGTCTTGGAGGCTGGGCGGGCGGCAACGGAAGCCGGCAGGCCACGCGCGTGCTTTCCCCGTTCCGCCACGCCTTCCATCCCTATCCGTCGGGGCCACCGATGTGCAAGACTCGACTCGACAGCCATGAGATCAAAAACAAGGATCGATCTAGGAGCTTCCAGAAGGCGAGGAGGAGGAGAGGGGGCGTGCGCACAGCGTCGAGGTGGTGCTGATGCCGGCCATGGATCAGGTTTGCGGATCGGCGTTCTTGGCGTCCTACTCGCAGGTACCTACATGCGATCCCGTCGTCTACTGTGAGATGTGAGATGAAATCTGGTGCCAGGGTTAGATATGTTTGCATGCCAAATTATATTTGGATCATGAATTGAGCAGCAGGCGCTAGCGATGACTAGACACCGTAGACTGTTCATGTAATCATATTTAGACTGTTTTTAAATACTGACAGTTCATGTGATCAAATATTTAGACTGATGGGTAGTATTTCCTTGATCTAATTGGTAAGTACCCATCCGCTACCAAGGGATGTAGTTGATGCAAAAATTTTCCCCGTGAAACTCAGTTGCGATCACTCCAACTGAGTTCACACAGTAGCTAGCGAATTCAGACTTCATTAATGCCTCGATCTGTGATTGGTTTGATCAGGATCATGGGTCCAGCTGAGAAGAATGCTGCCTCATGTGGTTTCTTAATGAAACTTTTCAAGGCACTTTGGATTTCATAGTTTTTTCAGTCAGCCCCTATTGAAGGTAACAGATACTCCTCTGTCCCCTGTTTTGATCTTCTCACTCTACATCAAATTTCATATCATCTGAAGTCAGTACAAAGTTGAACTGTTGTTTATTCTAAGAGATGTCAAACACTAAGAGCAATGATGATTTATTTTTTCTTATGTATCTTGAATGTAACTGAAGTGTAACCTTAATGTTGTAGGTGTCTGTCCGCATAGGTAGAAAGAGAGTTGTTTGAGAAAGGGTTTGACTGCTCTATATGCCCTGTGATGTGCACAAGCTTTCTCATTTGCATTTCCTGAGCATCTTATGATCCTACTAATGTAGCTCATGTTTTTCTTTCAGCTGCCTTATATCAACTTTCTGACTTTCTGTGCATCAAAGAAAATGGTAGGAATCTAGATCATAGCTTAATTACTTATAAGTCGCTTGGGGTTTGAGACTCCCCTTATAAATCTTGAGATTGTGGATGAGTGGCGAGCCCAGGCGCCACTGGCCATGGTTGGAGAGCCGGTGGGAGAGTAGTTCCAGAAACTCTAACCTCGCTTGTAGGCCTGTAACTGTAGTCCTGTTTCATCAGATGCAGTACGTATCCTTCTATGCTTATGCTGCGGGCAGACTGAACGAATAAGGTATTGTATAACCAAAAGAATATCCATGCTTGTCATTTGGCAGATGCCGCAACTGGTAGTTTATAGTTCAGATTTACTAGCATCACTGCTCTCGCTTATTTGCCAGCCAAACCGATGGATGTCATGATTCAGGGGGTTGTCTTGCATTCTCTTTTATTTTTTGCATGCCCATGGCACCTGCTTTTTATCTGTTTGTCACACCGTTGTCATGGTGCGTTACTTCGCTAGGTCCTGTGCTCAAGAGGTCTTCACCCAAAGATGCAGCAATCCTTGAGCTGCTACTTAACTCTAAAATCCTATGAATATGGATGGGTCGTCTCTCTCCTCCCGACACGGGCGACACGGGTGGCGACACGGGAGATCCGGGCGGTTCCACGAGCAAGGGACAAAGGGTGGTAGCGTGCACGTCGCACACGGCTACGGTGGACGTGTCTCCGCGCGAGGAGAACCAAGTAGCTACAGGAGTAGGTGGGGACGCACAGCCCAGCTCGGTCTCCACGGGCTCGGGGTCTGGTCCATGGGTATGGCAGCCTCTGGTGATTGGGCCAGGGGTTGCAGAAGAGGGTAAGGCTAGTCCTAGTCGCAAGGAAGTCACGGGCGGCTCTGCTGCGTCGTCTTCCCTTCTCTCTTCTCCGTCTTCTCCGGTTAGCTGCAACCCTAGCGGGACCTCTCGATCCGCTGCGGGGCTGACTTGGAGGGGGAAGTTGCTCGTAGCTGCAACCCTAGCGGAACCTCTAGATCCGCTGCGGGGGCAGTTGTCAAGGAGAAAGCTGATCTTCCGAGCGGAACCTCTCGATCCGCGGCGGAAGCAAGGACGGTGGTGAAGGCTCGGCTTCCGCACGAGGTGAGTGATCATCCGGACGCTGATTTAAGCGCGCGGTTGGCGCATATTTGGAGTCATAGTATCGAAGTTGGAGTGTGTGATTCGATTCCGGTTGTTTCTGCGCCGATCTCCAAGCAGGCTCCCCTTCGTGGTGCTGCTAATGGAGGTCGTCGATGGTCGACTTTGGGTGGTGACATGAGGTCGTTTGTGCAGGTTACTAAGGCACCTTTGCAGCCTACAAAAGAGATGAATCAGAGGTACCACAATCCGGGGAGATTCAATTATGGTAGGGATGGTTTCCGTGGAGGACGGGATTGGAATGATCAAGGCAACAGAGAGTGGATTCCTAGAGGTGGTGGTAGAGATAGAGGAGGTGGCAGAGACAGAGGTGGTGGCAGAGACAGAGGTGGTGGTCAAGACAGAGGTGGAGGAAGAGACAGAGGGGGTGGTCGTTTTGGGTATGGTCAGAGAGATCAGCAACCTGAAGATCAAAGGGAATTCTTAGCCAATGAGATGCAGAGGGCTAGACAGGAGCATAGAAATGAGCCAGAGGAAAATGAGAATTCTGAGAATGAAACTAAAATCAACAATGCTCCTTAGGTTCCAGTGGGTCAAGGAGAGGGTGCTGGTGAAAGAGAGGTTCCTGGTGCTCAAACAGCTGGAGTGGTTGTGCAAATCTGTAACAGATGTGGTAGCGTAGGACATCTCCCTGAAAACTGTCAAAACCCTGTTATTTGCAGCAGGTGCCAGAAAGAGGGACATGTACCAAGGGTCTGTTTCACTAAAATGCCTTGGGATTTCATTTCTCCCTTCTATGGCTTTTCAGCATATGGGCAAGGCTTCCATGTTGTTGAAAGTGAGGCAAATGAGGGAGGAGTCAGAGATATGTCTAACACTGCCCTGATCACTGTTGTATCTGGGGAGGTTTCAGCAAAGCAAATTGAGATTGAATTCAAAGAAAAAGCTGGTCCAAATTCTGCATGGAGATGGTATGCCAAGAAAATTGGGGAGAACCAGTTTCAGATGAAATTTCCCAATGCTCATTCCATTGATGACTTAGCTTTCTTCACTGAATTAAGAATGAGATCTTACCCCTCAGTGGTTTTTAAAGTTGAAAAGTGGAATCCTGTAATTGGATCAAAAGGGACCCTGGAGTCAGCCTGGTTCAGAATTAGGGGGATACCCTATGAAAAAAGGTCATTCTCAAATGTTTGCAAGATTGCCTCAAAAGTTGGACTGCCCCTTGAAGTGGATAAGGACAATCTGTACAGAAATGAGTTTGTAAGGGTCAAGATTGGGTGTAGGGATGTTTCCAAGGTCCCAGCCCAGGTAGATGGAGTGTTGGATCTCAACTGGTATGACTACTTCTTCCAAAGGGAGGTAGCACAGGAGGGGTTTACTAACCCTGCTGGAAACAAATGGGTCAGGAATGACAGAGATAAAGAGAAGGATGACTTTCCCTCTCCTAAAAAGCAAAAACTGAATGAGAAAAAAAGTGGAGAACAAAAAACTCTGAAGTTCCAACAAGGGGAATCAAGTAATCCCAGTGGCTCTGGGAAAGGAAAACAGATGTGTTCCTTGAATGTGTCAGAGCAGGATATTAAAGATTCAAAAGAAGAGGAAAGTGAGGATGAAGGTCTGAAAATGGGGGATTTAATCCTTCCTGGTGGAGAGCAACTGAGGTTTGGCAACTTTGACAATATGGAGGTTAGAAAGTTGACTCAGTTCTTCATAGCTGAGAATAACCCAACTATCATCAATGAGTATGGATCCAACTTGGAGAAATCCAAATTTGACCCTCTGGCTGCAATTGAGGCAAAGAATGCTATCTGTGGATCTAAAGCTGAAGAATTCTTCAATTTTGACTATCTCTCTCAGAAATCCTCCTCTTGTAGTAAGGTTGGCAGAGAACATAAAATCTGCACTGAGAGAAGGGCTGTTTCTCTGAGTCCTCAGAAAGGTAGCCAAGAAGCACCGGCTGTTGAATTTTCTAGTCAAGAGGATGGTGTCTTGGTACAAGTGATGGAGAAACAAGATGACTCTAGTCAGGATATTGCTCCAGGAGAGTTTAGTCCACCTGCTAATCAAACTGAACTGCTGGAGAGTAAGGAAGACAGTATCATGAAACATAAAGAGTTTACATGTCAAAAAGAAACAGAGGATGTGAGAATGGAGATGAAGCAACCTGGGGCACTTATTGGTGAAGTTAGAGAGCAAGAAGGTATGAGGAAAGGGAATGAATCTGGTGGAAAAGGCCAACTTGAGCAGAATATCACAGAGGTGGTGAAAATGCCTGAAGAAAAGAGAGATGAACAGGAATGGCAAGAAGTAAGACAAAGCAAGAGAATTCAAGAGATAGGAACCTACCAGCTCAAGATTGATGATCAAATCAAGGCTAAGGGAGACAAAAATCTACTTGCAGAAGGTATGAATTTAACTGATAACAATCCTTTTGCAATCCTTAGCAATTCTAACTGTTTAATATTGCTGCAAATATGGGAATTCAAGCTGATTCAATTACAATTGAGAAAATTGATGTGTTGAAAGATCTAGCAATTGCTAGGATGCAAATGAATGAAAAAGTAATTTTGAATGCATGTGAGACTTGTACAAATATAGAGGGAGATAGTCCCTCCTGTGGTGAGCAGATAGCCATTAGTTGGCTTTATGAGGAGTCAGAGGACTCTGAAGAGGAACCATGCCTGGTTCTTAGTACCAGGAAGAAAAGTTCGGCTAAAAAGAAAAAGAGGAGAAAGTCCAGAGGGTTACAGGCTCAACCTTTTGATGAGCCTAGTACCTCTGAAGGAGCGGGATCTAAGGCTAGCCCTAGATTCAATCTCAGGGACAGGAAGAAAATTAAGAAAGTATATAAATGATAGGAGTTATATGGAATTGTAGGGGGGTGGCTAAGAAAGGTCTGTGCACTTTTATTAAAGAGCTCATTTGGGACAACAAGGCTGATTTCCTTGGAGTCCAAGAGACTATGAAGAAGTCCTATTCTGATCAATTCTTTAGAAAACTTGATAGCAATAATGATTTCTGTTATAACTTTGGATTCCCTCAAATGGAAAATCTGGGGGCATGTTGAGTGGCATTAGAAAGGATAGATTTGATGTAGAGAACTTTATTGATGGGGAATTCATGATTATAGCTAACATTCATGATAAGAAGCTTAATCAGTCTTGGTCTTTGGCCAATGTTTATGGCCCTTTCGGGGAGGAAGACAAGGAAAGGTTCCTTATTGAACTTTCCAACCCTCGCTATAAAGCCAAGTATCCTCTGTTGATGGGAGGAGACTTCAATATTATAAGATTCAGTTCTGAGAAAAATAAAAATTTCTCTGAAAATAAATATTCCAATATTTTCAACAAGATTATTAACTCCTATGAACTTAGAGAGCTTTTCTTGGGAGGAGGGAAGTATACTTGGTCTAACAATAGGGAGGACCCAACTCTGGAGAAGTTGGACAGAGTGCTCATGTCAAGAGAATGGGAAAGTACATTTCCTCTATGTAACCTAAGGAAAGAACCTAGGTATATGTCTGATCACAATCCTTTGATCTTAAGGTCTGAGGCTGAAAAAAAACAGAGGAGCAAAGCCTTTTTGCTTTGAGATTGTCCGGTCGCATCATCCCCGAGTTTAAAAAAGAAAATCCGGGAGATATGGACTAAGAAGGTTATTGCTAAAACCGCCATTGATGTCCGGTGCATCAAAATGGACAGAGTGAAAAAGTTCCCCTGAAAAGGGTGGGGTCAAAGTTTGAAAGGACATCAAAGGAAATATAGGAATGTCTTGAAGGAACAACTTCAGCTGTTAGAACAACAAGAGGAAGAGGAAGGGCTATCTGTTGCTCAGTTGGAGAGGAAAACATTCATTCAAGCTGAGCTTTTAAAACTTGTAGAGGAAGAAGAGAAATACTGGCATAAAAGAGCAAATGCAAATTGGCTGCTCAAGGGGGATAATAACACTGCATACTTCCATAGGGTGGCTAATGGAAAAAGAAGGAAAAACACAATTTTCTCCTTGGAAGATAATAATCAATGTATTAAGGGTGATGCTGCTATTGTGGAGCATGCCACTCAGTTTTATAAGGATCTGTTCAGTCCTTCTAGTCCACCCATCTTCTCAATTGATCCTGAATGTTGGGGAGGTGAAAAAGTGGATGCCCGAGGACAATGAGTTTTTAGAAAGAGAATTCTCTGAGAAAGAAATTTAGGAGACTATTGATTCTATGGAGAAAAATACTGCCCCTGGGCCTGATCATTTTCCTATTGAATTCTACCAACACACTTGGGAGATAATTAAGGAGGACCTGTGCATTCTCTTTAAAGACTTTCATGAGTTAAACTTAGACATTGGTAGATTCAATTATGGAATTATCACGTTACTTCCAAAAGTGAAAGAAGCTAACAAAATACAACAGTATAGGCCCATTTGTCTGTTAAATGTAGTATACAAGATCTTTACTAAAGCTTTGATGCTCAGGCTGGATAAAGTGATGGGAAAGATCATTAATCCCCGATCAAGGTTTTTTGAAAAATAGAAATATTATGGATGGGATTATGGCCCTCCATGAAATTTTGCATGACACTAAGATAAGGAAAAAGGATGGTGTTATTTTGAAACTAGATTTTGAAAAAGCTTATGACAAGTTAAATTGGGAGTTCTTGTTTGATTGTCTCAAACAAAGAGGTTTTGGTGTGAGGTGGTGCAGTTGGATCAGCATGGTGATGAAATCTGGAACTGTGAGAGTGAAAGTTAATGACACCCGGGACATTATTTCAAATCGGAAGGGGGTGAGACAAGGGGATCCTCTGTCCCCTTATTTATTCAACATTACGGTGACACTTTAGCTAAAATGATCAATTTAGCCCAGAAAAAATCTCATAAGAGGTCTAGTGCCTGAATATGTTGATAAAGGAGTGGCTATTTTACAATATGCAGATGACACCATCCTATGCATATACAGGATGATATGCAACAGGCATCTAACCTCAAATTCTTACTTTACCTATATGAAGCCATGTCCGGGCTAAAAATTAACTTCAGTAAAAGTGAAATGGTTATGATTTCACAAGACAATGAAAACAAAGATAGAATTCTCTCGAGCTTTTCAATTGCAACATTGGGAAGTGGCCGATCAAATATCTTGGAGTTCTGTTTACGGGTCCAGCCGCATGTTCTTGACCTGGTTCCCTATAGAGGAAAAGATGCTTAAAAGGCTAGGGGGATGGAAGGGTAGTGCTCGAGCCTTGGTGGAAGATTGATCCTTATCAATTCCAGCCTGGCAGTCTACCTATGTATGCTATGTCCATGTATCTGTTGCCTCTGTCAACAATCAGGAAAATGGATCTTTGCTAGGAGAAAGTTCTTTTGGCAAGGGGGTAATTTCAAAAAGAAATATCATTTAGTGAAATGGCAAAAGGTTATTAAACCCAAGGAAAAAGGAGGCACTGGGAATTAAGAATCTCATAAAACTGAACATAAGTCTTTTTTGTGCAAATGGTGGTGGAAGGTGGAGAATGGAACTGGAATTTGGAATAACATTGTTCGAAAAAAAATATCTAAAAGATGGAGGGATCACCAACAGGAAGAGATGCAACAAAAACTCCCCCGTGTGGAATGATCTACTCAAAGCATCAAACATATATACTTGAGAGGAAGATCTATGATCATTGGTGATGGTAAATCCACAAGCTTTTGGCATGATAAGTGGTGTGGACAAGTTTCTTTAGCCGAGAAATTTCCTCGTTATACCCGATAAATCAAGAGCAGAATGATTCTGTTGGGACCACGAAAGCCAAACATTGGCGACTCACTTTTAGGAGATGGTTGCATGAAAACCTTCAGAATCAACTTAGGAGGCTTCAGGACTTGGTCCATAGGTATAATACAAATATGAATAAAGACAGAGCTCATTGGGATTGGGAGAAATCTGGTCAGTTCTCAGTCAAATCAACATATAAACATTTATGCAGGAATGAAACTGGAAAAAGCTATAAAAATATCTGGAAGGCCAAGATCCCTTTGAAAGTTAAAATTTTTATGTGGTTAACACTGCAAAAAGCCATTCTCACAAAGGATAATCTGGTCAAGCGAAAATGGAGAGGGGATGCATCCTGTGTATTTTGCAATGAAAAAGAGTCTGTTGACCACTTATTCTTTGAATGTGTAAGCGCCAAATATATTTGGAGCCTTATGGCGGTGGCTTTTGGTGTGACATGTAGACCAAGCAATTTTGAACAATACTGGTTGTGGATTAAAAATAGCTTGCCGGTGGCAATAAAGTGTATGCTACTGGCCTGGCCGCAATTTGTTGGGCCGTCGGAAAACAAGAAATACAGTATGTTTTGAGCGAAAAGAATTAAATCTCCTACTGAGATTGTCTGTTCTATTTGTTCTCTTTTGATACATTGGGCAGGTCTCTTCAAAGAAGGTATGGAAGAGCAGATCATCCGGGGTGCGGAAGTGGTGAAGACGGCGGCGCTGAGTTTCCACAAGAAAGATGTTGAGAAGCAAACCCAGAGTAGTCGTCAGATGGTGGCATATGTTGGTTAGAAAATTGATAGCTTGGACAGCTTGCGCGCTGTATGTTTGGAGTCTGTGTTCAGCTCCTTTTGTTCTCTCGTTTAGAGTTGGAGTAGCAACTAGCAGCAAAACGTCTTTTGAAGTAGTCGGTGCCGCGGCCGGTTGGCGATCCCTGTGTGATCGTAGTTTGTGGCGGTACCATGATGGTAGTTGTAGTTTCGTATTTCCTGTTCTGAACATGCTCTGAACTCTGTAATTTCGTTGCCTTGGTAATGAAATTCGGCTTCGGCCCTGGTGGAAAAAAAAATCCTATGAATATTCTAGGTGTCCATTAGTGGCGGTTTTACTACAATCGATTAGTATGACTCTAGCACCCCTCCCTTTTTATCCCTTTTTTTACTGAACCTGTGAGTTAAGTCCTCTAATATCATTCACAGGTGGATGAAATTATCCTCTATCCAGTTCCTGTCCATATGGACTGAAAGTTCCTCTTATGAGTCTGGAAATGCCTTCATTATGAAATGCAGCAGTGGTAAATCTAAATGATCTTTACTCTGTGTACTAAGTATAGAGAATAATTGGACAAGGATTGCTTACTTAGTTTCATGAAATAACAAAAAAAATGCTAATTTAGTTTCAGATACTAACACAAGCATTCAGTTTGGTGAGACAGAGTGACAAGCAGAGTTTCTTCTTTATGCTCAATGGGTAGTTTATAATTCTAGATTGCTCAAGTTAATATGTATTTTTTATTGCATTGAAATGTGTGGTTATGTGCAGGAATCAGCACAGGCTGCCTATAGGTAAATAGTTGCATCATACTACTTAAGCAGACCCCCGAAGTCTTGTGCTTTTGACGGATTCCACAACAGGCTTGGCGGTAGATCTCTTGATTTTGGTACTGCTGATTAGTTCTTAGTACTACTATAATAACAGTTGCCTGCATCTATTGTCAATAAAATCCATTTTTCCTACCAGTCCACATTTTTAGTACTAATGGTAAACCTACACGAAAGCC
This sequence comes from Chrysopogon serrulatus, assembly GCA_015844335.1. Taxonomy (NCBI): domain Eukaryota; kingdom Viridiplantae; phylum Streptophyta; class Magnoliopsida; order Poales; family Poaceae; genus Chrysopogon; species Chrysopogon serrulatus. The sequence goes on from JADLZL010003416.1 coordinate 69,550, forward strand.
TGCTACTGATAATACTGCTACCCATGGTAAACCTAGACGAAAGCATGGTCTCTGCAATGGTTTTTCAACAAGGCCTCTATAATTATTTCCAATAGAGTCTAATGTGATCCTTTTGTGTCATTAGAAATTTTCAGCTTATCCAATACCTGGTAGTGTTGACGGTGGATAACGTCAACATTCATTAGAACTTTAGACACAAGAGAATACATGAAAACACACTAGTCTAGGGTTTTAACCGACAATTTCCACGAGTTTTGCATATTCTATATTTTCGGGGATTATTCCGTAAAAGCTGAAAAAGAGGGATTCAAGTGCAAAATAAACACGAAACTTATCCGCCCACGGGAAATATCACGATTGGACTCGGGAAGACTACGGAAGACACCGAAGCAACGGGGGGGAGGCGCCGGGTAGGGCGGGCCGGCCCCACCACGGGTCGGGCGGGCCCCCGCTAGGGTTTGCCCCCTCATACGCAAGCTTCCTCCACCGCCTCTCCCGATGCATCTCGGCCCTTGGTTAAGTCGGTTTGATCCTGCGGTGCACGTTCATCCCACCCGGACTATAAATATATGGGTAGACCCTCCCCTGGGGAGAGCCAATTCATTATTCATCAAAGGCCTCAAGCCATCAAGTATCAAGAAGCCTTCAAGTTCATCAAGAGCCTTCTAGTTCATAGTTCTAGTTAGTTAGATTAGAAGTAGAGGAGATCTAGTTCTTCATCGGGATCCGGAGCCCCCGGCCCTGCATGCAGGGAGCGGGGAGTTCGGTATAGTTCTAGTTCTTTCTTTCTTATTGTATTCATTATTCAGATTAAGGAGACATTATTCTTAATAGTTCATATGTTCTTAATTGCAATAGTCATTGTCTACTTTGATTATATGTCTAGTTTAGTTAGTTTGATCTTATTGAATTCATGTAATTGCTCGTATAGCGTTTATCCAAGTGTACAATGGGTAAATGATAGACAATATGTAGACGTGGTGTCTAGATATCTTGTTTGTCCATGAGTGCACCCTAACATGGGGGACGTGTGGTAGTCCGCGTAGGTGACAGCCTACGTTGGTTCCTCGTAGTCCACCCTCCGTGTGTAGGACAGCAGGGCACGGTCGCGAAGTTGGATAATGACTTTGTTTCACATCCTTCCTAGTTGATGCCCCCTTACATGTGATTATGATATATGGTTGACTTAGCGATGATTACTAGATGTAATTGCACTAATTAGAGTTATTTATTGATGTAGTTATAGAATTACCTTAGACAATTAACTCCTTAGTTTATCCATTGGCTAACTATGATTATGACTAGACAATGCTCTGATGATTATCTATATAATTATGATACTTGATTATGCTATCACCCGTATTTATCTATATTTATCTTGTGACCTCTGCCTGTTATGAGTAGAGTAGATGACATTGGTAATATCACTTATTCATTGTATATACTTTCTTATCAATATAATAGATAAAGTTTATAACAAATCTTTCCCAGTGGTATAAATATAAATCGACAACCTGGTAGAACTCTCCTAGGTAAAATGCTACAATGGTATAATTATCTGTCCACTTGCAGAATCTATTTTAGTTTATATACATATCTCTGCCTAGTCATATTAAATAATACATGTAAATCTATATTTGCTTCTTAGCATTACAATTAGGGATGACAACTTAATTCATGCTTAGGAATGCTAGTGATAAAGAAGTGGCTAGTTGCTAATGACAAGTTAATTTAAATACCATGCATTTCTAATCTCGTTAATTCGTAGCGGCGTTAGAAGTGCCAACAGGTAGTGAACATCAGCTGGTAGTGGATCAGAGAAAATGATTTTGGCAACATATATGTAGTACTTGTCCTATCTTGTGTTTGTGTGATCAGGTATGTGTCAATTCTGTTCCCGTGAGCCTGGTCTTTGCTTGCAGTTCGTGCCCCTTGGTCAAGGCCAACTTATGGTGTTGCACATGATGTTTGGTTTGATCCAATGTGATGATCACTTCTCTGCTTTTGCGACCTCCTCTGCTCTCCCAGATTGGAGAAGAAACTCATGTTCTCAGATAACTAGGATCTGGAGATGTGTTGCCATATTTTCTGTCCACTATGAAATTTATCATATTCTGCTATTTGTAAATTGGTTATTGTATCCATCTGTAGTAGATGTCATGGTTGTATCCTAAAATTGGTTCAGTTCAACTGTTGTATATCAATCTATACTTAATGTCATATCTTTAGCATTGTGCAGTTCAACTGTTAGTTATGATGGTGGTAGCCACTAAGTGATGGATTAATTTGCTATGCAGACACCACGGGTGATTGAAAATGCAGAAGGCGTGAGGACAACAACCTACATTGTTGCCAAGAATAAGAGTGGTGACTTACTAATCGGTATCATTGTGAGCCGGTAAGCGGTGACTAACGCCTAGAACACAATTCGTGGGTAGAATCATATGATCAGTAGAATTTTAATGACGCCACGAACCTAGAAGAAGACGAAGGTGGTGCCTTGCAAAATTGTCAAGGTACTGAATGGTGATGCCTGGGTGGAGATGGGCATATGAGCATTTTTCAGACTTGCGTTATTTTTCCGTTTTAATGCACGGACATGATCCTTTGGTTTAACTATTTCTAATATTATTTATGGTAAATTTTGCTAGGTGGATATCTTATTCTACAGTATATGTTTGTACGGAATAGTCTTAGAACCACACATATTTATACAGTGAGTATAATATACATTGTTTTAAGGTTTTGTGAGATTTTTCAAGACATGCAGTGTTACCCATGTGACAGTCACTAATATTTACATACTCCCTCCGTATAGGAAATAGAAGCCGTTTTGGACAATGACAAAGCATAACTTTGACTTCATATATTTGTAAAAATACTCATCACAAAGTGATATATTTATACTTTTATGAAAGTAGTTTTCAAGACAAATCTATTCATATAGGTTTTATATTTTTAAACTCAACAACTTAAAAAGTTATTCATGATTTATGTTCCCAATGTTTGACTAAAAACCTTGTCCAAAAACGACTTCTATTTTCTATATGGAGGGAGTATGTACTCAAACCTGTGGACAAAATGGTATGGAGGTGTGGCGGCACGTATTCATGAATTTATTGGTGCTCGGAGATTTTTTTACCAATATAAAACATTTACTTAGCCGCATCACGAAAAGGTCTAACCATTAGAGTTTGTGAGCCTGCGATGCCACGCTCTCGTGGACTGTTTTCATGAACTTTGTTTTTGGATTAAATGTCATTTTGACATCTTTATTTAATTTTACTGTATTGTTATCTTATCATACGATTTGTGTGTTTTAGTATAAAGGTTTAGTTGTTAAAGAAGCAACGCACGGCATGCTACCTAGTTAGAAACTTAAATTGCAAAATTCAAAATGAAACTAGAAACTGAAATTGTAAAACTGAAATTACTAAATGAAATCAAAAAATAAAATTAGAAATTGAAATGACAATAAAAAATTGAAATTATTCTAGGAAAGTTGTGAAGTTTCTGCTGCCATGCACGCTGCCACGCTTGCATGTGCGCCTGCGGGAGACTGAGGGAGCCACGCTTTTCTACCGCCGTTCTGCGCGACGGGCGTCTGCATGCGTTCGCGTGGGGCCTGCGGTGAGTGAACAATGGACGTCAGGATTTGCTGGGCCGGCCCGTATAGAGAGCGTCGCGCGACAGGTCGCTAATTAGAGTTTTTGTAACTAAATGCCGTGGTTAGCATCACGTAGAAGCAAAAGCAACTCTTCCGGCCCACAACAGCAACACCCAATATGCGCCAATCGTTTCTGCACTTGCTTGTGGGCTGCAGGTGACTGGTTCTTGTTTTCTGGGCCGTTGTTTCTTTTTTGAAAAAAAATCTACTTTTTATATCTTAATTTTTGCAAAAGTCTGTCTTTCTTTCCACCTCGCTCAACATTTTTACCTATCTGGAGCGGTTTTAAAGGTAGTTTTATTTTTTTTTCTTTTTATTTATCTAGGCTGAATCTTTAAAAATCCTAGTAAATCATATAAAAATTATTTAAAAAATCCAATATTGATTTATTGCGGCAAACCTTGATTCTCGTGCTTATAAATCAAAACAGAATTATATTTGAGATAAAATGGAGGAAGTAACAAGTTTTATTTTTAAGTTTCTATGTTATGCTCATGTTCAGATTTGGCAAAGTTTGCGAAAAACTAAAGTGGACGAACTCAAACAAATGTATGCAAGCAATTTCCACTGCAAGGGAGTTTAAACAGCTATGTTACTGTTCACTGCTCTAGCTCTACGCTAATTGCATGATTTGGAGACTAATTACCATGTAGATTTTGTATCATTTAATTATTACCTAGTACGCGTGGTGAGCCTGGAGATTTGGAGGAAAATCGAGGGTTAACATGTGCGTGGCACATGTCTTGGCTAAAATTGGATTTAAGTACACTGTACATCCCAGGTCAAAAATGGCACCGTGCAGAGAGCAGAGTCTAGAAGACTAGAGCGTCCTTATTTCACTCGGATCTATGACCAAATTAAATGCTAGTTGAACGATGTGATGCATGGAGATCTATGCGCGAAAAGAATAGTATTCAGAGAAACTGAGATCCATGATCCCTCGACCGACCCGTCCAGCTAATTATAATCAAGTCTTCCAAGAATCTCAAGAAGTCATCTCCAAATTGTTGTAATAAACCTTGAGTAAGTTACTCTGAGATTAAGTGTAAAGAAGATTGTGCCAGTGCCACTAAAGAGTACGTATTATCCTATATATAATAGCTCAAACAAAGTTAGCTGTGTCTATTGTTTCGAAAAAGAAAGAAAAGAAAGAAAGAAAGAAAGAGGTTCGTTAGAGCGACAGACGAGGATTAAAATTTCTTCTGTTCCAGATTAGTCTTATGTTTTACTCCTTCCTTTCGACTAAAACGTTCGATGCGTAGTGTATCATATTTTGCATTGCATTTGGGTGCATTTCCAGTCCCTTGTTGCCTCAATCGTATAGAAATGGTCATTTCTAGTGGTCCAAATTGGCCTTGGTAACTTTTTGGTCTGTACAAAATAACTGAGACCCCCATCCTCCAGTCGGTGCAACGAGTGTAGCAAGAATCTCAACTTTTGTCAGTATCGGAATCACTGAAGTTAATGATCTCAAGGTCAACTCGTTCTCAGTTAACCTCGAGCAACCTGCTTCAAATTATATACTCTACTGCAAAGATGACACAGTCATTAAATCATATCGTATGGTAATGGAAAATTCGGTTTAATCGCTTCGAGTGTGTTCCCTTTCAACTACAAGTATACATAACAATTTAACACAAAAATTTGAATGAACCATCCGACTAAAACTTGCTACCTCCAGGATCAAAATAAGTTAGATTTCCCCCAAAATAAGCCATGCAATATCCAGGTATAATGTACCACCAGAAACCGATCCATGGTAGTTTCATTTCACCGCCTCTTGCTTCACCGCCTCTTGCTCAGGATCTGCTGCAGTATCTCGTTGAAGGTGTCGACCGGCCCGGGCAGGCAGAAGTGGAGGCAGTCGGAATACATCAACGGATGCGGCGGCCCGTTGGCGTACGGGTGGTCGTGCATGTAGAGGCCCGGGTGCCCGTCGGGCCTCATGGACGCGAGCTTGGACACGTCCAGCACCTCGATCCTGGTGGCGCTGCCGTCGCCGTTCCTCGCCCTGGCGGCGTTGGCCTCGTCGTAGACGACGTCCCGCACCTCCCTGTACAGCCACTCCATGTCGTTCTCGCCCTCCTTGTACGGCTCCGTCTTGTTGCACGCCGTGTGGTCGTTGGTGGCCTTGCCCTCGAAGTGCGACGGCGAGAAGGTGGCCAGCACCACGGTCCGCGTCCGCCAGGCCGGGGTGCTCAGCCGCTCCACCGACTGCCGGTACGCCACGCGCAGCGGCCATGCGTAGCTGAGGCCGGTGTAGTTGAGCTCCTTGGGGGCGTTGTGGGCGCCCACCACCTCGCTGCCGTTGTGGTAGATGGCGCCGTTCAGGAGCCAGTGCGCGGCGGCGAGCACCGCCACGTTGATGGAGTCGGCGTCGGCGCCCCATCGGTTGCCGACGGCGTCGAGGTGCACGTGGTTCTCCCTGAGGTTCTCGTCCTCCGCCTTGCCCGTGGCGCGGAGGAGGAACGGCGTCCAGTAGAAGGACACCCGGACGTCGAAGTCTAGGAACTCGTACCGCCAGAAGTTGTGCTTGCGCGGGCCCGGGCTGGAGTCCCGGTACACGAGGTGGGACGGGAACGCGGCGCTGAGGAGGCAGTAGAGGGACTGCGCCTGGTTCCGCGCCATGGAGTCCCCGATGAACGCCACGTGCTTGCCGCGCACCGACGAGAGGAACGCCGCGGCGTCGAACGCCGGCAGCGGGCACCCGTCGGACGGCTGCCACCGCCAGTCGAGGTACCCCGTGTCCGGCCGCCCGTTGCGGATGCAGTCGTGGCTCTCCTTGGCGTGGCACTGGGTGGCGTTGTAACGCCGCGCGTGGCCCGGCGCCCACACCCAGCTCCCCACCGCGTAATTGCAGCTCCTCTCCTCTTCTACTGCTACTGGTGGAGGACCACCTGGACTCCTATCCTCTTCTGCTGCTGCTGATGGTGGACTTCTCTCCTCTTCCACTGCTACTGATGGAGGAGGACCTGGACTCCTCTCCTCTTCCACTGCTACTGATGGAGGACCTGGACTGCAAGTGACAGGCAGATATAGCGCAACATATATATAGCACAACTAATCAGTGAGACCTGTGTGCACTCGAAAACGAAGTATGAGGATGATCATTGATCACTTACACTGTTGCGACGAAGGAGTAGGTGTTGTTGATGTACTGGAGCAGAGGAGAGAAGGCCGCTCGTTGAGTGCCGGCGGGAGAGCAGCAGAGGAGGTGGAGGAGAGCCAAGGAGAGGAAACCGCATACGAGCCAAGCGCAGGTAGGTCTGGACAGGAAAAACCCAGGATTTTTGCTCGACGCCTTGTGGCTGTGGGGATCCAGTGGCTGCAGGTACGCTCCTCCCATCTCTGACACTGCGCTAAGCTAACCAGCACCAGCAGGGTGGGCTGCTTATTAACGGGTTCCATTGCATCGTTCCATGTACATATATATAGGAGATTTAGCCTTGGAAACCATAGTTCTGAACTTCTACGTACCATTAATTAAGTATTGTCTAGTAGACGACCTAAGCAAATTAAACGAATTAAGTAAGCGCTAGGATAAGTTAATACATGGCCTGTCGGTGTGACGGTGTGGACTTGTATGAGCTTCAAAATAAATAAGTATACTGATCAGTAACAAACTTTTTTAATAAGTGGTCTAGGTTGGTGGAGTCTTTGTAGTCGTCTCTAAACTCTTAAGAGTGAGTTTGGTTTAACTATAAACTGTGAATGGTAAAAAAAAATTGTAAGTTATGTCATATAGAAAAACAAAATTGTTTGGTTGAAACAACTATAAAACCAATCTCCTTTTAAGCCGTAAAACATCTATATTCCTACCATTTGGATAAGTCCAATGCTGAAAGCATGGTCCGAAGTGCTATAAAAACCGCACTACGCGAAAGTAGTTGTTTGTGGAAAGTAACTTTAGGATTCACCTGTTTGGTTAGTGCTCTACTTTTTTTTAGCGAAAACACTTTCTAGAAGCTCAACCAAATACAACTTAAGAGTATGGTCAATAATTTAGCCAACCATAGGAATACATGTTATTGTTATATCATCTACAACTCATTAAATAACCTATTGTATAAATCATTCTTTCACAAAGTTTTTTTGGAGCATGTGCATCAACTGGTTGTAAACATACAACACGGTCATCTTCTCTCTCGTCCATTCATTCTCTTATCTCAACAAAAGTACTTCAACAAACTTGTGTTGAGTATGATGTGGCACATCAAATAATCCACTTAGATCACCTTAGAGAAAGTACAGTAATCGATGTGGAGGAAAGATAGAAGAGCTTAACTTTCATACAAGCAATAAGCTGGACATAGAATATAACTATTGTCTAACTTGGCTCTTCTAACGTGACTTATATCTACTACTTGGCTCTATTATTGAGCTTGTGCCCGTGGTTATACTTGCTCAATTGCTCTGATACACAACTCCACTTGAATAAATGCTTGAAGCTTGCGAATAAGAGTGCTAAACTATTTGTATTGTGATCGCGACACGGGATCATGCTGGTAGCTCCATACAAATAGTCTATCGACTAACGCCACAATGCATCTATTCGACTAGGATTCTTATCTCTTCCCCTGCTGCGCTGCTGTCATAGCTTCTCCATTCTGAGTGTCAGGAGTGTAGGTCTATGGAAATCTTATTCTTATGATCCTGCATCGAGAGAGGGCGAATAAGGTTTCTATGAAGCGTTGACATCTTATCTTCCACCCAAGTCTAATAGCATCACATACCATCGTGTCTGTCACCAACAGCTTTGAGATCTTACTCCACCACTCATCGACAACTTCATATCACTGCCAACAATTTCGCCTCCTTCTGCCTACGAAAGGTATCCACAATGTGATCTGATCTGTTACTTCGGAGTGCCTCTTATTTTGCTCACAATGTTTCATCATGTTGTTGTTCATATTGTTTGGTTCAACCAATATGTTAGTTTTATAGGCTTGTATTTGAGATCGTCGTGATTTATATTCTAGTTTTAATCTCAAATTTGCCTACTTTTACCGTATGAATTATGATCTAAATTGGGCGACCCTGATGGACATACGCATTCATCAACGACCACGACTTATAATGACAATTATACAAAGCATGGCTGAATAATAACAGAGGTTTCTTATAGCATCCCCAAAAGACTAGTAAAATAGATCTCTAAAAGCCAAGATTTAGAGGCTTTCTAAAAAAAATAGCTCTCCAAATACTAAAGCACAACAGCAGCCCTTTATCTTGCTGCCATCCATCGAACGCCCGTACCTGCCCGTTGCGTGTGCTGCCCGCCATCATCTACTCGCCGGCCAAGAAGTGACGCAGGGTCTTCACACAGCACAGCTGGCCAAGGAAGCTTCCAGAGATCCAGTCGGCCATGGCATGGCTGCAGCTGGCCAGGAGGAATGTGTAACCTTTCTCGCAGAGCATCGCGTTTTTTTATTTATTTAATCAGCGCAGAGCATCGCGTTGGCGAGGAAGCACGTGTAGCCGGTCGGGTACAGGACGCAGAGAGAGATCCATGGCGTCCCAGGGGTCTCGCTTGAAGACGAGGCGATTAACGTTGGTCACCGCAAGAGCTAGTGCTGCTACTGCTAGCGAGCGCGAGAGAGCACGGTGGTTGACTGCGGCAAGCAGCGCGAGCGGCGGCGGGCGTGGCAGGCACGCGCAGCCGAGGGCGTAGGTACGTGCGCGACCGGCGCCGCTAGCCCTCGCATCATGCCTCTCACGAAGCTCGCGTGCTGGCGCCATTCGGAGCGCTCCCGTCCATTCATGGCGTGCTGCAGCTCGGCCGGAGGTGAGGACGACGCTTGAGCATCCCGCCTCGCATGCGGTCGTCCGTTCGGAGCTTCTCGGCCATGCGCTCGCGATACTCGTAGCATTCTCTCGGCCATGGCTTGCTGCTGCTCTCGTGCCACTTCCGGGGGCTGCAGTGTGTGTACGTGGGTACGCTGGGAATGCGCCAGTGCGGCAGAGGCCGCGTGCAGCAGATGGGCGCGCGGGTGGGGGAGGAGTGCGGGAGAGAAGCTGCAGGCCAGGATGGCGAGCAAGCGGCGCTCTCCCAATATCTTGTCGAAATGGAGGCAGTTGGAATAAATGAATCTTATCGGGCATGCCGTGCTTGAACGTGTCGCGGTTCATGTACACGCCGGGGTGCCCGTCTGGCCTCGCCAGCTTCGTCACGTCCAGCACCTCGATCCATGTCGTCGCCGCTGCACTAGCTCCTCGCCTTGGCGTTCTCCGCTTCGTCGTACACGATGTCCCTGACCTCCGCGCATATCCAATCCAGCTCTTTCTCCCCGTCCTTGTACGGCTCCATCTTCGTGCACGCCGTGGCGGTGGGGCTATCGGTTGGGCTGCCGTCGAAGTGCCCCGGAGAGAACGTGGCTAGCACCAAGATCTGGGGACGCTCGCGGCCGGCGGATCTCCTCAGCTGCTCCAACCATCTTGAGTGGCCGGCGGCGAGCACGGCCACGTCGATCGTGTCGGCGTCGGCCGCCCACCGGTCGCCGGGCTGGTCGATGTGCACGTCGCTGTAGAGCACGCGCTCATTCTCCGGCTTCTCCGTGACCCTGACGAGGAACGTTAACGGGCTCCAGTAGAAGGACACCCTCACGTCGTGCGCCGGGAACGCGTACCGCCAGAAGTCGTGCTTCTGGCCCTCGTCCCGGTGCAGCAGCAGCCGGCCGCTTGGGAACGCGGCGCGAAGGAGGCAGACGAGGGACTGCTCCTGGTTGCGCGCCATATGGCGCGTCGCCGAGAGAAACGCCCCGGCGTTGAACGCCGGCAGCGCGCACGACGACGACTCCGACGGCTGCAACCACCAGTCGAGAGGTACCCCGTGTCGGGCCGCTCGTTGCGGATGCAGTCGTGGCTCTCCTTCACGTCGCACTGGGTGGCGTTGTACCGGCGCGCGTGGCCCGGCGCCCACACTCACTGCCCCTCCGAGTAGTTGCAGCTATTTGCTCCATTCAGACGAGACGAAGGAGTAGGTGTTGTTGATGTAGTTGAGCAGAGGAGAGACGAACGCCGCTCGTTGATTGCCGGCGGGGCTGCAGCAGAGGAGGTGGAGGACAGCCAGCGAGAGGAAGCCGCCGGCGAGCCAAGCGCAGACGGGGTTGGACAGGAAACAGCCTGGTTTTGGCTCGACGACGACGGCGGCTTATGGTTATGGCTGTGTGACTCTGAGGATCCAGAGGCTAGTGGTACTGGTACGCTCCCATATCTCTAGGCATCCAGCTAGTGCGCCAAGCTCATTGAACTCTGGCAATGGCTGCTGAAACTTTGGCGAGAGATTGTAGTATTGACAAGTTCAATGTGCATAGGGATGAATGAATTAACCTTGGGGAGAGATTGGTGACCCATCTTCTGTACTACAAGTTCAATGTGCCTTCTTCTGTACTACGACTTTGGCAAGAGATTTGGGCCCCTTCTTCTGAACTAAAAATTTATTTAAAATTAAGTTTGATTTTTGACCAAATTTAGGATTGCATTTTTTCAGGACTAAGGCACTGGTGAGTGCTGAAGCCATCAATTAATATCAATTATAAAGCGCTCCAAATGCATTGATTGATAATAAGCCTATGTTTGGATCATATGCAACTAACAATTAGCTGCTAAAAATTAGCTAAGGCTCTGTTTGAGTCCACAATTAATAAGTGAAGTCCGAAGCTAGAAAATATAAGATAGTTTTTTTTATATTTACTTGCTAAACTTTTTGTCCGCAATGCATATTTTTTTTTTAAAAAATATTTTTCTTTTTATCAAACCACAGCGTCATCTCTCTCATCTCATATTACCTATCTATCACATCTCTTCATGTCTGGGTCTTCTTGCCTAAAAAACTATTTGCTCCCTCTCACTAGCTCTTCTTTAAGTATAGTGCTACATCATGATTTTGCTTAGTCATCAGCACCTTAATTAATAAACATATATAGAAACTCTCTAGTTTTTTTATTTAGAATTGCCCTAAGCAAGCTAATATCACTCTCTCTAGTTTTTTTATTTAGAATTGCCCTAAGCAAGCTAATATCACTATCACCTCCTCTAGGCTAATGGAGCTTGTAGTTAGCTGGTTGGATCCAAAAGGACCAAAACAAACCTTATATGCAACGTTGTACTTGATCTACTCCAAGCATTTTCCACTGATGAGCTATTGCCATCCCCTGGAGAAAACAATCCCAGGCTCACGAAGCACGTAGGAGAGTGTTAAGATTGATAAGACATCACCATTGGAGCAAGTACTACATTAACAAGATTATTGCCACTGCAGACGGTTGGTTATGTATTGCTTAGCGGACTAGGCCTGCACTATTTTCATCTGGTAAATACCCAGCCCTACATTAACAAGATTGCCACTGTAGTTGGTTGTGTATTGCTTAGCGGACTGGGCCTGCACTATTTTGCTCTGGCAAATACCCAGCTAGTCCTGGGGTCTGATACTATAGTAAAAAGATCATGGGCTTGATAAAATCGCCGGTGAGCTATCATGTTACCTCATTAAGAAAGTTCTGGAGAAATTTCACTTTTTAAAATCCCCCCAAGGTCAAATGTATGGCACCTTGAACGGCTCAGTGGAGAAATGCTTATTACCTCAAATCTATGACAACCAAATTAATTGCTCTACGAGGGACGAGACGCAGGGAGATCTACGTGATCAAAATAGAGCAAGATATATGGATTTACGATCTAGTGTCAGCTATGATAGCAGTCAGACACTCAGACTCAACTCTCGAACTATTCGCACTAAGAGCCTATTTGTGATACACCCAACTAAAATTTAGTTAGGTAAAATTTCAAAGTAAAATTTTAGCTAACTAAACTTTAGTTGAGGGTGTTTGGATGCTCTAGCTAAGAGACTCAGCTAAATTTTAGCTAGCTTTAGATATGTGAAAGTAGCTAAATTCAACTAAAGTTTAACTACTCTTTTAGCTAGACTGTTTGAATGACTAGCAGCTAAATTTAGCCAGCTAAAGTTTAGCTGGTACATCTAAACAAGCTCTAATAACATTGGGAGCTGTTGTGGACAGTGTTTTCTTCTAAGGCTCTGCCCCCCTGCCTCGCTTTCTCGCTTCACGTCCACATCGTCGTCGATTGTCATCACGGTAATCAAGGCCCGGCATGGGTTTCTTGCCTAAGTGGCCGGCGCAGCTAGCTCCTGACCTCTTGTGAGAGTCCAACCAAGTAGTTCTGAGATAAGAGCTAATAGTAATAGGTGCCAATAAGCCATCTTCTCTAATGTCAAAATTTAGGACCTATTTGATAAGTAGTTCTGAGATAAGAGCTAATAGTAATAGGTGCCAATAAGCCATCTTCTCTAATGTCAAAATTTAGGACCTATTTGATAGGGCTAGCTCCCCTCTGACTTCAGCTGACTTTAGGTTCGGTTCGTAGTCACTTTTGATTATTTGTTTCGATGTCCAAAACATCACACAAGTACTCTAGTACTCCGCAGCATGCATGTATCATAAGGAAAAAAAACGGTGCATGATCGTCTACACATCTAGCAGTGCACACGATCTTGATCTCCCATGCATGATTTCACCGCTTCTTCCTAAGGATCTGCTGCAGTATCTCGTTGAAGGTGTCGACCGGGCCAGGCAGGCAGAAGTGGACGCAGTCAGACGACATCCACGGTTGCGGGCCGCCATGCGCGAACGGGTCGCGGTGCATGTAAAGCCCCGGGTGGCCGTCGGGCCGCATGACCGCCAGCTTCGTCACGTCCAGCACCTCCACCCTTGCGCCGCCGCCTTCACCACCACCATTCCTCGCCCTCGCGGCCTCGACCTCCTCATAGACGAGGCCGACCAACTCCATGTCGATGTGGCGTGGCTCCTTCTCCCCCTCCTTGTAAGGCTCCTTCCTCGGGCACGTCGTGGCGAGGGTGTTGCCCTCGAAGTGGCCAGGCGAGAAGGTGGCGATCACCACGGTCCGTGGCCGCCGGCCGACGCTCAGCCGGTCCAGCGCCATCCGGTACGCCAACTTAATCGGCCAGGCGTAGCCGATGTCCTCCTCCGGGCTGAGCTCCTGGTGGTTGTGGTGCCCGATCCGAGCGCTGCCGTTGTAGTAGATGGCCCCATTGAGCGGCCAATGCGCGATGGAGAACACCACCACGTCCATGGCGTCGGCGTCGGCCGCCCACCGGTCGTCGAGCGCGTCGAGGTGCACGTGGTTCATGTTCTGCGGCAGGCTGTCGTTCAACGCCTTGCCCGTGGCCCTGGCGACGAAGGGCGCCCAGTAGAAGGACACCGTCACGCCGTGCGTCGGGAACGCGTACCGCCACAGGTTGAACTTGTGCGGGTTCGGGTCCCGGTACACGACGCGGTGCGGGACGGCGGCGCTGAGGAGGCAGACCAGGGACTGCGCCTGGTTCCGCGCCATGGAGTCGCCGACGAAGGCCACATGCTTGCCGCGCACTGCCGAGAGGAACGCTCGAGCGCTGAACGCCGGCAGCCGGCACCCCGCCGGCTGCCACCGCCAGTCTAGGTACCCCGTGTCGGGCCGCCCGTTGCGGATGCAGTTTTGGCTGTCCTTCACGTGGCACTCCGTGCCGTTGTAACGCCGCGCGTGGCCCGGCGCATACACCCACCTCCCCACCGTGTAGTTGCAGCTCGGCCTGCAATGCAATATAACCAGTAAGAAACAATGCTAATAGGTTGAATGCATGCCTGCATGAAGATCTAAAGCTAGCGGTGAATGTGTGCAATGCGATATTTTGCCTTACATACCCTGATGAGACGAAGTTGTATGTGTCGTCGACATACTGGAGCAGCGGAGATAAGACGGCATCTTGAGTGCCGGGGGGAGTGCAGCACAGGACATGGAGGAGAGCCAAGGCGAGGAAGCCGCAGACAAGCCAAGCGCAGACGGGTCTGGGCGCGAAATACCCATGGTTGCCGCCTTTGGAAGAAGACGATGTCTTCGTCTGCTTGTGGGGATGCAGTGGCTCCTGCGCTCCCATTTCGAGCAACCTTAGCTAGCAGCTGCTCCTCACCACCGGCCAGTTCGATCGATTTGTACATATAGGATATCAGCGCGTTGACATCGGTTCGATAAATTTACAGCCTTCATTACGTATCTGGAAACCTGAGTGTCTCGGCCCAAGTTAAATAATCAAGGGTCTGACTGTCTGTCGATGCGAGCTTGTATACACGATCTCTATTTTCTTCCCTCTCTCTCATTTTCTTCAAAAACAAAACTTCTGTAGCTATTGGGGGTCCTTTTGATCCCTACATATAATAGCTATTCCTTCCGCTTCGAAATTATAGTTTATTTAACTTTTTTATTCAAAGTTTGATTATTCATCATATTAAAAAATTGATATAAAAGTTGTCAAATTTAAGTAAATTGAAGAACTTATATTAATAAAGTAGGCCACAACAAAAAAGTGTGATATATCGTATAATTTTTTTTTAAATAAAATAAGTGGTCATATTTAGAGTTAAAAAGTCAAACGAACTATAATTTGTAACAGAGTTAGTATCCGCTAATACCTAATAGTTACTCCTACTAGTACAGAGATCATTTCTCTTGACAATAATATTTTATTTCTACTGGCGGGTTTTCTTGAGAACAGCCAGTAGAAATTGACCCTTTTTGTACTTGGTGAGAAACCGCTAGTAGAAATCGTGTATTTCTACTAGCGGATTTTTTAACGAACTACCAAGTAGAAATCAAATTTCTAATCCGCCACTAGAAATAGTTTGAAATTAATTTTTTAGTTTTCAAACTTTTTTGGATGGAGAAACTTCTAAAATAAAAGTTGTAGATCTCAAAAAGTTATGAAACTTTATAGTTGACAACCTTTTCATTTGAAATCATATTTTCATGGAAAACTATGTCCGAAATTGTTAAATTTGAAATTCAAATTTTGCAAACGACCTTGATGGAGAAACTCCTAAAATAAAAGTTGTAGATCTTAAAAGTTATGAAACTTTATAGTTAATAACTAAATCGTTTACGTCCTCAAACACTCAATTTATGTTTAGTTTTAGATAATATGTGGGAAAAGAAAAGAGATATGGATACATGTGAGGGTGTGGTGCAGTGATAGGAGAGGGATCTCGCGAGGCCGAGGTCACGGGTTCAAGGCCAAGAACCGTAGCACGTGATTTTACGCGAAAAATGCGTGACTTACGAAAAAATGCGCGACGGAGACAGGTGGGTGCCTCTCCTGATTTAAAAAATATTTATTTTTGCTATTTTTCACGTTTTCTAGGCAGCCATTTGTATTTGCGGTTAGCTAGGTGAACCGCCACTACTGGCGGTTTTCAATAAACCGCCAGTGGAAATAGGCCATTTTCACTGGCCTGTCCTACTGGCGGTTTGAAAAAACACCAGTAGAAATGGGTTCAAAATCGCCTTTGTATAAATGTTACGTGTACTAGTGCTCCTCCATCCCAAATTATAAGTTATTTCAAGAATCTTGCAGAGTCAAAGTTTTTCAAGTTTAACTAAATTTATATAATAAAATAATAACATTTATGACACCAACTATGTATCATTAGATTTTTCACTACGTGTGCCCTGCCTGCTACCGCTTCATCTTTCTTGGTCGGCTACTCCATCTGGTTTTTTTTTTTTTTAAAGGGCGGCAAAAACTTTGCTGCAATTTCTATTAGACGAAGAAAGAAAAAAAAGGAGAGTGCCAACCCAGTTTTTGAATGGAAACTGGATCGAAAAAACTATACAAGTGATGAGGGTACCCTACTCATCAAGCACAACTTAGGTATTAAAGTCACCACTCACAACTTCACTTACAACTTGGTCAGCTACCCAACTAACAACAAATGGCCGAATAAACGACCCAACTAAAACAACTTGGATAGCTGAGCACCATCACCCTTGAGGAAGCATCATGACAGATGGCAATAGGTCCACAAGGGAAACTGGATCGCCTAGCAAAGCCTTCAAGAAGGAAAGTCTTCAAGAAGTAAACGACGCCAAACTAGCCCAACAAGGAAAAGGTTTTCACCTACAAATCCAGCGCGGTAGGAGAAGAGGAAGCAAAGGATGTCTCCAAGGCAGGCAGGGCATCTGCAGACGTCGTCATCCAAGCTTTCGTCCGACCTCGTACAACCTCCACACCCGCCACCGCCGAAGACCACCAGAGGTAGGCTGACCCAAGAAAACCCGCTCGAGCAAGAAGAAAGGCAGGTGGCGGCGAGAAGAGGGTCGGGATCTGAAGAAGCCCCTATCGCCCAGCCCACCACCATTCTAGCCCTTGCCAAGCAGTCCCAGCATCAAACTATGCCGTGCAGAGCCTCTAGCAGCACCAATATGGACTTTCGCCATCAGCACCCTGGATCCAACGGAGAAGCGCTGTCCCCGATGAAGGAGGCCAAGGCCGACCGCCGCTGCCGCATCCGATCTCGGCCCCACCAGACTTGAAGGCGCCGTGTCCTAGGCCACTGCATCCCACACCAGTGAAGGTCTGAGAGCTTCATCACCATGCCACCCCAGCTTGAAGGTGTGAGGAGGAGCGGATCTGGGAGGGGGTGCTGGATCCGCCCGCCCTTGGACCCCGTGTGCCACCGGCCAAGCCTCCCCAAAGAGCACGCTAGCTGGCGCCCTAATCCAAGCGGAGGAGAGCGGATCCGAGGGCAGGGCAAAGGTGGATCACCCGCCGCATAGCCGCAGGCCCCGCCGCCCGAGGTCACTGGGAAGCTTGCAAGAGCTAGCACGAACAGCAAACCATGGGAGAAAGAAGGAAGGGAGGAAGAAGAAGCCCTACTGTTGCCATCCTAGCCCCTCTCAGGGCCTCCGACGTCAAGCTCGGCGGGCGGCTAGGCCGAAAGCAGCACTACAGAAAACTGTTGCTTTGCCGAGTGCCCCGAGCACTCTCGGCAAAGCCACATTTGCACTCGGCAAAGGCTTTGCCGAGTGCCGCATCGGCAAAAGCGCACTCGGTAAAGAACACGTCGGCAAAAGATCTCTTTGCCGAGTGCCGGATATCGGGCACTCGGCAAAGACTTTGCCGGTGCCAAACCCACACTCGGCAAAAGATTTTCAGCCGTTACCATTTGACCTCTTGCCGAAAGTGCCGGACGGCGGGCACTCGACAAAGAATTTTTTTTTTTTTTTTGCAAATTCTTTGCCGAGTGCCTCACCACCGGCGCACTCGGCAAAGAGGTTTTTTTTTTTGAGAAATTCTTTGCGAGTGCCTCCCGGTAGGCACTTTCGGCAAAGAGTATTTTTTATTTTTTGAAAAAATTCTTTGCCGAGTGCCTCCCAGGCACTTGGCAAAGAGTATTTTTTTTTTTTGGAAAAATTCTTTTTGCCGAGTGCCATGGCACTGGCATTCGGCAAAAGCTGGGAAACACAGTCTCTCGGGTTTTCCAGCTTTGCCGAGTGTCAGTGCCATGGCACTTCGGCAAAGACCTCTTTTGCCGAGTGCAACACTCGGCAAAAAAGGTGAAAATGCTGTTTTTTATTTTTGTTTTCCATCAACACAAACAATCGAATCACATATATATCATCACTCAAAGCATATGATACATCACGGATACATCATAATCCATCATAATCCATCACATATACAATCCATCACATACAGTTACACAGATCGTATATAATGCATAATATACATAAATATCGTCGATAATCCATCACATCGAAGTCATAATCCATCACAAGTGACATACGAATAAGTCCAACACAAGTCCAACACAAGTGACATACGAACAGGAAGAGAGGAACGAAGCGAAACCTCACTGCCATCCTAGCCACCCGGAGTGTGGGTGGAGTGCCCGGGCTGTGAAGGGCTGATGTCGGGGAAACGGGTGGCTAAGACCCGCCAAGCGAAAACTTGATTTCGGTAATATGGATGAGGATTATGGCCCGGTTGTCGCACCTACCCCCACCACCACTATCCATGATGGAGACTTTGATCCTTCCGTTACCGGTATAGAGCAGCTTGAAGATGACGACTATGCAGCTGCTATGGAATTTGGCATAGTAGATAGGGGAGGTGATTTACGGCCTCTGCCCTTTATAGAAAATCCAGTCATGGGGTCAGGAGGGGACTTTTCTAAATCCCCTTATAACATGACTCACATTGTTCCTCCTGACGTAGACTCAGCTGAAATCACTAATTTTATCAATGGTATTTTTTTTTTGCTCGTGGGAATTTAATTTTGCATATGCAGTTAAATATCTTTTAAATATTATGACCATGTGTGTGTATTTTTTTTTCTTTTAGATTTTGGACAACAGCTCGACCAACCGTCATCGAGTGAAGTACCATCTGAAGATACTCAACGCATGGATATTAGTGAGATTGAGAAAGCTTTCCTGGGAGCCGCACACCTGTTGTTGCGAAAGGTTCTCGACGGGCTGGATGTTACTACGCTCAAAGAACCAGAGCGATGTGCTGCCCTGGAACTCACTGCCGTTAACCTCCCTGGGAATTTTGCCAGCATTTCTGAGATCAAATCCATGTTGGACCAGCTGGTCCTTATTTCCAAGCGACCGCAGCTCGCTTACTCTGAATTTGAAGCAAGCTCTGGACAAGTAGATCAATCTGTTGGTAAAATCCAGCAAGAGCTTTCACTTAAAAAGGATGATCTCCAGTCCACTGTCCAGGAAATGGTCTCGATCGGAAAGAAAAAAGATGAAATTTCAGCAGAGGTTGCCAAGCTGAACCTCACTTTGCAGGGTCTCAAGGAGAAAGAGCAGCAGCTCCTCAAAGTTCAGTCTGTTCAAGAATCAGCAGTGAAGGAACAGGAGCAAGCACTTTGTGATGCCACGGCAAAGGCGACCAAGACGGCCACTGATGACCTGCAGGCGAAGACCTGTCCAGGAGGCTGAGAAGCTTCTTAAAGATTTAAACAAGTCTCTTCCTGAAGCCAACTGATGGATTCAATCAATTTGATCAGCTTTATCCCGTTTCATGTCAGACTTTGAACATTTTTTTTAGTAAATTTGAACCTGTTATTTCCTTCAGTTTGTTGGAGAGGCTTCATTTGGTTTTGTAATTACAAGCAGTTGGCAGCTACTTGTTTAATCTCAATATGCATTAGGACCTTCGGATATTTCCAATGTGTTGGAAAAACTTATTTGTTGATTGTTGCTCTTTTTTTTTTAAGCAATCAGTGAATCAATGTTCTGTATCTATATGCAATGAAGATCAGCCTCAGTTTATTCTTGACCTCATTGTAGGTCCACAAAGCTAATGGAGCATTTTATTTTTTGACAGTTCGTGCTCATGCAGCGATTGAGCATGATCATATATTTTTTTCCTTTTAGTTTTCAGGTTCCGGTTTAGGGTCATGAGGGCCCCTCTCCCTTTTTTTTTTTTTTTTACTGACAGTTTAGGCTAATGCAGTACCGGAGCTATGTTGTTATTTTATTTCTCTTTTTTTTATTCAGTTTAGGCTCACGAGGGAGCGTTTTCTTATCACTTCTAGTTTAGGCTCATGAATAGCTTCAGCTTAGGCTTTTAGGCTCATGCAGGAGCACGGAATTCTTTTTTTTTTCTTACAGTTTAGGCTCATGTAGGAGCACGGAATTCTTTTTTTTTTTTCCTTACAGTTTAGGCTCATGTAGGAGCACTTTATATATTTTTTTTTCTGCGTACAGTTTAAGCTCATGGGCAATGGAGCGGATTATATCTTTTTTATGCGTAGTAGCGCTTCAAAAACTTTCCATTTACCGGTGGGGGACAATATTCACCATCAGACGATATGATTCTATAAGCGCCACTGGAGTATACGTCCTTCATAATGTAAGGGCCTTCCCATTTAGGTTCGAATTTACTTTGCATTCGGTGAGTAATATTCATAGGCCGAATGACTGAGAGAACCAAATCTCCCTCTTTGAATGATCTTCTCTTGACGCGCTTATCAAAAGCTCGAGACATTCTAGCTTGGTATGCCTCTAAGTTTTGTAATGCGCGAAGTCGTTTCTCTTCGAGGTTGTCTAGTTCTTTTAAGCGTAACTTTGTCTCGTCTTCACTAAGCTCCTCTTGGATAGCAACTCTTAGGGAGGCAATTTGCACCTCTAATGGTAAGACTGCCTCTCCTCCATACACAAGTGAGTAGGGTGTCATTTTTGTTGGTGTCCGAGTTGTGGTCCTATACACCCACAAAGATTCGAGTAATTTTTCATGCCAATGTCGCTTATTTTGTGAGACCACCTTTTTAAGCAACTTGCATAGCACTTTGTTGAATGCTTCGGCTTGACCATTAGCGGCTGGATTATAACCTGTAGAAAAATGGTGCTTAATTTTAAATTTGGCACACATCTTCTCCATTACTTTATTTCTGAACGAAGGTCCATTATCGGATATTATCCTAGCTGGAACCCCAAATCGATATATGAGGTGGGTTCTTATAAAGTCTTCCACATTTTCCGCTTTGACTTCCTTTAGTGCTACGGCCTCTGCCCATTTGGAGAAATAATCAGTAGCAGCAAGGATAAATTTGTGTCCTTTAGAGGATGGAGGATTTATAGGCCCAACCACATCCATTCCCCACATTTCAAAGGGCCACGACATATTGGTCGGATGCAACGGCTCATGGGGTTGATGTATGAAATTACCATGTATTTGGCATTCATGGCATTTCTTTGCAAATTTCATGGAATCATCAAACATTGTAGGCCAATAATAACCTAAATGTCTTAGTTGGTAGTGTAGCTTAGGCCCAGATTGGTGTGCACCGCACACTCCAGAATGCACTTCATTTAAGGCTTCAATCACTTCATTTCCGGCAAGGCAACGAAGTAGAATACCATCACAAGAACGCCGATAAAGCGTATCATTTATACATGTATAATTTATTGACCTCTTTCGAATTCTAGATCTTTCATTGGAATCCAGGGGTAAATATCCATGAAGTAAATAGTCGAGAAAAGGTGTTCTCCAATCACCCATCTCAATTTCGAATGTATCTATGGTCATGGCTGAAGTAGATGGCATGGCATCTTCCTCAGCTAATATGGGGAGCATTCTTCTTTCTTCTACATGAACTTTCATCATTTCATATGGATTTAGAGACATGCTAGCTGCTAAGCTTGCTAACGCGTCGGCTTTTTCATTTTGATTTCTCACGACGTGCTGAATTTTTAGATCAGCGAATAGAGATATAAGCTCTTTAGATTTTTGAAAATATGGCAACAGCCCTTCTTTCTTTACAGTATATATTCCCAACAATTGATTAATAATTAATTGAGAGTCTCCGTATACAGAAAGTATGTCTAGACCCATATTACGGGCTATTTCCAACCCGATAATTAGAGCCTCATATTCAGCGGCGTTATTTGAAACGGCTGGTGTGAAGGAATATGGGATTATTGCTTCATCGGGGGTGACGAACACGACTCCCGCACCTGCTCCAGATTTTCGGCAAGCGCCATCGAAAAACATTTGCCATGTAGAATTGGCCACCGTGGTGGTGAAAACAACCTCGTCCGGTAGATCCTCATCAATAGGAAAGTCATCAGGTATAGGATGTGCAGCTAAGAAGTTAGCCAAAGCTTGACCTTTAACGGCTTTTTGCGGCACAAACACAATATCAAATTGTGAAAGGAGCATTGCCCATTTAGCCAATCTACCTGATAATGTCATCTTATTTAGGATATGTCGGAGCGGATCAGCTCTTGAAATGAGATGTATTGTATGTTCTAGCATGTAATGGCGGAGCTTTTGAGCTGCGAATACAAGTGCTAGGCATATTTTTTCTATATTAGGGTAATTGCATTCTGCCCCCAGCAAGGTGCGACTTAGGTAATATAGGGATACTTCTTTCCCAGCATCATTATTTTGTGCTAAAAGGGCACCTAATGAGGTCGGCATAGCTGCCGTGTAAAGAATTAATGGCCGCCCTTTGATTGGCGCACACAAAACAGGAGGATTTGTTAAATATTTCTTAATATCATCAAATGCATTTTGACATGCTTGGTCCCATTTAAAAGGGACTCCTTTCTTCATGAGCCGGGAAAAAGGCTTGCATCTCCCAGATAAATTTGAGATGAACCTCCTAATGTATACTAAATGGCCTTGGAGGCTTTTTAATTCATGCAAGTTCGTTGGTTGAGGCATGTTGACAATTGTCTTTATTTTTGTAGGGTCAATTTGAATGCCTTGCTTAGTGACTATAAAGCCAAGGAATTTTCCCGAAGAAACACCAAAGGCGCACTTCATAGGATTCATTTTCAGCTTATGTTTTCTAAGGCGCTGAAACACCCGTTCCAAGTGTTTTAAATGGTCTCTCTCATGCTTAGATTTCACGATGATGTCATCTATATAACACTCGACAATTTCATATAGTAAGCCATCAAGAACAATGGTCATTGCACGTTGATATGTAGCACCCGCATTTTTTAGTCCGAAGGGCATTACTTTATAACAGTATATACCCTTGGGAGTACGGAACGCTGTTAATTCCTCATCTTCGGGTGACATTTTTATTTGGTTGTAACCAGAAAAGCCATCCATAAAGGAAAATATTTCATAACCCATAGTAGCATCAATCAAGATTTCAGAGATTGGAATCGGAAAATCGTCTTTGGGACATGCTTTATTTAAATCCCTAAAATCCACGCATACACGAATTTGCCCATTTTTCTTTTTAGTGGGCACAATGCTAGACACCCATTTAGGGTATTTTACTTCTCGAATAAACCCAGCAGCTATGAGCTTATCAACTTCAGCTTCAATTTGTGGAAGAAGCTCGGGACGATATCTTCTTTGTCCTTGCTTCACCGGTGGAACATCTTTTCGAACGGCCAACTTATGCAAGGCAACAGATGGGTCTAGACCTGGCATTTCTTCATAGGACCAAGCAAACACATCTCTATTTGCAGAAAGAAATTTATGATATTCTTCCTTACTTTCTTTAGATAGGTGTTTGCTAATGAAGATCGGACGGGGATCATCCTTCGTACCAATATTAATTTCTTCCAACTCATCAATAGTTGGTTGATTTCCATCCTCCATTTGTGAAGATGCTTCGGTAGCATCGAGAGGTTCAGTAGAAGTCATATTCACCTCATATCCTAACCCATATTTTTCTTCTTTTAATGTTTGATCTTGATGTAGGGCTTCAAATTGAGCCTGGGACATCAACTTTTCAAATGGTGCGAGCTGCCCCCGGCCGTTGCATAGAGAAGGACCAGTAAAGATGTCATAGCCCATCTGTTGCATAATGTAAAGAACTTTATTATCATATAAAGAGATCGGCAATGTTTTATCATCTCTATTTAATAGAGTAATTTGTGCAGACATTTTACTTTTATTCTCCCTTTCAATTTGGGCTTGTTTTATTTTATATTGTACCAAAGGAGGTAAAGGAGTTGGAAAGGAAATACCTCTATTATGCGAGGGTTTATTT
This sequence comes from Chrysopogon serrulatus, assembly GCA_015844335.1. Lineage (NCBI taxonomy): Eukaryota > Viridiplantae > Streptophyta > Magnoliopsida > Poales > Poaceae > Chrysopogon > Chrysopogon serrulatus. Next base: position 93,535 of record JADLZL010003416.1, read on the forward strand.
ATGACGCGAAATATTGGATCGCCTTTCTTCCTTTGATCACTTGGTACGTATTGATATATCTTTTTGCTTGATGAAAATTCTGCAGTTTCTATCTTTGGAATATTTTGTTCTAACAACAATGTTGATTTTGGTTTTGAGACTTTATCAACAGGTTCAAAATAGAACTTTGCATCAGCATAGAAGGATTCTGCTATAGTGAATGGCTTTTTATCCGCAAAAATCCGTACTATGTCTCCCGAAGGATCTTTATACTTGATACATTGATGGAGAGTGGATGGAACAACTCCATTTTCATGCAGCCATGGGCGACCAATGAGGGCATTATATGATGTTGCCGCATCGATCACATGAAAGTTTACATATGTCATGAGATTTTCAAACCTTAGAACCAATGATATTGTACCCAAAGCCTCTTGGCCAGATTGGTTGAAACCGTGAATGACAACATTTGAGCGACATAGGTCTCCTTTAGAATACCCAATCTTTTTAAGAGTGCACAAGGGTAACAAGTTTATGGCTGAACCACCATCAATCATTATTCGATTAACGGGAAGGTCATCAATCTCACCGAACATAAGGAGGGGTCTGTTATGTTTTTTGTCTCCCAACAATAGATCCTCATCATTGAACGTAATACTTTGAGTTTGGGGTAATTTTGCTTCTACTTGTGAAACCTCAACCCTATAATCTTCAGGGAAAGAGAGTGCCATAATAAATGCTTTTCGCAAATTAGAAGAAAGACACAAAGCATCATACACAGAAAGCATAGCTGGTATTTTCTTCAAGTGCGCGATTACATCATACTTGACCGACGCATTAGGAGCATGGTCAGTCACATCACTCGAAGTTACATTAGGGGGGTTTCTTTGTTGAGGGGATGGCCTAGGTAGTTGGCGGCCTGATCTAAGCTGAATTTCATCAACTTCAGGTATCTCTTCCTCAGGGAAGTGAAGAGACTCCTCATCATCCTCAAAGATTCCGATGGGGAAAGCAGCATAATCTTTGGAGGAGTCATCCTCGCGCTTCTTGGTGTTTTGGTAGAAGCGCAGGCCTTCACCCTTTTCCATCATTCGTTGAAGAGCAAGTCGTCTTGAGAGTTGCTGTCGACGCTCTCCTGATCTTTGGGGACTTGATGGCCCACGTTTTGGGGTGTGGATCCACCGAAGGAAAGCCTTGCCTTCATGCTGGCACTCAGCCCACTGTTGTGGATACCCTGAGAAAGACATGTTAACATGCTCAGGTTGTGATATCATATATTGATCATAAGTTGGCCACATTTTTGGGGTTGCACAACTCACCGGATCATTTTGAAAGGTGGCAACATTTGACGTAGCCGCTTTCTTTCCACTCTTCATGCTTTTGAGTAAATCATCATCTATGGTGCCTTCATCTATGAGCTTTTGTATCATGTTCTTAACCACAAAACAATCCTTGAGAGTATGACCCAAGATGCGGTGGAAATGACAGAAATTTGGCTCATTGAATTTTGAGGCCTCTTCCAGCCTTTTTGGCTTAGGGAGCTCAATGAGTTTCAACTCTCGTAGGCCCATGAAGAGATCTTCTACTTCTTCAACTGGGAAAGAGTATTGTTGATTTTGACGTTCACTAAGAGTTGGCCTTCTAGGAGCTGACGCACCCCCTTTGTTTGGGAATTTAGAGGTGGCACCCCCAGCTTGGAACTTTTAGGGTCCCACAGTTGTCTCCATAGCCTGCATTTGCTTTGGCTTAGAAGAGGTTGGTTTATCCCGCTGATTATTTTTGTCTAATGGGTTGTTGAATGCCCTTGATTGGCGAGAAACATGATGCATATAATTCTCTATGTCAGTAGCCTTTGATGACAACTCTTCAAATGTTATTGGTCTCACACCTTGGAGATAGATGGCCATATCCGGGCTCAAGTTATTCATGCACATGCGAACCGCTTCTGGTTCGGTGATAGGTTGTGGGCAATGGAGGCTTAAATTCCTCCACCTATTAATGAAATCTGCAGCCTTCTCATTTCCCCTTTGTAAGGTTTGAGTCAGCTCAGTTATGCCCACTGTTCTTTGAGTGCTGTAGAAGCGTTCTAAGAAAGCATCTTGCATTTGTTCCCATGAACGGATGGAACCAGGTGCTAGCTTGCTATACCATGTGAAAGCCGGAGCAGATAATATTTGCACAAATTGGCGGAGCAGGAGAGCACCATTGTGTGCTGTATCTTGGCATGCAGCAAGGAAATGAGCCACGTGTTCATGTGGTGACCCAGTTCCATTGAACTTGCTGAATTGCGGTTGACGATAATTATTTGGAAATGGTACCATGTCCACCTCCGGCGGGTATGGTTTGACATACCCCGAGCGCATGGAGTAATGTGTTTGCATATACTGCGCCCTTACACCTTCAGATATCATCCTTTGTATGGACTCAAGTGTAATTTCAGGTGGAGGATGGGGACCGTTAGGTTCAGGTTGAGGATGGGGACCATTATGACTGGTAGAAGCACTCGCATCATTTGTACGATTTCTATTGTTGGCCAATTGCTCACGAAGAGCAGCCAACTCTTGTTCCTTTTGTTGTAGTGCATTCACCATTTGGGCCATCTGCTCTTCAGCAGATTGACCCTCATTTGTGGCAAGGACTTGTTCAGCATTTTCATGCTCACTCTCGCTATTCAGAGATTGTGAGTCATCATCACTTGGGGCTTGTTGATCCTCACTATTTAGTGGGTTTGGATCCGCCGAGCCTGCAGTATCCAATAATTCATTTTCAAAATTAGAAGAATCATCAAATAAGGGATTATAAGACCCTACATAGATTGCATGACTTCTTGAATTACCAGAATGTGTTAGACTCCGAGTCACCGGACGATGACCCAGTGGAATTTGTTTGCGAGGCTTCTTTCTTTTGAAGTGTGTAGAAGCAGAGGAAGCATCACTAGTGTCGCAAGCCGCTTCCTCAACACTCACCGGCATCGAAGAAAATACCTCAAAATTGTGGTTTAATTTCTTTTCATTTTGGGTACCACCAGCATGGCTTGATGATGCATCCCCTTGCACTCCACTAGATGTAGAGTCAGTTGGTATTGCCAACTCTCTTTGCTTTAAGCCAGCATGTTTTGCACGCACATTGGCAGCTTGCTTTGCATATTTTCCACGCCGTGAGTCCTTTTTTATGAACTCATGGTACTCGGGCAATTTGGCCAGAGCTTCAGTGCGTCTCATGATTTCACCCTCAATATTATCTGAGGATGTGGATGCTCCAGGTAGCAGGTTTCTTAGGTCTTGACATATGGTTCTTTCCATGGAAGCTTGAAAAGCTTGTCTTGCAGCATTTTGAATCCTATGATATTCTCTTCTTTGCTAAGTCAAGATTGAATCGCAGACATGAGCACGTTGTGCATTAGTCATGGAGTCAAGTTTGTTGGAGAAGTCATCCCATGCTTGCTGGATGTTTTGTTGTTGTCGATGGTGTAGCTTTGGAGACACAGAATCTTGAGCAGATGGTCGCGGTAGTGCCACCTCTGATGATATAGGGTCAGAGAGTGACGCCACCGGATCTACATGCCCCCTCTCTAAGTTATTGGGGGAAAGATAAATCCCTTGCCACCGAAGCTCATGCTTAAATGGATCTTCGCTGGGATTATAGACCAGCGAAGGAATGAATTCTGGGGCTTCAACCCGAAGTCGGCTTTTCGTAGAAGAGCCACTATCGGTGGACGATGTACTATGTTCCATCACCACTTTTTTTCTTTGTTGGCAGGACATTGAGGGTTAATTTCTCCCACCACTTTGTTGCAAGGCTGCGGGTGATGAGATTGATCCCGCAACACTATCCCTCTATTTAGAGTTGAGAAAGTCGTTGTTGTTGCAGTCTTTGTTGGTGGTGCCCCCAGTATGCTTGGGGCAGCATTGGATGAAGAAACCCCCAGCTTCATAGGCGCGGTCGAGGGTGGCATCGCCCCCTTTGCCTTTGGAGCTGATGAAGAGGACATCGTTGGTGGTGTTGACTTGGATGGCGGCGCCCTCTTAGCGCAGACAGGCCACTCCCCCAGTGTGGCGGGGCGGAACCTTGGCACCATCTTGGAGCTTGAGGGCTTTGTGCCCTTAGGCTTGGACGAACCAGAGGTGAGTGCATTGGAGGATGTGGCCTTGTGCACATTGGAGGCCATCATCCTTGCTTTGGCAGCCACTCTCCTTGCCCGCCGCTTTGCAGCTTTGGACATGACAGGGGTGAACCCTTCAGCGGGCTTGGAGTTGACCTCTTGGTCATGAGCAGCTACAGCTGGCGACGCAGCCGTGGTGTGGAGCGAAGCGTTGGATGCAGCTTGAATGGGAACCATGGGAACATCAACCCAAAGGGAACCGATGCGGATCGTGATGAAGTCTTGAACACGTCCAGCCATACCTTCATATAAGAAAACCATATATGAGTTTCCTTGAATCCATATTTTTGCATATCATTTTTTTTGACAACTTAAGTCACAGCCATATGATGCAACCATGCTGGAAATCAAAGATGAGGGGAGAAGTAAGTCCCACTGGGCGTGCCAGAATCTGATGTCGGGGAAACGGGCGGCTAAGACCCGCCTCCGCGTCAAAGAGAGACAAATTTAATTTTTGTTAAGTTTAATTGGGACAAAAGTAAAAAGAACAGGTATTGCGAGTCCATACTTCCATAATTCTTATATTTGCATAAAAATTATGTTAATTACATCTCGAAGAGAACACACCCACGATTAAGAGTTCCAGCATGAGTACATGAGAAATAAAATTACATCATATGGCTTCCTCTTACAAACTACAAAAAGAAAACAAAAAGTCCTCGATTTCGTAGTCGCTGATGGATGCATGCATATATCTTGCACTTGGCCATGGTCGTATTTTTGATGAATAGTACATCGTATCATGTATGCACATGATCTATTTCGAAGACTAAATTTAACACAATCTTATCGTATCGTGCAGACTGTGAATGAGCAGGCTCTGATATGCACTTGGCTTAGGGTGCAATATTTACTTGGGCTATGCCAATGTGTTTAACTTATCAAGATTTGGAGAGACACATACGTTGCCATGCCAAGCTTAGGCGCGGCACACGTACGAGGCGCGGCACACGTACATGACTGATTTGGTTTATCATAACTAAAGGACATGATCATAGCTTTGGGATTTGGCCAAGGATTTACATGTGTCATGTTATTTAATTTCATTTATTTTATTTGATTTTTGTTTAGCTAGGCATGATATGGATGCAATCTAGCTAATTAAGATGCAATATTTAATTTACCCATAATGCAAGACAATGCATGGCCGCCGCTGGGTGTAGGTGATGAGCATGATGAGGCCTACTTGATTTAGCCAAGTCTATATGTATTAATATTATAATGTTTTAGTTATTTTGATTAACACCTGTATAAGGTTACTTAGCATTATTGATCATGGCATGATATTTTAGCATGGGAAGACTAATTTTATTTAGTCTATCAGTGGATGCGATGTAGTGCAAACTCGAACTTGACATGCAGGGAGATTTCGCTTGGTCTAATGGATTTAAACATGACGCCGGCTATTTACTATGGCTCTTTGCAATGTCACGGTTTATTTATGCACTAATCAAGTTTCTGGCTACACGGCAAGGATTAATATAATTTAGTTATATGCAAACTTTGATGTTTGGTGCAACTACAAGTAAGATGCATAGATGATAGACGAAATAAAAGAATATAAATATATGCGGCACATATTGGCATGAAGATTGAATTTGGATATCGCTCGTGCAGCTCCGACGGCAAGCGTTCTTTTTCGTTTTGAACTCAAGCGTGGAGTGCAGCGAGGGGTATCTTTCGGCGTGTTGGTGGGTTTAGCTCTTGCTCCTAAGAACAATGCTCTTCCCTGTCCGGTTTGTATGACAAATCCGGCATGGGGCCTTGCGACATCTCATGGCAACTAACTCAAGAGAGTGAAGCTACACATGAGGCCTTGATCATGGATATGATGATGAACATAGCTCTTATTCTTAAGAACAAGGCTCTTCCCTATCCGATTTGCATGCAAATTCGGCATGGGGCCTTGAGACATCTCATGGCAACTAACTCAAGAGAGTGAAGCTACACATGAGGCCCTGATCATGGAGCCGCCGAGGAAGATTTTGTTGATGCCAAGGTTGCCGAGGACGATTTGGTTGATGCCGTGGTTGCCGAGCGCCGGGAAGAAGGAGAGGAGGATATCAGCGCTGCACCATGAGGCTCTTTTCTCACCTTCACAGGAACTCGACGAGCAGAACCAGCAACTTTTGCCGGCGGGTCTCCGGTGCACCAGCAGCTTCCCGGCGATGCTTCTTGGCGGCCTTTGGTGCAGCAGAGCAGCGCTGGAACGGGGCGGCGCGGCACTCCGGCAGCCTGACGGCGGTTTGTGTGTGGGCGAGCAAGTGCAGCAGCCTGGCGGTGCTTTTTGATCTGAAGAGCGGGGGGGCCCAACGCTGGTAGCTGCCTGCTATTTATAGAACAAGGCAACCAGCAGTTCCTGAGCGATTTGGCGCTCTCATAATTTGATTTCTTTTCGCTAATGATGCCGGGCGCCAGAGTTTGAACTTGGGCGCGCGTTCCGTGCAGTATGTGGAGATGACCAGGTCGCTGCAGTTGGCGTCGTGCTTTCGTTTGAAAAGCACAGTCGCTGGAAATCTCCCGCTTTTTTTTTATTATTTCCAAATTTCAGTAATTAAGAAAATAAACAGGCAATAACTTATCTCCTGGCCGGCGTACATATACACGTGCTGTACGCTAACCCCGCACACACGTACGTATACAAATGTGTCTGCATGTATGGTAACGTAATGACCATGCTTTTGTCACTCCATTTTATTATTTTTTTATTCTTCTTTTTGTTTGCTGAGATACATGTTTCTCAAGGCAAGTCATGTTCATACATATGTACGTACATGTGCTCTATTCTTTTCTTCTTCTTTTCCATTAATCACCACATCATCTTTTTTCCTTTTTACGTAGAAAATGATCAATTATTTTAGTCAGTCAACATATATAGTATTTTACTTTTTATATGTGGTCTTCAGATGACTTCGCCCGGCTGGCCACCTATGGTATTTTGATTTTATCTGAACGAAATACACATGCACACACCTTTGTTTGTCGTGCACTAAATTTCACGGCCAATATCATTTCTCTTATTATTAATTTCTTTATTTATATGGAATTTGGCCATATATTATTTATATTTATTTTAAAAAATATTGCACATATTATAGGTGAGCCAAAAACCATGTCAACAAGGGCCAGTTGGCCACCCGCCCTGTGGCGAAGGGCCACCCTGAGGAGTCGGGTTCGAACCCGCCGACTGTGGCTGCACCAAAGAGAAGCGAATTCATGAGTATTTGCATGAGGGCCGCATAAGCTGAAGGAGTAAACAAAAAACCAGACATACTCACGGGGTCCCAAAAAGCGGGAGGAGGGCGGGTGGCTCAAGCTGGAGCGGCAGCGGCGGGGGCACGACCACACGGCAAGGCACGAAGGCTCGACATGAAGCTGAACATGTCCCGCATCCTCTGCTCCTCGGCCGCCCTCTGGGCAGCTACAGCCTCCATCTCGAGCCGATGGGCCTCCGCCTGGGCCACCTGCTGGGCCTCCAACCTCCGCACAGAGGCTTGCAACATTCACACGCAATGTTCGAACAACTCAAATACTAGGTAGATGTGTAACAGCAGTGATTGACGCATGAAACAGTACTAACCTAGAGTTCCGCCATCTGCTGTTGTGAGCTCTGCTGCCGAGGGCGTATGGGGACGGAGGAGCTCGTGCTCCTTGCTCAAATCTTGGCGAGGTTGGGAACAGAGGCGGAGTTGACTGTGCTGTCCGCCATCCAAGAATTGCCGTCTTTGCTTCCCTCCACCTAGCCTCATCAGGAGGTTCGTGTCCAGGGGCTGCATGGCCAGATCGAAGTCCTCCTCATGCCGCTCGCGAGCCGCCGAGGTATACTTGCTGATCTTGGTGTAGACACTCGGGTTGGTGTACGCCTCAGGGCCGTCCGCCGGGTTGTAGGTGACGTTAGGAGCCGTCGCCTTGCCCTTGTGTGCCATGGCGAACGCCATAAACTCGTTGCAATCCTAGCCTTGGTGTGTCTAGGACTGCGGGGGAAACACAAAGATGATTACAAATAACGTGAATTGAGCATTAGAATAAATAAAGATAAAAATACAAAGAAGATTACCCAAGTCTGGGCGTACGAGCTGAGGCTCCGGTTGCCCTGGTGGTGTGCCGGCCCACCCATCTGCAAGCGGCAGTCCCGGTGGACCTTGTGCTTCTCCGCCCACTCCTCTGAGAACCACCTATCCACTATCGCCTCCCAGCAAATGCGGTGCCTGGAGCACCATTCAGGACATTGCTGCATGCCAACAAATTATTGATATGTCAGAATATAGAATGAGGGCTACCTATTCTTCATGGAAGGAGTCCTGCATTGATGTTTTGTACTTACCGAGAGGTACTGGTCCCTGGTGAGCGTCATGGTCCTGGTCTCGCTCTTCTTCAGCCGTACACCAAGGACGTCGGCGTGGTAATTGACGATGCACTGGAGCCACGTCTCATAGTAAAGGTCCACGAGTCGGGACCTGCAGACCTTGTCCTGCACTTGCGCCGCTCGGTCCTCAAACCCAGGGTCGCACGTGTAGTAGTCCTGCATAGAGACATCATGTATTATTTCATTATTTCAAGTACGACCAATGAATGCGTAGTATTATTAACCAATTGAGAGTGAACTAGAAACACTCACCCAGAACTTGTGCTTGATCCGCACCGCAACGGTGCCGTAGTCGCTGTCTACGGCGGCATAGAAGTGGTCCCACGACCAGGGTGGCAAAGTCACCCCGGCATACGTGGCCATGCCAGGGTAGTGCTTCCGAATCAGAAGGCCCATGGTGCCGTTGATGTGGCGCCCCTTTCCGGACACTACTTCCCAGTTGCTGTAAGAGTCATTAAGAAGAATTGTTAGTGTCCAATTCAATTTTCAACATGTCATATGAAATGGTACTGAAATAATACTTACTCATCGCTATGTGGTCGAATCACGGGACACCGGGCTAGTGGGATCGGCCCCATCGGGAGCTTCAAGGGCCCGCGCAAGTAGACTCCTGACGAGGTAGAGCCTGTGGCAGTGGAAGTGGATCCCCCGACTGTCGCTAACACCGCCTCGGGGTCCGCCTCGTCAGAGGAAGTGCCACCTCCTGCTGTGTCGAGGCCCACCTGCTGGTCGTCGTCCTCCTCCACCGACGGGGTGGAAGCCGGCTGCACGGTCCTCTGACGGTGGCCTCTCCTCGCCCTCCTCATCACCGGCTCCGACAAGGGGTGGTCCTTCTCAGTGGGTGGTGGTGAGCGCTCCCTCATGTAGAGGGAGTTGACCGAACGCCGGGACTGTCTTCCGCCCGGCATTTTGGGAGTCCTTGCAATTTCAAAGAGTAAACCAATTAGCATAGTTAAATTATAAATTGTAAGTACTTATGAAAAGATGCAAAATGAATAAAATATGATTGCAATAATAATAATAATAATAATAATAGTACTAATATAGTATTACATGCATTAGAAATATTCTTCACGATTGGCGGCGTCACGGATCATAGGTGTCGTCCTCATTATCAACATTGTCATATTGCACCTCTCCTCCTTCATCCTCATCTCCATCGTCCTCATCATTTTCATTGCCTAACAATACTTGCTCTAGAATTTGTAAGTCCTGCTCATCTTCCACCTCTTCCCCCTCGTCCTCATCTCCATCGTCCTGATCAATTTCATTGTCTACTTCTATCAGCGCAAATATGTCTATGTCAAACCTCCCTTCTAACCCCTCAGGTTGATAGAACTCTCGTGTGTCTGGGTCAAAGTTATAATCCTTATCATTTGGGAGCGGCAGTTTACCATGCGGCGATACCAACTGCACAAGGTACAAACCCATTAGATTGGCGTCTTTTTGGCACGCCCTTGGAAGATAATAAACTTGTGTGGCCTGTTGAGCCATAATATAGACATCCTCTCCTTGATACATAGAATCCTGTCGAATTTCCACTAATCCAAGCTCTAGGGTTTTTCTCGTGACATTAGGATCGAACCAATGACATTTGAATACGACTGGATTAGGAGCTTTGTGACACTAGAAATCGAGCTCATATATTTCTTCTACTATGCCGTAGTAGTCACACCCATCGGTGCCAGGCGTATGAACTCCAGTATTCGTGGTTTTTCGATTCTCATTTTTCTCCTCATAGTTTTTTGTGTGAAAGCGATAGCCATTCACATCATAAATGTTGAATGTCTTGACCCTATAGGCGAAGCCTTTGGCAAGCCCTTTCAACTCAGTATCCATTTGTCCATCTTTGCGAGCCTGCAAGGTGAGGCTGGATAGATCGTTACATTACTCGCTCGTAGGAGCAAAGTGGGATGACAAAGATTGAGGGGATACCTTCATATCAAACCAGGAAATGAAATCGGACGCACCAGCTTTGAGTAGACTATCTTCTTCCTGAGGAGGAGGCCTACTCCCCGTCCAATATGTATTTAGAAATTCCCTGAAAAACAAGAGACAGGTAGGTTGGATACATAGAGGATAGTGACAACGTATGTAACAAGCTCATTGAGAACTTATTGTACATAAGGCTTCACTTCATCAAGGTTCAACAACACAGCATGATAATGCGCCACTCATCATGCCTTAAGTTCTTGGTGCCCGGTGCGCTTGCCTTTTCGAGTTGCCCTTTGAACAGACTGAGGCTAGATGAACTCTCATTAGTGTTATAACGAGTGGGACGATTATGCACACTGGGAAGGGTATCCTTATAGTACATTGTTGTGAATTTTGACACCTCTTCCAGAATGAATGCCTCTGCAATAGAAGCCTCAATTTTGGCTTTATTTCTACACTTCTTTCGAAGAATCTTTAGACATCTCTCGATCATATAGCACCAACGGGCTTGCACGGGTCCCCACATTCGGGCCTCGTACGGTAGGTGCAAAATCATATGCTGCATCGACAGGAAGAACCCGGGTGGAAAGATCTTCTCCAACTTGCAGAGCAACACAGGTGCCACTTTCTCTAAGTCATCAATCATGTCTCGAGATAACTCCTTAGCACAAAGCTATCGGAAGAAATAACTCAACTCTGCCAGCACGCGCCACACATGGTCGGGGAGATATCCCCTAGTCATCGCAGGAAGGAGCCTCTCAATCCATATGTGGTAGTCATGACTCTTCATCCCTAAGACTCGCATAGTGTCCAACTTCACTCCCCTACTCAAATTCGCGGCATACCCATCTGGAAACTTTAAGCTCTTGATCCACAGTAGGACTTCCTTCCTTTGGTCTCTTTTCAAGACGAAATCGACCGCAGTCCTTTTCCATTTCCTTCCTGGTGCGGGAGGCTTCATCACTTGCTTTGGTCTATCACACATCGTTGCTAGATCAAGTCTAGCCTTAACATTGTCCTTGGACTTATCTGTGTCCATTAGTGTTCAAAAAGCGCCTCGGCGATATTCTTTTCTGTGTGCATTACATCAATGTTGTGTGGAAGAAGAATGTCATTGAAATAGGGGAGCCTAGTCAAACCCGATTTATGAGTCCATTGATGTTCCAGACCATATCCAATAAAACCACCTTTCTGTTTATCCTCTTTGAGAGCTTCTATCTCAGCACGGACCTCAGCAGGGGTCATAATGTGAGGTATAGGGTCGGTGACTTGAACCCCTTTCCTAAAGTTCTTGACATCTCGTCTAAAGGGATGGTCAAGAGAGAGGAATTGACGATGTTGGTCAAATGAAGAAAACTTGCCCCCCTCTTCAGATAAATGAACCTCACAGCACTCCTACATATTGGGCATGGGAACTTGCCTTGAACACACCACGCGTAGAATAATCCATACGTGGGGAAGTCATGAAGGGAGTACTGGTACCACACATGCATTGTGAAGTTCTTCTTTGTAGCTCGGTCATATGTCAGTACACCTTTTTTCCAAGCTTGGATCAAATCATCAATGAGAGGCTCCATAAACACACCCATCTTGTTGCCCGGATGTCCAAGAATTATGAGCGACATAAAAACGTTCTTGGGTTGAAACATGACGCCGGGGGGGAGATTGAGGGGATCACAAACATAGGCCAACAAGTGTACGGGGCCGCCATCATTCTATAGGGGTTGAACCCATCTGTTGCCAGCGCTATACGTACATTGCGAGCCTCCAGAGCTTTATCATGATGTATGCCATCGAAATGCTTCCATGCATCACCATCCGATGGGTGTACCATCTTGTAAGCGTTGTATCTTTTGCCATGTTTGTGCCATGTCATCTGTTTCACAGACTCCTCTGTCATGTACAGTCGTTGGATCCTCGGTATGAAAGGAAGGTACCCTATGGCTCGTCCTCAAATTCTTCATTGAACCGTGCCTCCTGAAAGTCATCCATCCATTCTGCTACCCCGGCTTCTCCATCAAAAGCGTCGAGGCGTGGTCTCACCACCTCCTCCCCAGCAGGTGTAGTTTGGCGTGAATCCATACTTGACAAGATCTTCCCCCACGTGCTTCTTATTCTTTCTTACACGGTTGTCACATTTGAAGCAAGGACACGGCATCCGACTCGACCCGTTAACAGCCACGCCAAAAGAATGCTCCAAGAAAGCATTAGTCTTAGTCAGCCATTCTGAGGTCAATTGTTCGTGCCCCATGTATATCCAATCATGGTTCTCCATCCTCTGGCATATGTATATGTAAGGGAGTAGCGTAACTAGGAATTGCATTCTGCACGTCATTCCTACTCTCTAATAGGTGAGGATAGGTCCTAATCCCACCCGCGGATGCGTAGATGAGATTGGTTTTCATGCTCCGCTCCGATCCGAGACAGAATTTCGGCAGCACCTCCCCGCTGTTCTCCCGATACACGTCCTTCAAGGGAGAGTATGTATCCGGAGAACAACAGGGAGGTGATGATGAAAATCTGTCTCGAAACGGAGCGGAGCATGAAAACCAACCTCATTTACGCATCCGCGGGCTGTCCAAAATACATGGACAATCCAAAAGAGATACGGTCAGAGATATGCAAAAGACCTGCATACCTCCGATCGTATCTCTTTCGGACGGGAGACGCCTAACTAGGTTATGTGAATTAAACATGCATGCAAAGGAGGAGGGGGTTATACCCTAGGTGCCGGTGAGGTCAGGCTAGCGGGGCGGTGGCGAGGCGGTGCAGTGGTGAGGCGAGACAGTGCAGGAAGACCAGCAATGCCGACGAGGTCGATCGGGGTCGCCGACTCCCTCCCACGGGTCCTTCTCCTATAAAAGAGAAAATTGGTTAGTGTCAACTGAAAATTTCGGCATAACCTCCTTGCACGGGGAGGTCCCCAAAACCTGCAAAAAACATAGGCGCGAAGGCCAGCAAACACATATACATACCAAACATAGGCACGAGGCCAACAACCCAATTTATCGCACATAGGCTCGAAGGCCAACAAGCACATTTATACCAAATGACACCATGTACGTACTACTAACACTAGCAACTACTAACTACTACCACTTACAAACTACTACTAACAATACTACTAACACTAGTTACAACTAACTACTTACTAACTACCACTAACACTAACTACTACCACTAACAATACTATTACCACTAACAATACTAGTAACACTAACTACTACCACTAACAATACTACTAACACTACTAACTACTGAGTACTACTACTACTAACACTAAAAGTGTAGGTACCTTTCCGACGAGGAATGGCAAGAGCGAGGGTCGACGACGACGGCGGGGAAGACCACAGCGGCGTGAGGATCGACGGGACGACGTGGACGGAGGCTTCTTCTCTCCCTTCTCCCTCTCCTCCTCTCTTCTCCCCTCTTCTCTCCTTCCTTCTTCCCTGCCTCTTCTCTGCAGTGGGTCGGGGAAGAGGGGGGCTAGCGCCGGGTCAAAGTGGAGGAGGGAGGCCGGGCGGGGGGAGCGGGCCGACGGTGTCGGGCGTGGGGCGAGCCCGGGCGGGGGAGGCGGGGCGGGGACGGCCGGCGCGGGAGGCCGGGCGGGGAGAGTCGGCGCGGGAGGCCGGGCGGCCGGCCTTGACGCTGGGGCGAGGGCGGGCTTGGCCGCGTCGCCGGTCCTCGGGCCGCGGCCACGCTGGGCGCGCCAAAGCTTTGCCGGTGGCGGCGGGGCCGGCGCGGGCCGAGAAGGTGGCGGGAGGGAGGGGGCGGCGGGGGTGGCGCGGGGCGACGACCGGAGTGGCGACGGCGGCGGTTGACGGAAAGTGAGAAGAAAGAAAAGAAAGAGAAAGAGAAAGAGAGCCGGAATTTGGGGTATATGGGCTACGTGGCTTTGCCGAGTGCGGATCACGGGCACTCGGCAAAGACACGCCCTATTTGCCGAGTGCCGTGATCGGCACTCGGCAAAGCCACGGAACCCCCTTGCCGTGTGCCGAACAAGGCACTCGGCAAAATTTTTGCCGAGTGCCAAACCTAGGCACTCGGCAAATGAATTTTTTTATTTTTGGCACCAAAATTTTTTTGAAGCTTTTCTCTGATTGCCACAAAGAACATGTTAAAATTTGGGATGTTTTCGGTGCATTTTGTTATATTTCTCTAGTTATTTTATTTTTTTTGAATTTTTACGGTAAAAGATCGTTTGAACTACAGGTGCATCGAATAATGGTTTTCCTTGGTTCTAAAAATGTTATCCTTGTTCGTTATCATAAATTTAGGCTAAATCTAGGAACGGTCTCGAATTCCGATCAACATGCGGGAGGGCGGGGCCGCCACGTGTGTGTGATTTGTTTTTTAATTATATAAAATGCGAAATAGTTCCGAAAATTATGAAACTTGGTGACAAGTCATGACTTCATATGTGTGTGTTATGGTAAAAATTTAAAAAAGTTTCGAGCACGTTGCGACGTATGGTGCTCACAATCCCGGACATCATCACATGTGTGTCTTATATCACATGTGAGGTAGTTCTGGTTTGTGAGCATCATACGTCGCAACGTGCTCAAAACTTTTCAAATTTTTACCACAGCACACACATATGATGTCATTAATTGTCACCAAGTTTCATAATTTTCGAAACTATTTCATATTTTATATAATTAAAAAACGAATCACACTCAAGTAGGCGGCCCCCCCTCCCGCACGTTGATCGAAATTCCTAGACCGTTCCTGGATTTAGCCTAAATTTATGATAACAAACAAGGATAACATTTTTGGAACCAAGAAAAACCATTATTCAATGCACATGTAGTTCAGACGATCTTTTACCGTAAAAATTAAAAAAAACAAAATAACTAGAGAAATATAACAAAATGCACTGAAAACATCCCAAATTTTAACATGTTCTTTATGGTACTGTAGAAAAGCTTCAAAAAAATTTTGGTGACAAAAATAAAAAAAAAATTCATTTGCCGAGTGCCTAGGGTTGACACTCGGCAAAGTAACTTCTTTGTCGAGTGCCAAACGTCTGGCACTCGGCAAATCTAATGGGGATGGATGCCGTCTGCCGGCCGCCTCACTTTGCCGAGTGCCTACCTTTGCCGACGGCCGGGCACTCGAGTGCACCACTTTGCCGAGTCTTTGTGCACTCGGTGAAGGGTCCTTTGCCGAGTGCCTATCGTTGCCGAGTGCTGCTGCACTCGGCAAAGGGAGCCTTTGCCGAGTGCCCGAAATGTGGCACTCGGTAAAGCATTTAGCACTCGACAATGCTTGCGTTTCCTGTAGTGAGCCGTGCGGGAGGACCTGGGGTGAGCGGTGGCGAGCGCCACCCGAGTTGCTCCCCAGGGGAGAGCGACGCAGGGGATTGAGCAGGGGATAACTAACCAATCAGACATGCTCCATCTGATTCGATCAGGATCTGCTGGCCACTAGAACTGATAGGTGACGGCTAGCGATGACAACAGACGGAAACGGACGGAAAAACACCTATCCCATTTCCATTTCTATATTTTTCGCCAGAACGGGATCAGATTTGAGGAAAGAACGGAATTGCAAACGGAAGAGGATATACGTAAATACCAAAATAGACAAATACGGACGGGTTGCTGGAAAATAAAATATTCTCAAGTATCATGAACAAAGTTACAAAATAATATATAGACCTACGAATGTATTGGTTGGATATTCACTAGCATGTCATGTGTTAACATAGTAACATACATAATTAGTGATTACTAGGTTCATAAACCTATCAATTTTTAGATATATCTCACGTAAATAAAAAAAGGGATGAAAAGTGGAATAAATACAGTTCAATTCCGGATGAAAACAGAAATCTATAAAAACAGACGAAAAAAAAACCCTTTTCTATTTCCGCAAATACGGAAACGGAATCCCACGGGTCCAGAAACGAACCCAAAAAAGTAGAAAACGGAAGTCGGAACGGGATTTTTTCCGTCCATTTTCAACGCTAGTGATGGCGGACTGCTTCCTCTGCTGCAGGTCACCGCCGGCTGCTTCCTCCGTGCCAGGCTATGGCTGGTGAGCAGGTGAAGAAATCGCGCGGATGCGCTGCCCCCCGACGCGTGCATATGTGCGCGGAATCACAGAAGATTTGCCAACTGCTAAAATATGCCAAATTGATAAAGAGGGATTTTTTTTTTTTTTTTAAAAAGGATGCCAAACCCATTCGCAAACCTGTTAGGGTTACTTTAACAAGGGGGTAGAATTCAGTTAGAAGGTTCAGTTCTGTTATTCTATGCCGTTCAAACAACCCTGTTGGCGCTTATATACAACACTCTCTTCAACGATCACCTTTTTTTTTTTGGGAAAATCTTCAACGATCACCTGGCCTCCGGTCCATTACAAGGCTAATAAGCCTTAGACACAACTAGGCCTGCGCGCTCTATACGGCCCAACACAAGCCCACAGCTATCTAAACAGGAAGTGGGATTGCCATTGATCGAATGAATTGAATGCAGCCGCCGGCAGGAAATTGTGGTTTTGGAATTCTTTGGAAATTTCGGGTGGATGATTTGTCCCGGCTTCCTAGGTTGTAGGGTCAGCTTTATGTTGAACTTTTACCCTTATTGTGGAATCAAGAAAACATAATTTTTAGATAAAAGATAAGCATATAACTTCATCTGCATAAGGTAGAATTAGACCAAATTATTACAAACTGATGGAGCCCCAAGGCTCAAATACAAATGTGTTTGTTATAAGAAGAACACAACACCAATACAACACTAATGGAGACCAATCCAATAAGAAGATAACCATCCAAATGATGAAAAAATGCAGCATTGCTTTCTCTAGAAGCCGAGCAGCATGAAGTAGTGACTCTTGGTCCTCATGAGTCATGACGTTATGGTTGTGTCCACTGCCAAAGCCAATGCGTTCTCTCGAAGAAAACAAAAAAAAAAATAATACCAGCAGTTATTTCCTTTGAATGATTGAACAAGTACGCATGTCTTCAACTCTTCATGTTGGCTCTCGGCACCTCCAGAGGCCTTCTGTCGTTCCTATCACCTTGAAACTTATTTTATATAATAATGCATTTCTTTGGATGATGTCCTTGCTAATCCAAAAAATTATATAAGCACATGGCAGATAAAAATTCATGCTACGCATAGGCATAGTAGCGAATAGTTATGCGGCGGCAGAGAGCGAGAGAGTAAGAGAGCTCGGAATAAATAACTTTTGCTCAATTATTTTTTGATTGGTTTGGTTGCTTGCTTCTAGTATTTATAGCCCGAATTAATTTTAACCTACAAGCAAGACAGAGGAATCTTTATTGAACACAAATTCCACTAGTACAGAAATGCTTTTGTACTCGGGCGGTGTCTAACCTATTTCTACTGGCGGTTTTGCCAACCGCCGATTGGGAAAGGCCAGTGAAAATGGCCTATTTCATTTGGCGGTTGTTTGAGAACCGCCAGTAGAAATTGATTTCTACAGCGGTTCTCTTAAGCAACCGCCTGTAAAAATATTTTTAAAAAGGCAAAAAAATATTTTTAAAATCGCGCCACGCCGGCTGTGAGGGTTGGAACCTGCGACCTCGGCCTCGCGCGTATCCCCCTCTACCACTCCACCCACACGTCACTTGTGTCTATATCCCATTTCGGTTCCCCACATATTATCCCAAACCGATAGTAAATTTAACATTTTGGGGTCTAAATGAATTCAAATGAAAAAGTGTTCAACTACAAAGTTTCATAACTTTTTCAAGATCTACAACTTTTATTTAGAGTGTTTCTCCATCCAAGGTCATTTACAAAATTTGAATTTCAACTTTGAAAATTTCATTCGTAGTTTTATATTAAAAGATGATTTCAAATAAAAAGTTGTCAACTACAAAGTTTCATAACTTTTTGAGATCTACAACTTTTATTTTGGGAGTTTCTCCATCCGAGGAAGTTTGAAAAACTCAAAAATTAATTCTAAATTATTTCTACCTTGGCGGTTCCTTAAGAGAACCGCCAGAGAAAATTAGGGCCGATTTCTACTGGCTGTTCTAAAGAGAAACCGCCAGTAGAAATCAAACGCTAGTGTCAAGAGAAATGATTTATGTACTAGTGTTCCTCCTTAAGTAGATCTTTTTTTCGAAATGGATCTCTAAAGACGGTTACGTAAATTGGCTGTCCCTACATAGTAGGTCGGTTTAAAACTGCACAAAAAATTAGAAAAAATATCAACAAAAATGTCAAATTGAACCGTCACCTATATACTGGCAAAATTTAGCATAATCACTTCGATCGAGAGTGTTTGTTTCCAAATCTAACCATCACACATGCATTTGAAGGGTAAAACAAAAATGTGCAACGGTAGTCTGCAGCACGTATATCAACAAAAGAAGGTGCATGCATGATCTACACATATATTGGCAGTTGGCGCTCCGTGATTTCACCGCTTCTTTCTGAGGATCTGCTGCAGTACCTCGTTGAAGGTGTCGACCGGGCCGGGGAGGCAGAAGTGGAGGCAGTCGGCCAGCATCCATGGCTGTGGGCCGCCGTGGGCGAACGGGTCGCGGTTCATGTAAAGCCCGGGGTGGCCGTCGGGCCGCATGGCCGCCAGCTTCGTCACGTCCAGCACCTCCACGGCTCCACCCTTGCGCCGCCGCCTTCACCGCCACCATTCCTCGCCCTCGCGGCCTCGACCTCCTCGTAGACGAGGCCGACGAGTTCCTTGTAGAGGTGGCGCAGCTCCATTATTTCCCCCTCCCTGTAAGGCACCTTCCTCGGGCACATCGTGGTGAGGGTGTTGCCCTCGAAGTGGCCCGGTGAGAAGGTGGCGATCACCACGGTCCGTGGCCGGCCATCGCCGTTGGAGCCACTCATCAGCCGGTCCAACGCCACCCGGTACGCCACCTTCATCGGCCAGGCGTAGCCGATGTCCTCCTCCGGGCTGAGCTCTTGGTGGCCGTGGTGCCCGACCCGCGCGCTGCCGTTGTAGTAGATGGCCCCGTTGAGCAGCCAGTGACCGATGGAGAGCACCACCACGTCCATGGTCTCGGCGTCGGCCGCCCACCGGTCGTCGAGCGCGTCGAGGTGCACGTGGTTCATGTTCTGCGGCAGGCTGTCGTTCAGCGCCTTGCCCGTGGCCCTGGCGACGAAGGGCGCCCAGTAGAAGGACACCGTCACGCCGTGCGTCGGGAACGCGTACCGCCACAGGTTGAACTTGTGCGGGTCCGGGTCCCGGTACACCACGCGGTGCGGGGCCGCGGTGCTCAGGAGGCAGACCAGGGACTGCGCCTGGTTCCGCGCCATGGAGTCGCCCACGAACGCCACATGCTTGCCGCGCACCGCCGATAAGAACGCCCGCGCCCTGAACGCCGGCAGCCGGCACCCCGCCGGCTGCCACCGCCAGTCGAGGTACCCCGTGTCGGGCCGCCCGTTGCGGATGCAGTCGTGGCTGTCCTTCACGTGGCACTCCGTGGCGTTGTACCGCCGCGTGTGGCCCGGCGCCGCGTACACCCATCTCCCCTCCGTGTAGTTGCAGCTCTGCGCCCTGCATTACGATGCAACGATTAGTAAGAGATAATGCAAACGTGAAGAGCTAAGCGGTGAATGCAGTGCAGCTGTACGTACCCAGACGAGGCGAGGTTGTATGTGTCGCCGACGTACTGGAGCAGTGGGGACAAGACGGCTTCTTGAGTGCCGAGGGGAGTGCAGCACAGGACGTGGAGGAGGGCCAAGGCGACGAAGCCGCAGACAAGCCAAGCGCAGACGGATGTGGGCACGAAATACCTATGGTTTCCGCCATTGGGAGAAGACGATGTCTTCAGCTGCTTGTGGGGATGCAGTGGCTCCTGCGCTCCCATCTCGAGCAACCTGCCAACCAAGCTAGCTGTAGGTGTTCTAAGCCCACCCGGCCTGTTCGATCTGTATATTATATAGGATGTCAGTGCGTTGACATTGGTAGGGTCAAAATTTACAGCGCCTTCGTTACGTATCTTGAACCTGAGTGTGTATCGGCCCAAGTTAAATGAAAGTGTTTGTCGATCGGTGCGAGCTTGTATAAACGATCTCTCTTTTCTTCCCTCTGCCTCTCATTTTTCCTGTAATTACTCAATTTAAATCTAGAAAAACTAAAATATCTTATAATTTAGAATGAATGGAGTATAAATAATCTGTAGCTTATATACTCCTAGGTATCACGAGATGGTTGCAAAGCTGAATGATATTCTCTCCATTTTAAATTATAAGTTGCTTTGATTTTTTTTACATCTATTTTGCTATATATCTAGATATAAGAATGTGTCTAGATACATAACAAAATGGATGCACTAAAAAATCAATGCGACTTCTCATTTAGAACGGAGGGAGTATTTTATTGTAGTAATGATGTTTCAATAGAGTTGACTTCATTTTCATTTCCCGCAGAGCATTTATAATTATAAGTCTACTACTATATGCCGATATGGCGTTGTTGCAGGAGATTTCTATCTCCAACAATGAGAGAAAAGACAGGTGTCTATTGACTCCTGTAGATGTGAGCACCACAACTTCGCATGATAGGGAATACTTTTTTATAACTTATACCGAATATGATAGAATAACTGATATCAAAGGATTATGTCGGGGACCAAAATAAGGGCCCTTTAAGGAAAGCCCAACAACGCAAACTTCGGCCCAGCAGGCCTCCCATTTCCGCTATCTAAGCCACGGTCTGGAGGAGGCGGCGTCTGACCCCCGGCCCGTCGAGCCTACCCCACCGAGGGCTCGGACGGCGCCGATTCTCCGCCTCGCCCGAAGCCCCGGCAGGGCCTCGGACGAGCCACCACTCTCCGCCCCGCCCGAGCCCCCCAACGTCGGGGTCTCGGGACGAAGCCCACCAATTTCCGCCCCGCCCGAGCCCCTCGGCGTGTGCCTCGGCGGGACACGCGCCTAGTAGTCAAAGCCGTACCAACGACGCGACGTACAACCACCACCGCTTATCCACAACCCGTGTCGGGAGCACGCCCGCTCGACGGGGGATGGGCACCGCCCGCCACGGCCCACGCCGATGATCATGCTTACGAAACCTCCACGGTGAAGGCCACGCCCGCCACCGTGAGGCACTATTCCGCCTAACCCCTCGGACAGGTCCCATCGCGGAACTGTGGCGCCGTCAACCACGCCAAAACCCACGCTAGCCGGCGTCACCCCCCGTGCGGGAGTGGACCGGACGCTCACCCGATCAACCAACGGTCCACCCGTGAGCCCCGAGCACGGGATGGGTGACCGCTGCGGACGGCGACCGTCGCGATCGTTCCATCCGCTCCGCGACGGCGACGAGCTCCGAGGCCTCCCGAGCCTCGGCCTCCGTGCAGTCAAAAGCTTCTGAGGGGGCTCTGGCGACCCCTCCATCGCACTCCACCAACTCCAACGGGGACATCCGTCATTCGGACAACAAGTGACAAGGAGGCGACACCGCCTTTGCCCTCGTCCACGAGGGGGGTAGTCCGCCCCCACTCCGGAGCCCCGGATGGGGAGGGACAAGCCCGCAGCCCAGCCCACGAGCACGACCACCTCCTGTAAGGTTCCGCCTTCCCCTTGTGGCTATAAAGGGGAAGGCGGGGGGCCCTTAGATGACAAGGGTCACACACACACGAGTCCGATATTGGCACCCTCCTCAATCATCACGAGACTTGGGACCTCGTCCCTCTCTCCACCGCTTGTACACCCTACCTACAAGCACCTCGGTGCAGGATAATACGAGATCTCCACCCCACACTGGATGTAGGGCCAACTCCGGCCTGAACCAGTATAAATCCTTGTGTTCATCTTGCACACCATCCGGAAGTGGGAGCACGCACCCTAAATTCACTTGTCGGTGTTAGGACCGCCAGTTCTAGCACCGACAGTTGGCGCGCCAGGTAGGGGAGCTGTGCGTGTTTCGCCTCTCTTCCCGCCAAACCTCCGGATGGCCGGCCAGGCGTGACGGCGCTTGAGGCGACTTCTCGGCCCCAACTCCTCTCTACTGAGTTCGAGTCGATGCGACATGGAACTCCTCCCGGCCGGAGTTCAGGGGCCTTCCGACGAATCCCCGGTGGATTCAACGCCGGCCCGGCGCAGGAGGCGCCACGGCGCTTCGCTCCCGCCCCGCTCGATGGGCGCACCGACATCTGGCGGTCTGAGGAAGATCTTGCGGCGCTGTGGCTGGACGACACCCGCCATGGGGGCGCTCGGCCGCCGTTGCCACCACGCCAGCCATTTGGCATGATCAACGCTGGCCGCCACGCACACAGCGTTGGTCTCCCACCGCCATGGGAGCCCGGAGGAGGCGTCCCCACCGTCGGCGGCGCTCCACGGAGCACCCCGACGAGACATCCCCCCGACGGATCCATCCATGCCTACGAGGAGTACGTCGAGGCGGGGGAGGAGCGGCGACGCAACTCCGGCACGCGCTACACCCACCCAATCCGGCGCTACCTCGAGGACCACGGAACCCGGGGGTTCATCCCGAGCACGCCGCCGCCGCCCGGTTACCCCGACTCCGACTCCCCGGGACGACATGCGACCCGGCGCGCGCGAGTGCTTCCACGTGGAGGTTCGTGATCTCGGCGCCCGGCAGCGCGGGCGGCGGCGAGGATCAGGATCATAACCCCTAGGCACGCCGCTAGGCCCGCCCCGGCGGTCGCAACCCGAGTGGATCCGGGAGCCTCCCGACCCGGGGGGCGAACCCGCCGCGGCGGCTACCCCGAGGGCGGAGGATCCAGCAGCCACGCCTCGGGAGCCCACGTCGATCCACCGTCGAGCAGATCCGCGACCTCGGGGCTAAGCTTGACCACGACCGTCTTCGGCTACGGCGAGAAGATAGAAGCGCTCGAGCAAGGCCACTGCGCGCGTCGCTCAACCCGAGCCCGCGGCACGGCAAAGACGCCGCGGCGTCCAGCCAGGATCATCAGCGGCGAGGGGGGCGAGCATCCTCTGTCTTCGCGTGCGAGCCAAAACGTCGCGTTTGCGGCCTTACGCTCCGTCAATGCCGGAGCTCTCCCACCCCGGAGAGCGCCGCATCCGCGACGAGCTACGAGGCTTCATCGAGACCGCCGCAGCCCAACGGGCCGAGAGCTCGTCCCCGCGCCCGCGCCCAAGGAGGGCGAGGAACCCGGGCGGCCCCCGGGAGGCGTGAGGCCTGTCCACCGGGATCCCTCGCGAAGGCCGGCTCGCGGCGCATCGGGACAACCGCGGCAGCCTCAACAGCGGTGACGTGGCGCAACATCGTGAGGAGGCAAGAGCGCGGGACGAACGCGACCGCCCGGCCGCAGCCGCGGTGGCGGCGCGGCGGCCCCCGGCGAGACGCGGCGACGACACGGGACCCCAGGGCCCCGTGCCTTGGCGGGGAGATCCGCGGCGCCACGGTTCCCCTTCCGGTTCCGCCCAGCCCGCCAACCTCACCAAATACTCGGGTGAGATGAACCCCGGGGTTTGGCTCAACGATTACCGCCTCGCTTGCCACCGGGCGGGGCGGACGACGACTCACTCATCATCCTCAACCTTCCCGTTCACACTGGCGACGCCGCTCGGGCCCCGGCTGGAGCACCTTCCCCGCCCGCACGATCTTTATTTGGACCGACCTAGTCAAGGTCTTCGTAGGAAACTTCCGGGGCACATATGTGCGCCCAGGGAACTCTGGGATCTCCGTAGCTGCCGCCCGAAGCCCGACGAAGTCGCCAGCGACTTCATCCGTCGCTTCTCCAAGAAGTACACCGAGCTGCCCAACGTGGCCGACACCGCCATCATCGGCGCATTCCTCGACGGGACAACCCGCAAGGAGCTGGTCCACGAACTGGGACGGAAGATGCCCTCCACCGCCAACGAGCTGTTTGAGGTGGCCACAAATTTTGCCTCCGGTGAGGAGGCGGTGGGGGGCCATCTTTCGCGGCGCCAACGACAAGGACAAGCGGAAGAACGAAGAAGCCAGCGGAACAGCAACCCGCAACCAAAAGAAGAACAAGAGGGGCAAGCGGGGGGAAGCAAGGCAAAAGGAGGAAGACTCCGAGGATGATCTCGTCGCCGCGGCCGACCGCTAGGCACCCCGAGGCCCCCGGGGCCCGGGCGTTCGACGACATGCTCAAGAAGCCTTGCCCCTTCCACAAGTTCCCGTCAAGCACACCATGGGGGAGTGTGACTTGGCCCGCCGATTCTACCAAAAAGCTGCCCCCGCCCGAGGACAAGAAGAAGGAGAAGGAGGAAGAAGACAAGGATGACGGGTTCCCGAAGATCCACGATGTCTTCATGATCATCGGGGGCCTCCCAACAAACCTTTCACCACGACGGATCAAGCGCGGCGCGGGGAAGTATTCTCGGTGCGCCCGCCACGCCGCGGTACCTACAGGTGGTCGGCCGAGGCCATCACCTATGGCCCCGACGACCACCCGCTCTACGTACCAAACCCCGGGAGATACCCACTCGTGGTGGATCCCGTCGTCGGCAACGTTCGGCTCACTAAGGTGCTGATGGATGGCAGCAGCGCCCTCAACATCCTCTACTCCAACACCCTCAGCCTGTTGGGGATGGAGCGCCCGCACCTCCGACCCTCTAACTCTCCCTTTCGGGGCATTATGCCGAGGCAAGCGAGCCTGGCCCCTCGGGCAGTCGACCTCCCGTCGTCTTCGGGACACCGTCAAACTACCGCAAAGGAGGTCATTACCTTCGGCGTGGTCGACTTCCGAGGAACCTACCACGGCATACTCGGACGTCCAGCGACTGCGAAGTTCATGGCGGTCCTGAATTATACGTACCTCCTCCTCAAGATGCCGGGGCCCCAACGGCGTCATCACCATTGGCTCCTCCCTACGAGCACGCGTTCAAGCTGCGGCGTGGAGGCCATCGAGCATGCCGAGGCCATGGCCGTCTCCGAGGCTCTCGACTCCAACGCCACGCCCGGCACCTTCGAGCCGTCCGATGGGGTAAGGGAGGTCCCGCTCGACCCCTCCACCTCGTCCGGCAAGGCGGTGAAAATCTGTGACTCCCTCGACCCTAAATAGGAAGCCGTGCTCGTCAACTTTCTCCGCGAACAACGACATCTTTGCGTGGAGTCCCTCGGACATGCCGGGCATTCCGAGGGATGTCGCCGAGCACTCCCTTGATATCCGAGGCCTAGTCCGCACCGGTGAAGCGGCGGCTGCGCCCGATTCGACGAGGAGAAGCGCGGGGCCATCGGTGAGGAGGTGAACAAACTTTTGGCGGCGGATTCATCAAGGAGGTGTTCCACCCCGAGTGGTTATCTAATCCGCATTGGTTAGGAAGAAGAGTGGGAAATGGAGGATGTGTGTAGACTATACTAGCTTAAATAAGGCATGTTCGAAAGTCCCTTTTCCCTTACCACGTATCGATCAGATAGTCGGCTCCACCTCGGGGTGCGAGCTCTTATCCTTCCTTGATGCTTATTCCGGCTACCACCAAATAAAGATGAAGGAGTCCGACCAGCTCGCGACGTCCTTCATCACCCCGTTCGGCATGTAGCATTGCGTGACGATGCCCTTGGGGCTTAGGAACGCAGGGGCCACGTACCAACGGTGCATCTTTGGGCGTTTTTCTGCAACCACATCGGGCGAAACCGTAGAGGCCTACGTCGACGACATCGTAGTCAAGACTAGGAAGGCTGACGACCTCATCTCTGACCTCAAGATCGCTTTCCAGTGTCTTAAGGCCAAAAGCGTCAAGCTCAACCCCGAGAAGTGCGTCTTCGGGGTTCCCCGAGGCATGCTCCTCGGGTTCATCGTCTCCAAACGCGGCATCGAGCCCAACCCGGAGAAGGTGACTGCGGTGACGAGCATGGGGCGATCAAGGACTGAAAGGCGCATGAGTGAGTCATGGGCTGTCGGGCGGCCCTCGGTCGCTTCATCTCACGACTCGGCGAGAAGGGCTGCCTGCTCAGATCGCCTCCCGAGAAAGTCCGAGCGCTTCTCTGGACCACCGAGGCTCGGGAGGCCCTCGACAAGCTCAAGGCCGCCCTCACCGGTGCCCGATCCTCGTCCCGCCCGCCGAGGGTGAACCCCTCCTCTTGTATGTCGCCGCGACCACCCAGGTGGTTAGCGCGGCCATCGTCGTCGAGAGGCGGGAGGAGAGGCCACACCTGCCCGGTCAAAGGCCGTCTACTTCTTCATCGAAGTGCTGTCGAGACCAAGATCCGCTACCCGCAGATCCGAAGT
This sequence comes from Chrysopogon serrulatus, assembly GCA_015844335.1. Lineage (NCBI taxonomy): Eukaryota > Viridiplantae > Streptophyta > Magnoliopsida > Poales > Poaceae > Chrysopogon > Chrysopogon serrulatus. The sequence goes on from JADLZL010003416.1 coordinate 120,112, forward strand.
TGTTGCTCTACGCGGTGGTCCCGACTCGGCGCAAGCTCGGCACTACTTCGACGCCCACCCCGTGACGGTGGTCTCCTCCTTTCCCAGGGAGAGATTCTCGAGAATCGGGAGGTCTCGGGCGGGTTGCCAAGTGGTCCGTCGAGCTCATGGGAGAGACTCTCTCCTACGCGCCGAGGAAGGCCATCAAATCTCAAGTCTTGGTCAACTTTCTCGCGGAGTGGACTGACACCCGGCTACCGCCGCTCCGGCTCAGGCGGAATCTTTGGGACGATGTACCGGCGAGTCCCACGATGAAGGCCGGAGCGGCGCCGGCCTCCTCTTCGTCTCTCCCCTCGGGGTGCACATGCGATGCGTGATCCGCCTTCACTTCCAGCATCGAACAATATGGCGAGTACGAAGGCCTGCTCAACGGGTTAAAGATCGCCGTCGAACTTGGCGTCAAAGCGCCTCGGCGTCGAGGGGACTCGCGGCTCGTCATCGACCAAGTCATGAAGGACTCAAGCTACCACGACCTCAAGATGGATGCATCTTTGCAAGGCGGTGCGGCGCCCTAGAGGACAAGTTCGATGGTCTCGAGCTCAACCACGTCGTCCGGAGGCACAACGGCCGCCGACGAACTTCGCCAAGATCGCATTTGGGAGAGCCCCGGTTCCCCCCGGCGTTCTCACCAAAGACCTCGCGGCTCCTTCCGTCACGGTCGGGGGGCAAGGGGAGGCCTCGGAGGATCGTTCGACCCCATTTGGAGGCCCGTCCAAGGCCCCTCGACATCCGAGGCCCCTCGACTTCCGAGGCATCCTCGGCATCAAATGCCGAGGTCATGGAGATCGGGGGGGATCCGAGGCCGACCCCAAGCCGGATTTGGAGAAAGCCATACCTCGGACCGGATCATCCAAGGGGTTCTCCCCGAGGACTTCAACCAAGCCAGGCGCACCGCAAGAAGAGCGAAGTCCTTCGTCGTCATCGGGGACGAGCTCTACAAGCGAAGCCCCTCGGGGGTCCTGCAGCGATGCATCACGGTCGAGGAAGGCCTCGCCCTAGCCCACAAGATCCACGTCGGTGTCTGCGGCCACCACGCCGCTCCCCGCTCCCTCGTCGGCGGCGCTTTCCGGCCGGGGGGTTCTCTTGGCCGACCGCGGTCGCCGGCGCCACCGAGGTAGTATGCACCGCGAAGGATGTCGATGTACGCTCGTCGGACGCACTGCCGGCTCGGGCGCCAGACCATCCCGATCACGTGGCCTTTTCGCCGTGTGGGGCTTGGATCTGGTAGGACCCCTCAAGAAGGCGCCGGGGGGCTTCACTCATCTGCTCGTCGCCATCGATAAATTCTCCAAATGGATCGAGGGCGCCCGTCACCAACATTCGGTCCGAGCAGGCGGTGCTTTTCTTCACCGACATCATCCACCGCTTTGGAGTCCCGAACTCTATCATCACCGACCACGGCACCCGGTTCACGGGGCGAAGTTCTGAAAACTTCTGCGATAAGCACCCAGATACGCATCGTCGGTCCCAGTCGCGCACCCTGCACGAGCGGGCAGGTAGAGCGGGCCAACGGGATGACACTTGCAAGGGCTCAAGCCTCGGATCTTCAACAAGCTCGACAAGTTCCGGTAAAAAGGTGGCTCGAGGAACTCCCTCGGTCCTCCTGGAGCCTCGGGACGGCGACCAGCCAGAGCCACGGGTTTCACGCCCTTCTTCCCGGTGTACGGCGCCGAGGCCATTTTGCCTACCGACTTGGAATTCGGATCCCGAGGCTAAAAGCCTACGACGAGGCCCACAACCAAGTGGCTCGGGAGGACTGTTGGACATGCTTGAGGAAGCTGGGGATGCTGCCCTCCTACACTCGGCAAGATACCAGCGGTCCCTTCGACGCAACCACGACCGACGGGTCCGGACCCGAGACCTCAGGGAAGGTGATCTGGTGCTCCGTCTCCGCCAAGACAACAAAGGACGCCACAAGCTCACGCCTCCCTGGGAGGGGCCCTTCATCGTCGCCGAAGTCCTCAAGCCGGGCACATATAAGCTCGCCAACGAGGCTGGCGAGATCCTCAACAACGCTTGGAACATCCAACAGCTACGTCGCTTCTACCCCTAGAAATTCCAAGCATTGTACATACGCTTTGTACCTTTGGATAAATAAAGCTAAGTCTCACCCAAATCACAGCATTTCGTCCTCGATAGGACTCAGTGAGACTCGGTTTCGGCTTACCAAAACCAAGCCTCCCTCGGGGGCTAGAAAGGGGGGAGTCCCCTCCTAGAAAGCACCCCTCAAAAACTTTTTTTCGTTTCCCCGGCTATTTTTCGTAAACTCTACGTTCCCGAAAGTTCCGCGTACTTAGGAAAAGGCACGACCGAGTTCGTCCCAAGGCCAAAGATGGCCGAGCCGCGAGGCCAACCATGCCCGAGCGCTACGGCGCCTCCGCTTGGCGCCCCCGGCCAAGGGATGACTCCGAGTGCCGCGGGGAGGCCGCTCAATACAATAAGGTAACAGGGCCGTGATAGCTACTCACGCAGTCCTTACCTCTGGGTAAAGAGCGACCCTCGGCTGCAAAGTATCCTCGCATGACTAAGTAACGAGTCAAACGGATGGGAAAAACGAAGAGATAATGAAAGAGCCAGCACAAAAAACACAAGGCCTCGACGGGCCGATTCACAAAGTGTTTCATAAACACAAAATCAACATAAACTTTTATTTACATGAGCACTTGGGCCCAGCCTGCAGGGTCTACTGGGGGGCGTCCGGGCCATCAACGTCTTGGGTGGCGGCATCCACGGCCTCGGGGCCTCGGGCCACAGCATCCGTGACCTCGGCGTCTCCGGCACCAGCATCCGCGACCTCGGCGGACACGACCTCGGCGACCGCAGCCTCGGCGTCACTAGCTTCCTCCGGAGGAGTGGAGACGACGGCGGGCGCAAAAGTAGCCACCAGCGCGGCGGGAGCCCCGCTCTTCTCGGCCTCCTCGACGAGTTGGGCCAGCACATCGGTCTCGTGCCCCATCTCCTCTTCGGCCACGACGAGCCCCTCGGCGATCCGAGGGAGGTCGAGCCGGTAGTGGGACATGGTCGGCGAGCGGCGTGTGTGACACGCCGACTTCGGAGGGCCTCCCAGCGCACGCAGCGCCTCCACCCCGCTGCGGCACCGTCGCCGGCCGCGACACCAATTCTTTGCCGCCCGGCTTCCTCGGCCTCCACCACGGCGCGGGCGGCCGTGGCCTCCGCGTCGGGGTCTCAAGCTCGACTGCGCCGAGTTATAGGCGGCTTGCGACACGGAGGAGGCTCTCCTCCAGCTCAGTCACCCTGCCTGCGGGTCTGCAAGAAACCCGAGTTAGGCTCTCGGGCGGTGCTCTTCTGAGCACGAAGGCGGTCGCAGCTCTTACCTCGCGGTGGCCGCGGAGGGTCTCGTTCTCGCCGATCCTGCAAAAGGCTGCCTCCTTCGGCTTGGGTACTCCTCGCCCGGGGATCGCGGCGCTCGGCCTCCGAGGCCTCCGGCTTGTCGGACGGGGACTTGATGGAGTCCGCCCGAGCGCGAGGCCTCGGTGACCATCGCCTCCTTCTCCGTCCGGAGCTGGTCAAGGCTCTGGCGTGGCCCGCCGCGACGTCTCTGGCGAGGGTGGCGTCCTCGCGTGCCCGTCGCGGCCTCTCGGCTGCGGTGGGAGACGAAGGCGGAGCTTCTCGAGCTCGGCGTCCTTTCTCCCGACACGGCCGTCGTCGGCTGGGCGACCGGCCCTTACGCTGAAGGTACTGGTCGTGAAGGCCGGCCGACGCAGGAGAACCTCCGACTTCCCGCGTCGTCCGCGCCAAATCACGCAACACACGCTCTCCGGCCGGTCGTTATTTGGGAAAGACGCTCCCGGAGGGAAAGAGGGCTGAAAGCTCACTCACCCGAAGCAAGGGGAGCTCACGGCACAACCCCGACACAATGGTCGGGCGGCCTTCTCGTAGCGGTCGACGCAGTCCGCCACGCTCACCAGATCCTCCCTCCTTGGCATCGTGCGGCGCAAAGGCCCCTCGCCTCTCCGGGGCCCCCCTGGAGGCGGTGGCTCTCCGGGCAAGGTGGGCTCCCGGGCGGGTTGCTCACGGGACGCTCCAGCCCGAGGCCGTGGCACCCACGGTGGGCGCCTCGGTCACTTGTGCTTCCTCGGCTCCTCCCTCCACCGAGGTGGCACCCGCCTCGGTGGCCATGGCTTGGTGAAGGGCCGAGGCGGGCTCGGCCTTGGTCATAGCCGCGTCGGCGGTAGCAACCACCGCGGGCTCCTCCACCGCTGCCTCGGCGACACCGAGGAGTCTACCCGGGCCGACACGGCCAGGATCACCACGTCATCCTCCTCGCGGGTGCCTCCGCCGTCCCGGGCGGTGGTGCCCGGAGCCGGCCCCTCGACAAGGGGCGCCACGGGCATGCCCCAGGTCTCCCGGCAGACGCGCTGCGCCGCCTCGCTCCCGCCCGCCGAGGACCGCTCCGCGGACGGCGGCTCCTCGGCGACCTTCTCCCTCTCCTCAGTCCCGACCGTCGCCTCGACGGCGGAACCGAGATCCGCGCTCCCAACCCCCCGCTTTAGCTGTTTCCGAGGGGCAAGGGGGGCCGCGTCCACCGCGGCCGTGCGCTTCAAGCTGCGGATGGGGACAAGACGGAAGTTAGCGGGCGGAAAAAAGAGCGAACGTCAAGACCGACGACAAGGTGTGGACACCACTTACCCGCGCACTTTAATCCTAGCTCCAGACCGGGACCCGCCCGATGGCGGGAATGTCAGGCGCCCGGACGGCTGCTCGCCTGCCGGGCGCCCCATCTGCGGGCCTCCGACCCGCCTCCGGCCGGCAGCGGGCGGCTGTGGGGGACGAGCCTCTGCGGGGGAGGGGCTCGGCGACCTCCTTCCCCGTGACGTCACGCCCTCTCTCAGGGGGGACGTCAGTACTGGGGGGCATCGCTAGCGGCCCCAAGTCCGACAACGCCGGGACGAGCCTCCCCGGCAGCCCTTCCGGACGGGCGGCACCGGCGACGAACTACCGCCCGCCCGGGCACGCGACGTCACCTCCGGGGATCCAACCCCGAGGCAGCGGCTCAGCTTCGTCCCCTCGTCCCACTCCTCCCTCACCATCCGCCGCCGCCGTCGTGTTTGTGCTCGGTGGTGTCCGACGGCGTCTCCGCTAGAGGGAGACCCTCCTGCTCACGGCGCCCGCCGCAGCCCGAGACAGGTCCTCCCTCTCCTTCGCTTGCGGGCGTTGCTTGGCGCCGTGGCGCCTCTCCTTCTTCTCGCTTCTCCGCCTACGTGCGCTCGCGATTGGCCGCCTTCTCCGCGGCGATCGTGGGGCTTCGATGGCCTTAGCCTCTCCGCGAGCCGGAACGCAAGCGCGACGACCGGGATCGGCGTGGGGAAGAAGAAGAAGAAGAACGGAACGCACGACGGAGCGGAGGAACGGGACTTACTGCACCGATGCAGCCCTTGTCCGGCCGCATCGGGATTTTGAGCAACTCGCGAATGCTCCACCGATGCCGCCCGCCGTCGTCCGGTCAAGGACCTCGGCGAACCCTAGGTCCTCGGCCGCCATCCGGTCCCCTCCCGGGGTTGCCGAGCCGCATGTCGTACAGCAGCGTACCGCCGATGCATGAGCGGCAAGACGTGCCGCTTGTGGAAGCCGGGCGATCACCGCCGAGGTGTCCAGACTCTCCTTGGTCGCGCGCGCCCGGGCGGTAAACACCCTCCCTCGCCGAGGTCACCCTCTCGGGGATCGGCTCCTTCCGCCACGACGGCGGCTCGAGTCGAACACCTTCCCGGTGTAGGCGGGCAGGTGGCCACCGTCGTTGCGAAGGTAGAACCACTTGCTGTGCCAACCGGAGTTCGAGTTGGCGAGCCTCGCCGGGATATAGTCCCCCGCGGTGCACGGATCGCTTGGTACAGCAACGTGCATTGCCGGCCCGGACGGCCAACCTCTTCCCCCTCTCTTTCTCCTTCTCCTTCCCCTTCTCTTTCTCCGCCCCGGGCGGAGATTTCAGGAACAAGGTGGCCTCGAAGAAGTAGAGCCACAGGTCCCAGTGGGCGTCGACGCCGAGGTAGCCCTCGCACAGCGCCACGAAGACGGCCGCGTGGGAGACGCAATTGGGGGCGAGGTTGTGGAGCTCCAAGCCGTAGTGCTCCAGGAGCGCCCGCAGGAAACGCCCCACCGGCATTCCGAACCCGCGCTCGTGGAACGACGTGAAGCTCACGACGTACCCCAGCGGAGGGCGCGGGTACTGATCATCCGGCGATGGTACGATCCACTCCGGCCGCTGGAAGTCGTTCCGAGCGCTCAGAGCCCTTCTCCACCAACGCCACCGCCTCCGCCTCCGTCACGGAGCGGGACTCCCAATCGCCACGCCAACAACACCAGCCTTGGGCGCCATCGCGAGCGGGATCGAGCGAGGAGGGTGGCGCGGGAAGTCTCTCTTCCTTTCCCCTCTCCGGCGAGCTCAAGAGATTTTTCTGGCGGCGGGGAAGGCAAAGGCAAAGAACAGTGGCAGCAGACACGAAGGAAAGGCCAACACGGCCGCCGCACAGGTATTTATACTCGATGCGCCTTCGTCGCTTCCCCCTCTTCGCATTAAATGCGTATCGGCCCACGATACGCCTACTCGACACACGCCCGCGACGGCGAGGAGACCCGCGCGACGGGTGGCCGCAGCCACACGGCTTCGGCGCGCAAGACGCACGTTACATGGCACGCCTCCCGCAAAGGATCCGGGGCCACGGCCCCGGGCCCTGCCACCGCGCGTGGCCACAGCGGAAGACGCAGCGCCGCACATCACATCCTCCGTGGGACCGCGGGCGCAAGCACGGCAATCGCTATGACGGAAAACGTGGGGCCCGCCACCGCTCGCGCGGCGCTCCACATCCCGTGCTGGCCGCCTGAAAAGACGCGCCCACGCCCCACGTCAAGGCAAAACAGGGGTTCCTTCTCCACGAAGGAGCCTGGGCGACGGCCCACTTACGGTCCAGGGGTTCGCAGGCTGGCCCATCTAAGGGTTTGACAGCCACCCAGGCGACAGAAGTCGAGGCAGCTCGGACGGCCTCATACATAGCCTGGCCCCGCGTGAGCGGGGGCCGTCCTAGCAGCATCCAAGGCCAGCATGGCAGCCAGAGTAGGGGATCCCGCGTGGGAGAGCGCCGAGCCCTCGGGACCCGGCGGACGGGACCCGAGCCCCACCTCAGGCATACCGTGCAGGCTCTTATGAACCGCGCCTCCGGGCCCAGCCAACCCCTAGCGAACGGGGCACAGGCGGTTCACTTGGATTCTCCCGCTAATAGCTCACCGGATCTAGTCGTGTTCGACACTCGTCGACGATAGCACGACAAAGTCCACCCTCCTCCCTGCGGAAGGGAAGCTGAGGTGCATAAGAAACTGGCGGCTGAGTCCCAATTGGGTTCCCCTCGTCGCTACGAGGGCTCGGGGGCTTCCCCAACGCGCGAACCAATTCGGGAAAACGCCCTAAAAACCCAGCCGAACCCCTGGACGAGCCGACGGGCCCGGGGGCTCGGCAGCACGGACTGTCTGTCCACCAAAAAACGCACAAGCCCTCGGACGAGTGCCCTCACTCGTCCAAGGCCTCGGGGGCTACACCCGGCGGGTGTGCTCGCGCGCCCCCGCCGGAGACCACGACTCTCGAGACAAGCCTCAAAGCCACGCCGTGCGAGCTAAACAAAAGCCTTCAAAGGAGTCCCCCAAAACTCCTCCAAAGCCTTGGGGGCTACACCCGCCGGGTGTGCTCGCGCGCACCCTGCGGAAAGTATCGATGGCAACTAAGGAAGCACGACCTTAACCTCTGAACGAGTGCTCCCACTCCTTCAGAGGCTCGGGGGCTACTGTCGGGGACCAAAATAAGGGCCCTTTAAGGAAAGCCCAACAAACGCAAACTTCGGCCCAGCAGGCCTCCCATTTCCGCTATCTAAGCCACAGTGCTGGAGCGAGCGCACGGCCCACGGCCCGTCCGAGCCTACCCCACTGAGGGCTCGGACGAGCGCCGATTCTCCGCCTCGCCCGAGCCCCCAGCAGGGGCCTCGGACGAGCCTCCACTCTCCGTCCCGCCCGAGCCCCCCAACGTCGGGGTCTCGGGACGAAGCCACCAATTTCCGTCCCGCCCGAGCCCCGGCGGCCAGGCCTCGACGGACACGCCCTTCGAGTCAAAGCCGTACCAACGGCGCGGCGCATAACAACCACCACCGCTTATCCACGGCCCGTGTCGAGAGCACGCCCGGCTCGGGGGGGGGATGGGCACCGCCCGTCACGGCCCACGCCGATGATCATGCTTACGAAACCTCCACGCGGTGAAGACCACGCCCGCCCACCGTGAGGCACTATTCCGCCTAACCCCCCTCGACGGGTCCCATCGCCGGAACTCCATGGCGCCGTCCACCACGCCAAAACCCACGCTAGCCGACGTCACCCCCGTGCGGGAGTGGACTGGACGCTCACCCCAGTCAACCAACAGTCCACCCCGTGAGCCCTGAGCACGGGATGGGTGACCGCTGTGACGGCGACCGTCCGCGACTGTTCCATCCGCTCCTCGTACGGCGACGAGCTCCGAGGCCTCCCGAGCCTCGGCCTCCAGGCAGAGTCAAAGCTACAGGGTGGCTCGCGACCCCTCCATCGCACTCCACCAACTCCAACGGGGACATCCGTCATTACGGACAACAAGTGACAAGGAGGCGACACCGCCCGCCTCCTCACGAGCCGAGGCGTCCGCCCACCGAGCCTCGGATGGGGGAGGACAGAAGCCCGCAGCCCAGCCACGAGCACGACCACCTCCTGTAAGGTTCCGCCTTCCCCTTGTGGCTATAAAAGGGGAAGGCAGGGGCCCTTAGATGACAGGTTCACACACACGAGTCCGATATTGGCACCCTCCTCAATCATCACGAGACTTGGGACCTCGTCCCTCTCTCACTGCTTGTACACCCTACCTACAAGCACCTCGGTGCAGGATAATACGAGATCTCCACCCCACACTGGACGTAGGGCCAACTCCGGCCTGAACCAGTATAAATCCTTGTGTTCATCTTGCACACCATCCGGAAGTGGGAGCACGCACCCTAAATTCACTTGTCGGTGTTAGGACCGCCAGTTCTAGCACCGACAGATTAAAATGAAAACAAATGTTTCCTGCCTTACGAACAGGATGTCCAGCTAGCAAATTTCTGCTCCACCTAGCTGTTGTTGGTAACTTGATTGCGTGAGCATCACTACTTATGCCCCTCTGCTGCTTACAAACTGAAGCATCCTACGCATTTTCTAATCACTGCTGGACTGTACTTTGATCAATGCAACGGTTTTTTTTCCTTGAACTTATATTGAATTTTATTTATTTATTTTACAGGACCATGGCGGCCGGGCCAACCATTAACCATGACCTTTGGCTGGTGGCAGTTGAGAAAACCACCATAGTTAATGCTTTTTAACCGCTACGGGAAAAGATTTATGTACTAGTGACCGTATCTCGTCCCAGGCTTAAAGGATGCTGATGTGATCAGCCGAGTTGTCACGGGCGATGTTGATGAAGAAAATCACATCCAGTTCGCCATGGGATCAGCACGGACACCCCTACCAGGTGCGCTAACTGTCGACGAAAGATGGTCGACAGTCCACCGAGAGGTACCCACGATGGTAGATTTGTGTGGTAAGGTGCCCGTGATCAGGAACCGAAAGGTAATTAACACAAGCATGCGAGGGGCACGAGTTTAGACAGGTTGAGGCCATCAATATGACGTAATACCCTAGTCCTATGTGTTTGGTGCATTGTATAGACAATGAGATAATGATCTAGTCTAAACCTAGATTTTGTATCTAGATGTCAACTAGAGGACCCCTGCCCCTTCATATATACTCTAGAAGAGTAGAGTTACAAGGAAAAATTTCCTAATCAATTATATGATAGGTATTCTATTTGGATTACAATGTCTATAAGAGTCCTATAGTAAATCATATCTTCTACCATCTTGTGGTACTCGGGGGTGTTATCGCCCATAACCTAGAAAAACCAACTTAGCTTTAATAAAATGTTAGAATTACAAATAGCTTAGTTAGTGTCTGCTATCCTATCAACTGAAAAGGTAAGATTTCAGGGTAACTGGAGATCCTGAAAACATAAATTTGGTTGAGATATTAAATCCAAGATACTACCAAGATTTAAGCAAAGAAGGATGGCAAGATGATTTCCTACCTATCAAGAAATGTGATCTAGGGCGCCCTACCATTCCAATCATGATCAGACCTCATGAGTTCAATACAACTATCTGTGACCTTAGTGCAAGTGTCAATATTTTGCCATTGGTAATCTAATATCATATCTTGCAAATTGGACCTTTGTTGAATAATGTGTGTGCAGCTTGTAGATGAATCAATCCGTCGAGTGGAAAGGATCACTGAGTGTATATGAGTTGTAGCATTGTATGCACCCATAGTTTTTGTGGTACTAGCTACTGGGTATAATCTTAAATCACCTATCATTTTGGGTCGTCCATTCCTACACACCACCAAAGCTATCATCTATCTTGGGAGCACCAAAATCTGCTTCCATATTAAGGATAGAAAGGAAAGGTTCAATTTCAAATCTCATAAATGGCAATCTCCTGGCATTTTGCAGGTACAACCTCCAACTAGACAACACAAAGGTAAGAAGAATTTGCTTCAAGAAGCAAGAAAAACCAAGACTACACTAGGAATGATTGAAGTCATTAACATGATCAACACAAAGTTTGGTAACTTTCCTGTTTTAGCAAATAGGGAATATCTCGTCGATTCACTATTCATCACCAAGAAAAGAGTCCAGTCCTACCAACAATCGAATCCACAATTGGATCACAAACATTCCGCAATGCTTTCTATGACCTTGGATCAGGTATCAACACCATTCCAAAGTAATGTATGATAGTTTGATAAGAGAACCTTTATTGCCTAGCTACTTCTATTTCAGTAGAGATGGCGGACCATATAACATGGATTTTGGAGGGAATAGTAAATGTTATTCTAGTGAAAATCCAAGACGACGATATTCCTGCAGACTTCATAATCTTAGACAAGGGATCCAATGAAGAAATTTCTCTCATCCTCAGAAGACTGTTCCACAATGCCACAAATGTTGTCATCTATGTGGGATAGGGCCAAATCCACTTTTAGTTTCTAGGATTGAAGGTAAAATGTGTCTTCAATATGTATACTGACCAGGGCAAGATATCAAAGGAATCAACATGTGAGATAAAATAAACCCATCAAACCTCAATCAAGCCGAAAATCCAAACAAGTTTGGCACAAGAAGGTATAATCATGAGTAAAATCCATCATAGGTCACTAAACTTTTACCGCTATGTCATCCTCGATCCTTAAACTTCAAATTGACCATTTAGGTCCGCAAACTTATTCAAATTTGTGTCATTCCGGTCTCTAAACTTAGAAATCACCCATTTAGGCCCTTAAACTTGTTATGTCATGCTGGTCCTTAAACTTTATTTTAAGTTTCATATGGATCAAAACATGTTGATCTAAATACTCTATATCAAACAATAGTTCATAACTTTTTCATACAAACTCGAATTAAGACAAAGTTTTTATCAAAATCACAGCTCTCGACACGATAAACCACTTTGTAGTTGAAAATATTTTGAAATATAATTGTTTGGGGCCCCAAATATTTTTGTATATTTATAGATTTTGTAATTTGAAATTTAAAATTATCAAACAATTTTGGATATTGACAGTCTATATGAAAGTTGTAGTTCTCAAGAGGATCTTGTTGACGGTAATTAAACGTTCATTTTACACTGTCAACTAGATGCATAAAAGAGGTCACCAATAGCAAGATTGGGGATTTAACTGATAATTTCTATGAGTTTTGGTAATTTCGTATTTTCTGCAGGGTAATTCAGAAAGCATACAAAGGAGGATTAAAACGTGTAAAAAGGCAAAACTTAACCGCAATGAAATATGTGCCGTCGGACTCTAGAAAGTACCAGAAGACACCACGACAAAGCGAGGGCCCAAAGCCTAACCTAGTGGGACGGCCAGCCCAGGGGGTGGTGCCGGGAGGCACCCCCTAAGGGAACCCTCTACGCCCTTCCGGAGTCTTCCACCACCATCTTTGAGGATCCATATCCACCGTACGTGAAGTCGGTTTAATCAAGGGCTCATATGCATCCCACCAGGCTATATAAGGAGACTTCTAGCCTTCTGCCTGAGACATTTCTATAACCCTAATTCTTTATCTCCACCGAGCTATATAAAAAGACCACTAGCAGTTTGTAGCCAGGTGCCGGTGAAAACTCTCTTTTTACTAGCCTCTGCAGTACAGAGAATTTCTGTACTAAGGGAAGGCCACATGGCACCTTGAACGGTTTTTAGTGGAGAAATAGCTATTATATTTTAATTCAAATCCTTGACCAAATTAATTGCTAAATGAAGGACAAAAGATGCATGGAGATCTACGTGAATGGAGTATATAATCAAAATGTAGTGAGATCTATAGATCCATTCGTCCAGCTACGTACCCCTCGGGCTCTCACCGCAAGAACCTCAAACATGCAAGAGAGAATTATATGATAATCGCCCCGCTATTAATTTACGATCCAGTGTCAACTATTGCTGGCAGTCAGACTCAAACTCTCAAATTAATCAAGTTGCTCCGAGATACGAGCTAGTAGGTGCCAATATGATGCAGATTAATATTGATTAAACCATCACTTATACTGGCAAAATTTGGCATAGTCACTTCGATCGAGAGTGTTATAAAATTTCCAAATCCAACCCATCGCACATGTATTTGAAGCGGAAAACAAAAATGTGCAGCAGTAGTCTGCAACATGTGTATCAACAAAAGAAGGTGCATGCGTTGGCACTCCGTGCTTTCACCGCTTCTTCCTAAGGATCTGCTGCAGTATCTCGTTGAAGGTGTCGACCGGGCCGGGCAAGCAGAAGTGGAGGCAGTCGGCAAGCATCCACGGCTGGGCGAATGGGTCGGGCTTCATGTAAATCCCGGGGTGCCCGTCAGGCCGCATGACTGACAGCTTTGTCACATCCAGCACCTCCACCCTTCCGCCGCTGCCTTCACCGCCGTTATTCCTCGCCCTCGCGGCCTCGACCTCCTCGTAGACGAGGCTGGCCAGCTCCGTGTCCAAGTGGTGCGGCTCCATCTCCCCTTCCTTGTAGGGCTCCTTCCTCGGGCACTTCGTGGTTGGGGTGTTGCCCTCGGAGTGGCCCGGCGCGAAGGTGGCGACCACCGCCGTCCGCGGCCGGCCGCCGGAGCTCATCAACCGGTCCAACGCCATCCGGTACGCCACCTTCATCGGCCAGGCGTAGCCGATTTCCTCCGACGGGCTGAGCTCCTGGTGGAGGTGGTGCCCGATCCGCGCGCTGTTGTTGTAGTAGATGGCCCCGTTCAGTGGCCAGTGCGCGATGGAGAGCACCACCACGTCCATGGTGTCGGCGTCGGCCGCCCACCGGTCGTCAAGCGCGTCGAGGTGCACGTGGTTCATGTTCTGCGGCAGGCTGGCGTTCTCGGTCGACGCCTTGCCCGTGGCCCTGGCGATGAAGGGCGCCCAGTAGAAGGACACCGTCACGTCGTGCGTCGGGAACGCGTAGCGCCACAGGTTGAACTTGTGCGGGTCCTCGTCCCGGTACACGACGCGATGCGGGACGGCGGCGCTGAGGAGGCAGACCAGGGACTGCGCTTGGTTCCGCGCCATGGAGTCGCCGACGAAGGCCACGTGCTTGCCGCGCACCGCCGAGAGGAACGCCCGCGCGCTGAACGCCGGCAGCCGGCACCCCGCCGGCTGCCACCGCCAGTCCAGGTACCCCGTGTCGGGCCGCCCGTTGCGGATGCAGTCGTGGCTGTGCTTCACGTGGCACTCCGTGGCGTTGTACCGCCGCGCGTGGCCCGGCGCATACACCCACCTCCCATCCGTGTAGTTGCAGCTCTGCGACCTGCAATGCAACGAGTAAGAAATACTGCAAATAGTGAAGCAATCGACTGGAAGAGCAAACAAACTAGCGGTGAAGCTCTTGTGGCCTGCAGCTCGGAGGTGAATGCAGCTTTGACGTTCGTGCCCAGATGAGACGAAGTTGTATGTGTCGTCGACATACTGGAGCAGTGGGGATAAGACGGCTTCTTGAGTGCCGGGGGGAGTGCAGCACAGGACGTGGAGGAAGGCCAGGGCGACGAAGCCGCAAACAAGCCAAGCGCAGACGGATCTGGGCACGAAATACCCATGATTGCCGCCTTTGGAAGAAGACGATGATGTCGTCTTCATCTGCTTGTGGGGATGCAGTAGCTCGTGCGCTCCCGTATCTCGAGAAACCAAGCTAGCTGTAGTATGCTAAGCTCACCACCGGCCAGTTGCATGTGTACGTATATATCAGTGCGTTGACATCGATCGGTAGCATCAATTTACAGCCTTCGTCGTTAGTACGTACTATAGTATCTAGAACCCGAGTGTGTCTCGATCCAAGTTAAATAATCTAAGTGTCAGCTGTCGGTGCGAGAGCTCGTACGTATACGATCTCCACTCCCTCTCATTTTCTTCAAAATTCTATAATCTGTACTATGGACCTATTTGATCCCTTATAAAAATAATAAATTTCAAGCCAGAAAGCTGTCCAAATGATTTGTTAAAAGTTTGTTATTTTTATATCTCACAAACGTTGCAAGGTTCATCTACATGTGTGATTTTTTGGTAAATTTAGACAACTTTTTTTGTCGTAGTTTGCACAGGTTTTTTACGGGAAGTTAGTTTGCACTGCATAACGTTCCCATCATATAATATATTTTTATAAGATACTTATTTTATATTATAGGTATTGATGCTCTTTTCTATAAAATTAGTCAAACTTAAAAAAAAATTAACTGATATAGATTCTAGAAGTTAAAAAATTAACTCTTTTATATTAGCGGTGCATTCAAACACTCTCGAGCTAATAGGTACCTATAGTACATATGAACTATTAACTTGCCAGCTAACTGAGCAGATATAAATTTAAATAGAGTTTATATACATACTATATATATGTGAAGCTCGGGATGACACTGTAAACTGAATCACAGGATATCTCGAGATGGCTGCAAACCTGATGAATATCTCGAGATGGCTGCAAACCTGATGAACGGTACTTATAGTACGATGTTTTACTTCCTACCGAGGATTTTTATGAGTCTACTACTATATGATTATACTTTTTTTGTGAGGATACCACATGCAGATACTTGTATGAGAGGAATGATAAATGGCCATATATTGAAGTAGAAATAAAGTATCCATATTTTTGCATTGGCTTAAGGCCAGTTTTGGATTTAACTAGTAGATATATGCAATTCATCACTACCTCCACACTAAATTATAAATTTTTTTGATTTTTCTAGATACGCAGATTTTACAATGCACTACCACTAGCTATATATAAAAGTAATCTATTTATAAAAGCCACAATACCTTATCGTAAACAACTAACCAATAAAAAGAACAAATAAATAAACAAATAATTAAGAGACCCACTATTTCTCTCATTTCTCTTGCTCCCATGTCATCCATTCATCCCTTGTAGTCACTCCATAACATCTATAACTCCTATATGTTTAACCTCTCTCTAGCCTATTCTCTTGATCCTGATTGGTTGAGAGCTCAAGGGTGATGTCAGCTGACATCATCAGAGGAGTTATCTCCACTAAGGACACTAGCTATTTCTTTTGAAATAGAAAAAAAGTTATAGCGCCTAAACCAAGTATCATAATTAAAATCCAATTGCACCATGGTGTTTCTCGCAATAAACTCTTCAAAACAAGACCTCACATGAGTATATTTCGATAATTTTTACAAAAATTTAACCCGTTTGTAGCAAAAAACCCGTTTGTAAGCAAAAACCTAGCAAAACTGCATATCACATGGATTACATGTGGTCCTCCAAAACATGCGTATAGATGAGATTTAGGTGATACTCAGTTCAAATAATCTATACCATGTCAATAGATACAACCTCCGTAATTGACCTATTACATCCATATATATGTATCTATTAATCTATAGTTTCGACCATTATAAACTTCTTATATTTTTCTTCATACCCGCAGCAACGCGCGGTGCATCCTACTAGTTATCGTGATCCAAACGGCCAAACATATATTCATCTTCTCTGGTCTTGGTAGTTGCATGCCTCCACTACGTGGCCACCTCTACGACTACGACCTAGTGGATGGATTTTGAGCAGTGATTTGCTCCGATCCCAACGCAGCTCATAAATATGCTTGCTCTGAAGTCTGAACATATGGAATATCTCTACCAAGTAATAAGGCTATCCGCACTTATTATTCTCTATTTCCATCTTCTATATGTCTTGGTCATCAAGATTATCTCTACTATACATATTTCTTTCACACCCGTCATTCTCTATATCACATATTCTATACCAACTACTAACAGCGGCTCCACTTGTCATCCTCTAGAAATTTTATCTAAATATATTCATGTGAGATCTTGTTTTGAGATTTTTCAAACCAATTAAATGGTGCAATCAGAATTTAATTTGGTTTTTTGGTTTGTAAGTTATAACACTTTTTAATTGAAAGAAATAGTGGGTCCTGCCATACATACACTCTCTCTCCTTGCAGCGTATGTGTGCTATCCGAGACCCATCTCGCTAAATTTGGCGGTCTAACACCGGTACCAGAAAACTTCGCGTGCTGCGCTGCAGCTCTATATATTCCTCTATCCTTTTTACAGGATGGTGGGTGCGGTGCAGTTGGCCTAAACAAAGCATTCAATTTGATGCTGTGGGAATATGAAGGATCTTCCATCCATATATACCAGAGAGCAATTTTAATGGTAGAAACTACGTATATTTTTTTATAGCGACCATATCAGCAAGAATTTATCTGTAGTATAGGGTTTTTATTCTATCTTTTCTTTAAAACAAATCTATCCTAACTATCCATAATAAATGTTCTGTATTTTTTCTTTCTCTCTCCTAGTAAGTCCGTGGTCTGGGAGAGCTCGTGCTCACGGAACCCAAACCCATCGTCTTGCTCTGGCCAAGCGTTGGCGTGGCTGCGTGAGAGCTCATGTTCACGGAACCAGCACTGACGATCAGCGGGGAGCGGAGGAGTCTCGGCAGCCTCCACCTGCGGCAGCGGCAGTCCATGCGACGGCGAGCACGGCAGCCTGCTGCGTAGCAACGCGGCCTGCATATAGCAGCGGCGTCCAGACTCCAGCGTGGAAGCGCGCGAGCAAAGCTCCAACGCGGCGGCGCAGGCCAGCTCCCGCTGCGGTTCGGGTGAGCGTGGATGCGCGTGCGGCTCGAGCAGAGCTCCAGCAAGGGCGCGAGCAAGCACGGCAACGCGCGAGCTCTCGCCGCACCGCGGCCGCGCGGGCCAGCACAGAGGCCCGCAAGCAGAGCTCCAGCCCGGCTCGAGCCAGCGCGGCGGCGCAGGTCAGCACGGGCAAGTGGCGACGGTGCGTGCGAGCTCTCGCGATGGCGCGCAAGCTGGATTGTGCAGCCACAACGGTGCAAGCCAGGGCGGCGGACCGGGTGAGCGTGGCAGCAAAGGAGCACGGCCGCGAAGGCGAGCTACTGAGGTGATGCATGAGAGCGGGCCGGCGTTGGCTACCGTGGTTGCCTGGGTCCCACCAAGAAAGCGATGGTTTCTTCCCAATGGCAAGTCGATCGTTTCTTGGTTCATCGGATGGAGCGAAGACGAGATTTCTCCAGGAAGGAACAATTTCCTTCAGTTTCCTCTCTTTTCTAATTAATAAGGTTGTCATATCAGCATTTTTTTTCTTATGTGGCATTTCACTTAATAGAGATATAAAACCACTATTAATTCCTATTGAGACTGCCACGATGACCTTGGTGGCCCGCCTAACACGCTCGATTGGCTGCTGGCCTTGGTATGACCTCGACCTGCGACATGAGACCGTCCTTCGAAGACTCAAGATAGACAAACATGGCGAGGTTGAGCGATCATTGTGGCCCCTGCGATCCATCCCACCTGCACGGCTGCACTGCAACCTGAACGCTGTTAACTAGCCCTGTTCGCTTTCACGGGATTGAACCCTAGGTATGATTCCTAACTGGATTCGTTACTTTAGTTTAGTTTGTATAATAATCGAAATCATTCCGTCTAAGAATGGGCCAATCCGATAGAAACAAATAAGGCCTTAGGGGCGTTGGGTTCGCTCTGTTCGAACCGGTTCAGCCAAAATCGTTCCGAGGCATCAGTCGGTCATGAATCGTTTCAGAGCAAACTGAATGAGGTCTTAGTGGGATCTCCTAATTATTTAGTACAGAAGATAAAAGATAGAAGATAGATGGCGTTGTGTGTAATTATGCAAGAACAAGATTTTTTTTTTTTAATAATTAAAAAAGAAGAGACATGGAACACTGTAGGATGACTATCAAAGTTGCTCTCCTTTATCAAGGGTGAAACTTGGTTAACTTTTTAACAAGTCCCTAACTTCAATAATGGTTGCTGTGTGACTTGACCTATATCAATTTCATACAAGCCAGTATTGTGAAATCGTGATCGTGAACAGCTGGAAAAAAAAAACGTGCATGAAAGGTTCGCGGGCTCTCGGCCTTATATTCCAATCGAGGAGCAGGCTCAGACCCAGATTGTCAGCCCAGCTGGACCCCGGTTCCGTCCCAAGGAACATTCCATTGCTTGTGGTTGTGGGCCACAAAGTCGGAATAGCAGACACGCGCGCAACGGGCTCCGCGAGAAGCTCTACAGCCCAGGTGGCACCAGCACACTTGGCTACAGCACACTGCAATTGACGCGGCGATTGAAGATGGCACCATGTGCGGCGTGCCACGATTGCCGGCAGCTGAGACCAGACAGCCAGAACGGGGTTTCAAACAAGTAAGACCATATTCGTTTCCATAGAATTGATCCTAGGAATAATTCTAACTGGATTCATTACTTTAATTTATATAACAACCAGACGGACCAATCAGACAGAAATAAACGAGGTAAAGATTTGATTTTTAGGTTGGAGGAACAAAGTGACCATTTTCTACTTTTTTCACCTTTTTAGTTAAGTTTGTAAAATAAAATAGGTTGATGAATCATCACCTCTTTTCTCACAAGCTAATAATTAGTATTAGCACAAAGAATAGAACCATTCCACTAAATTTTAAAAATAAACTCATCATGTACGACCTTATCTAATATGAAGTGGCTCCTCAAAACCAAACAACCTAGGGATCTATGGTAACATCCATATTCTCAGCACAAACCTCTTATTCTAGGTTCTATTGACAAATATTTTAGAAAATGGACAGAATCACTTTAGAAGACTATGCGTACTAGATTCGATTCGCCACCGATCACCGCGACGCCCACCTGTCGTGACCCCATCCGATCACCGCGTCGCCCACAGTAGTGACCCCATTCGCTGCCTCAAGGGCAGGGGGTTAGGACACATCTCCCGCTTTTGCCCATCTCGCCGCCACCGCCCCATCTCCTCCAAACTTCGCTCCCGTCTGCTTTTCCCACCAGGAAGCATCCACAGTCGTATCGCCTTCCCTCCCCTTCCACCAAAAGCTCATCCCCACACCTTCACCAAATCAGAGCCTTCTCCACCAAACAACCCACCACCACCATCACCCCCCACCGAGATGGAGCACCTCATCGATGCTTTCAAGGCTAATATCATGGCTGCAGTGGATACTTTTCTGGCTCACCTCGCGAGAATATCGAAGAGTGGATGACGCAGAGAGGCGATGCCAATAGATCGTGGGGCGCTTGTCGCGTGCCGATCTCCGCTGCAAAGGATGCCAAGGAGGCG